>CM042138.1:11699268-11778315 GCA_023376005.1 Doryteuthis pealeii | reverse complement strand
TGATATATATTAATAATATATATATATGTATATATGTGTGTGTGTGTGTTACATATATATACATATATTAATGGTGTGTGCACACACATATATATATGTATAGTTACATATGTATATATGATGTATATATATATTTATATATGATATACATGTATATATTATATGTTATATATATATATACATTTATATATATATAGTATAGTATATAAGTAATATATATATATATATATATATATATCATTGGTACCAATAATAACGGAGTTCGTTGTGACTTGCATTACTATAATACATATATAATGTGGGTGCACAACTAATATAAGTATATGAGTATATATAATATATATATAATATATTAATATATATATATATATATATAATATATATATTAAATCGGTATTATTTCATCAGTCTTGGCCTGATACTAATCTCTCAAAAACAATAGCTTTCTATTTTACCTACTTCTACGCATCACATCATTTTTGAAATAAAACGAGCTTTAAAAAAATGATCTCAGGTGAATGTTTGTCATCCGTCAAAACTTATATTAGAGAAATTATTCTACATATTTTTGGAGAGGGATAACATTCCTTATCTCCGTTTTGCAAATTTTATTATTCCAAGTGTTTAAGGTAAAGTTACTTTAGCTCTGCCCTAAATATAAAAGGAGATTGTGCATTCTTCTTTTAGATAATAGGAGCGACATTCATCCGATGGAGCTCAGATAACGACAATTTAGACAATGTAACTATTTGGATAAAATTAATAATAATAATAATAATAATAAATAATATAATAATAATAATAATAAAATAATCATTCAGAAACACTGCCACTGCTTGCAATGTGCCAGAATACTCAGAAGAGTCCTGGAGACCTGAGGAGACTGCTGTCACTCAGACCCAGTAAAAGAGACCATCAGCTAACAACTGATGTGAAAAACTCAAAAGAGAAGTAAAATAATGTAACGGTCTGTACAAGGACCACGAGTATTAATAATCTATAAATAATAATTAGAAAGATAAACCACCTCAGTACATGGATGACATTAAAAAAATTTGGCAAAAAATTGAAAAAGAATTAGAAAAACCCTAGTACAAACTACTTAGAATATATAGGCAAAATATAGGAATGATTTTGAATGAAAAATGTGCTATGCTAGTAAGAAAAAGGTGTTTTTGAAAGAAAATTTAATGTAAATGGAATTACAACTGCCAAATCAGCACACATAAAATCACTTGATTGAACATCGAAAGTTATAAATACTTAGGAAAATTTTAGAAGCGGACAAATTAAGCAAACAGAAATGAAAAGAAAAGTTTAAAAAGAATATCTCAGGAGAACAAGAAAACTTTTAGGAACCAAAACTTAACAGCAGAAATCTGATCAAAGCAATCAACCTGGGCCGTCCCAAATTATAAGATACTCAGGACCATTCTTAAAATGTACAAAAGAAGAACCAAACAGATTGACCCAAAGAAACGAGAAAGTAATGACCACGCACAAAGATCTTCACCCAGAGACGATAGAGATAGATTATTATGTTCAAGGAAAGGAAGGGGAAGAGGTCTCGCCAACATAGAGAAACTGCCGTTAGAACCAGCAATACAACACTTGAGATTACACAAGAAAAGCAAAGACAAATTACTTACGGCGGCCAACAAATAGTAGACAGTGACAGATGGACAAAACAAGAAAAAAACAACAAAGACTACGAAACAAAAATGGGAAGAAACAATTATATGGTACTTCAACGACAAATCGAAGAGGTATACATGAAAAGACTTGGACATGGTTAAGAAAAGGAACCTTCAAAAGAGAAACGAATCATTAATAATTGCAGATACAAGATAATGCCATAAGGACAAATTATATCCAAAGCGAAAATTTATAAGGACCCAACAAAAAGTAAATGCAGACTATTGGGTAAAGAGATGATACTGTAAACCATGTAGCTATTGCGAATTAGCAAACTAGCACAACGGAAGCCAAACTAGACACGGACTTGGGTTGGGAAGGTGACCACTTGCGGAATTAATGCAAAAAAAAAATTAGAATTTTGACCATACAACAAAATGGTAATGCATAAACCAGAATCTGTTTGAGAACGAAATGGCATAAAAGTCTCTGGGACTTTGAAATAAAAAACGATCACCCTTATCCAGCAAACGAAAAGACCAGATCTAAAAAAAAAAAAAAAGACAGAAACTTGTCAACGTGGTGGATTTTGCTAGTGCCAGCAGATCACAGGGTGAAGCTAAAGGAAAAGGAAAAAAGATGACAAATATCTGGACCTTGCCAGAGAACTGAAAAAGTTATGGAACACGAAAGTGAAAAGTCTGGAGTACAAGTTGTAGTTGGTGCACTGTGGAACGGTCCCAAAGGATTGGAAAAGGGGTTGAAAGTTTTGGAAATCAGATGAAGATGATACCATGCAGAAAACTGCACTGCTGCCAATCTGCCAGAATACTCAGAAGTTCCTTGGAGACCTGAGGAGACTGCTGTCACCCAGACATCCAGTGAGACCATCAACTAACACTGATTGAAAAATTTAAAGAAAAATAATATTAATAATAATAACTTCTAAAATCGCTCGTTTACAAAAAGAGTAAAAAAAGTATAAATATTAATTGATATCAGGCAGCATCAGCAGTCGCAATTCAGATTCTGAAATAACAAAGATTAGCGTGGGAGGGGTCCACAATGAGCGAAAAGGCTGACTGTTGACATGTAGTAAGCGAGTTCGAACTCCAGTCTCGCTATTGACGTTCCTTTTTCGGACTAATATCCATGAAAAAAAGTATTAAATCACTGACACCGAGAATGAATTAGATATGTACAACGTCTGTACTTTTACAAGTGTGGCTTTGGCATTAAAAAAAACCCACAAAGTTTTCTATATTAATTACCATTATTGCTGCTGTTGTAGGACTGTTTCATACGAGATAAAAAACCGATCCAAACCTAACACACACACACACACACACCTCACACACACCACACACACACACAACATATATATATAATAATATATATTAGAAAAAAGTAAAAATATTCGAACACAAAGAAAATTCGGACCTTCGTGTACGGAATATATTTACATTTTTTTCTAGTTATTTTCATTTATTCGGTTAATTTTAATAATAATGATAGTGTTTTGAACACAGAGATAAACTCCTGACCGAAACATATGTGTAAATGATATTCATTAAATTTATCCTTTTTTATCCATTCTGTACTTTCTCTCCTTTATTCACTCTTTCTACATACCGCGGATCAATTTCCAATTTCATTTTTACACACACACACACCACACACACACACACACACACACAACCACAACACACACACACATAATATAATATAGATATATATAGTATTTAATCTTCATCCCAATCCTTTGGTCCACCACAAGCTCTAAGAACAAGGTTTGGATGAAGATTAAACAATATAAACTCGTTTCCATCATCCGTACATAATTGATATATATATATATATATAGTATATATATATATACGAATTAATATATAATGTAATATATATATGTGTATATATATATATATAATATATATATATCATGTGTGTATGACATGTGTGTTGTGTGTGTTGTGTGTGGTTTGTGTGTGTGTGCATTAAGTATTTATGGGAAAATAAATCTTTAGTAGTTTAGAAAGATGAAAAAAAATGAAATAAATGAAGATCAAAGACGAGTTGGATCTTCATTTATTCATTTATTTCCTTGTTTTAAAGGCTTCTAACCAACCAAAAACGTTTTTCCCATAAATATAATATATATATATATATATATATTATATATATATATATATATATTATATATAGATATATATATATTTGTTGCTGTCTGTCTCGTCTCTGCTCTGTAGTGTGTCGTTCTGTGTGTCTGTAGTTTGAAGATACTATACTCCTATTATACATAGATGCATCCACGCATATAAAAAGAGAAACGTCTAAGTGAATGCTTCAAGTCATATCCAATCATATATAATTAAGTTTCTCAAAAGATAAAAATAATAATGGATAATTCAACTTAAAACATTAGTCACAACTTAATTAAACATTTCGAAATTAGGTTTACTGGATTCTCGAAGGTGGTAAAAATAATTACGTATAATGATCATGAGATAATCTAAAGATGTCATTAGTAACTTCTTATATTTTTTACGGATTTTTAAAAAAACTTTTTTTACCGATATTTTCAAACATTTGTAATCCTTTAGGTGTAATACATTTTTAATGATAAAAAACAAATGGAATAAAATATTGCCTTGATAATATTAACATTTGTCGTGCAGTAACCATATAATTTTATCAAATTGTTAGTAGATAGAATATTGTAAACCAGATAAACTGTGTGCATATTATTTGTACAGCAAAATCAAAAAAACACCTCCGGGCAATGTAAAAATAGGATTTTGAAACATATTGCCTGAGGTGGGCGTGTAAACAATTCAATGTTAGCGAGTTTGCTACCCTAATAAGTAAAATTCATCAAATTCATTAAATGATTAAAAATAAAACAATTGAAAATGTAAACTTAAATATGTATTAAAATAAAACAAACTATATATAATATATAATACCAGTCCTGTGATTTATTAAAATTAGTTTTTCAAAAAAAAACAATGAGGACGTCTAAAGATAGATCACGAAATTAAATATGAGACAAGAAGACAGACAAACAGATAGATAGATAGATAAATAGATAGTGATATGATAATATATATATAGATAGATATTAATAATCTTTGCATATATAGATAGATATTGATAATTTTAGGTATATATATAGTGATATCATAATATGAGAGTAATAGATGTAGATACATAGATAGCATACATAGATTTAATAGATAGATGTTTATACACATTCAATACAGCCCCCCCCCCCCCCCCCCACGGGTTTTTTTCGTATGGTCTTTTCCTTAATGCCCACGATTAAATGTAGTTAATTCATACTGTATCAAGTACTCTTTCTCTGGAAACGCAGGGCACGAGAAGCTTAACTTGATTCGCCGATAAAAATATTAACACGTCATGTTATAATCGTATTTTCCTTGGGACAAATGACATCCTTCTTCGGTGAAGATGCAGTTGTTCTTCGGTGACAACACTCGCGCCCTTACTTCTCCAAGCCATTAGCATTGTCCAGTTGGCGTTAGTTATGAGCCGTCAGGTATGCAGATAGATGTATCTTGGGTCGAATCTTCAATTCAAAGAGCTTAACCTAACAAAGATCAAATTGTCAGTGTGATCGTACCTAAGGAATATAACCTATTATTCTCAAAGAATACCTTTAGGCATTCTGGGAGACAGGTGGAGAAACATGCAAGGCAGAATCTTCGCATAAAATAGACAACATTATCACCTGGCATATTGGCAAGATACCTAGCCCCAGGTGAGGTCGGAGAGACGTGACTTAGAGTATGTTTCCCCTCTTTCGGAATACTTTTTGGCTAACTTGTCCTGACTCTTAGCCAAAAAAATTTCATCACGATGGTTATCCAGAAAAGGAAGGAGAATTTTCAAGCATGTAAAATTGAATGCCATTTTTATGCAGTCTTGAGACTTCTTTCTCTCTCTCTCTCCTCCCTCTCTCTCTCTCTCTCTCTCTCTCTCTCTTTCTCTCTCTTTCTTTCTCTTTCCTCTCTTCCTTTCCTCTCTCTTCACTCTCCACACACACTCTCTCTCATCTTCTTTCTTCCTCTTCCCACCTTCCCTATATCTTCCCCCCTCTTTATCGTTCCCTCCCCCTCTCTCTCACACTCACAGAGGCACACACCCTCTTTCTTTCTCATTTCTTCTTTCTCTTTCCCATCCTCCCTCTCCCTCTCCCTCGCTCCCACTTCTCTCTCTCCTCTCACACTCACATATTCTCACCCTCTTCCCATTTCTTTCTTTCTCTTTCCCACTCTCTTTATCTCTACTCCCCTATCTCTCTCTCTCTCTCCTTCTCTCTCTCTCTCTTTTCTCTTTCTCTCTCTCTTTTTCTTCTCGCCTCTCTCTCTCTTTCTCTCTCTCTCTCTCACTCACACACACGACACTCTCCTTCATTTTCTTGTCTTCCTCTTTCCCACCCTCCCTAATCTTTTCCTCTTCCTCTTTCTCTCTTCCCCTCCCCCTCTCTCTCACACTCACAAAAGACCCTCTTCTCCTCTCTCTCTCATCTTCTTTTTTCTCTTTCCCATCCTCACTCTCCCTCTCTCTCGCTTCCCCCTCTCTGCTCACACACTCACACATTCTCACTCTCTCTTCCATTTCTTCTTTCTCTTCCCACTCTCTTTATCTCTCCCCCTATCATCTCCCTCTCCTCCTCTCTCTCCCCCCTCTCTCTCTGTCTAAGTAGTGAAGTTACCTGACCAATTTAAATTCAGCATTTAAAAACTGTGCGATTTAAACCTTCTCAATATTCAATGAAATTATTTGGCATATGACAAGAATTGGAATATGCCTTCATATAATGACGTATTAATCTATATTTGTACGCTACTTCTTAATTTTCCGAGCGTTATCATCTGTCACACTATCTGGTAAAAATGAGACCCAAATGTTCGCAGAAAAATGAAAAACTGAAAATCCGTGAGTAGCTGTGTTTGCTTATCCGATGAGATACTTATATTTATTAGTGTCGTCACCACAGATGAATAATGATTAATTTTGTATTATTGAAAGAGAGGAGAAAAAAGGCCATGATACACAGAAAAAATTTATAAGAATGAAAGGAAGAAAATAAGATAGAAGTGGACAGCAGAGAGAAATGGATGAGGCCTGCAGAATCTATGGCGCTAATATGTTTCAGCGAACTGAAATATGAAAAGGAAAGAGAAGAGAGAGAGAGAAGAGGAGAGAAAGAAGAGAGAGATAGAGAGTGAGGAGAGAGAAGAGCAAGAGAGAGGGGGGAGGAGGGAGTTAAATCGAAAGATTATTATAGTTTTTTACAATATGTCTTAAGTAAAAATACCAAAAGTAATTGTTATATTACCCCTCTCGGTATATAAATGAGAGTCTCAGTGATAAGAGAGGACGGAGAGAGACCTTGAGATTGGAGACTCGTTACTTAATTCTCTTCTTGCTACCTGCATACTATATTGTCTGTGGTTCCTCTTCTTCTCCGGCCACATTCTTTTGTAGTCTTCTAACTGGCTCTCTTCTTTTTCTTAACTCAGGCTAACTTTAGTTCAATGCAATCCATTGAATAACTACAATTACTTTTAATTTCTTGATTTCAATATTTTATTTAGTCTAGCCCATTTCTTCGCGCGGGGAGTAACCAAACCCCATAAAGAGCGAGGCATGTGTTTTTGATTCAATGTCAGGTTAAACTAAGAATAATAAACTAAGTAATCACGTGACGCGCGAGATTCGCGCTGTCTGGGGTTCAGAGTTCAAACAATACTGATATTTTCCCACGTGGGCCCATTTGAATTCTCACTACAGGAGGTGTCAACAATTCATGCTACCACATAAATTGCTACAGTATCATACAGTGGTATCCAAAATGTCCCTGCTAGGGTATTGTTAATAAACGCAAGCTTTAAGTAATGAGCACTGGTTGTCTCGTATATTCAGGTTTTAACGAAATAATTTTTTGTTTTTTAGTAAATAAACTTTATGTAAAATAAAGAAATAAAGAAAAGACAAAGAAGAAGGGATAAAATGTAAAAAAATTAACCCACCCCTCCGCACGAGTAGGGGGCTGAGACAAGGTCAATTTCTTAAGTGAATTTAAAATTGGTTTCATTCAGACTGGATGTCTAACAAAGGTAAAGTCTGCGTGGCTAGCCACGTCAGGATGTTGGACAAAGGCCGCATTCCAAAATCTACTGCTATGGTAACGGTTAGTAGAGCTACCCGGCCGGTAGGAGGACCACGCTCGGCTTTAAATTATATCAGCAAGAGGGACATGAACATATCACATCGGACATCAAACACATGGGAGCTTATGAAAGAAAACCGTACGACCTAGCGCCTCCTAAACAAGAAGAAAAAGGAGTAAAAAAGAGAGGAAGGAAGTCGCTGCAGAAAAGAGAGTCATAGGGAAGGGGAAACAACTGCATCTCAGCAAGCATCACGTTTTTTGCAATGCCACTGCACCAGAGATTGCCATTCAAAAATGGTCTGTTCAGCCGCACCTCATGCAGTGCCAGATAAAAAAAAGTGGACACACGCTCGTCTTCAATAGACGGAGGATGCCAACCACTTACCAACAGACTGGATGTCTAACAAAGGTTAAAGAGCCCACACGACACGGCTATTTATCCAAAGCTGGATATAGAAGAGTTAGAATGCATAGCTTTCGCAACCGTATTAGTATGGTGAAGTAAAAAACAGCTCTCGTACAGAATAGAACTCTTGGCGTCAATTATTTTATCAAATACTATAATATATTGAATTTTGAAATCATATTTACTTTGGAATATTGCATATTTTAAAAACTCTTTCTAAAAACCTTTGATTAAAATCTTTCAACTTTCGTCTCGCTCAAGACCCATAAGGCGTGCTGAATCGTTTGAGAACATCCCATAAGCATACTCTCATGATCCAGTCAGAAAGAAATATTTCAAACGTAAATAAATGAGCGATCCGTTTGAGTATAACAAAATGGATGACAATTTAATCCTGCTTGAGAGAAATAAAAAATTTAGCGAAAATTAGCATCAGATATAAAAATACACTCATGAAAACTATCTACAAAAATACACCTGTAAGGAAACTGAGTACAAACTTTTATCTCACGCCTAAAACAGTTTTTGGCATTAAAAAACCCACAGGGTTATTATACCATGAACAAACCAATCTGAATCAAAACAAACTAATGAATTATGAAAATTTGTTTATACGAATTTGAAGATATTAAGAACTTGAAACATAGAACTTTTATCAAAATGACTTGTTTCGGCATTAAATACCCGAAAAGTTTGATATGCCGGTAAACACAAACCAATACTAAAAACAAACCAAACCATTTATTATGTTAAATTATTTCAGTATTTTAATTTATTATTTTGCGATATTTTTACAAAAATCAATATCACAACTTAGATAGCCATATAAATTACCCGCCGGTCTGTGTTTGTTTGCTAGTTTTGTTTTTGTTTTACGCCCCTATCCAATCTTTAAAAGACTGCGGATGCTTACAGACATGCGTGCTAAGTTGTTCACCTGCAGTTACAGGCCCTTAAAAATTGCTTCAACCTAGATGTTAAAGAAAAATTACCAGATGCCTCGCGACGAGTTAGATGCTACAGAAGGTTCCAATTTTTTTAAACGGACTTAAATCGTTTTGATTCCGGAATTTTCCTTCTCTAGACTGGGTGTCTACAAAGTTTAAAGTTATATGTACAAAGTAAAAAGTTGATAATAATTTAGAGATTGGGATGCTACCCATACTGAAAATAATCCGATGAATTGTATCCATGCGTAGGTATATATATATAGTGTAACATATTAAGTCATTTTTTATTCACATTGGACATGGTCTGTCAGTTTATTCGTATTCGTTACTCCGTGCAGAATTTGTCCCGCGGTTGAATGCATTTCTCTAAGTATCATTAATTGCTGGGGAGGCAAAATCCGACATCGTGCTCCACCCGAGGTAAGAGAATCATCAAATATCACTCCATTCATTTAGGGCTTCAGGGAAGCGGATTATATAAAAAAACTATGGAATATTATCTGCATTAAAAAAAAAAGGAAGAAAAAAAAAACAAGGCAAATATTATTATCATTATTATAATAATAATAATAATTAATAATAATAATAGTAATAATAATAATAATTAATAGTAATAATAATAGCTATTAATGTTACATAATATATATAAAGATAAAACAGCATAAACATAACAAACACACCAAAGCAACAGAACAACAAGAACAATAATAATAATAAAATAAAAAATAATAATAATAATAATAATTAATAAGCTATAGAAACATAATTAGGAAAAAGAAAAAACTGAATAATAATAATAATAAATAATAATTATTATTATTATTATGATATCATTATTATTATCTATTATTATTATATTATTATTAGATATAATAATTAATAATATATATATAATATATATATATAAAAATATATATAATAATATAATAGATAATAGTATATATAATAAATTATAATACATAAATATATATAATAATATATAATAATAATATTATAATTAAGTATTTATTATAATAATATATAATAATATATATATATAATAATGATGTAATAATAATATATATAAAATATATATAATAATATATATTATATATAATATATAAATATATATATAATATTATATATAATATATAATAATATAGTAATATATATATTATAATATATTAATATATATATATATATATATTAATAATAATAATAATAATATATAATAATATCTTATTATAATGAGATTGTGAGTTTGTCTGTCTGTAAACCGAAACTATATCACTACTCAAAGTCACAATTCCCTTTGTTATAGGACATCTCATTCTCTATGCTTTTCATGTTTATTAATGCATGCCAGTTTGCTTATTTAGATATACAACAAAGTAGCCGGTTTACAGTGTGAATGGCGAAGGCTAATTTGACATATTATCTTAAAAATTTGATTTTAATAAAATATGTGCTAGTATATTGAATTTCTAATTGTTGGTTTTATCTTAATGAATATGAGCAAAAATTTCGGTGATAAATCTTAAAAGGAAATCCATTATAAGAAGAAATAACTGTAATTTCATTCTTTACTTCCTATTTCAAATTAAATCGTTAAATTAGGAAAATTTAGCAATGAAAACCGGGGAGTATGGAAAAATGATGGAAGAGTTAGTTTCAAAGTTGTCTATTTTTCAATCATACCCCCTCTGTTCCAAATGTTTTTGACTGCATTTTTATTCAGTTTCATTAGAGCTTTCTAACTCAATATGATGTGTTATTATATAAAACTTAAATTACTTGCACCGGAGGGTGCATATATTTGCTAATAATATAATAATATATATATTATATAATAATATGATATATAATAATATATAATATTATAAAATATAATAATAAATAAATAATGATAATCTACATGTTACATAAAACGCACGCGCAGATAGTGTAAAGAATGTAATATATCTATATATATAATATATATATAATATATATATATAAAGTTATTCACAGAAACGTTCTCATCGGTGTGGCACACTTTAACAGCTACCTCTAACTGGGATTGAGACCTGAATGAAATTTCTTCTGCTAAGTCTCATTTCCATAAGGCCATTAGCGGCTGTCAAATAAGCGAGAATATTTATTGATGTACATTTTTAAGGCGGAAATGAATTCCACTAGAGCCTCTTCTGGACTAAAGTCACATTCTTAAGAAGAATGCAGTAACAGCACCGTTAACTCCATTCCACGTTGGTCTCAGCACGACTTGAAATGATGTACAGAGAGAGAAAGAGAGGAGAGAGGAAGTGAGAGAAGAGAGAGAAGAGAGAGAGAGAGAGAAGAGTAGTGTTGTAAACCTTAAACATATAACACATTACGGTATATATTATATATTTACCAACCCCTCCACACGAGCAGGATGTGACACAAGGTCATTTCTTAGCGGAGTTTACAGGTTTGAATTCGAGTTTTCCTTTCTAGACTGGTTAACTAGCCATGGTTAAAAGAGCCCAATCTGCCAGCTATTGCCCAAGCTGGAGGAGAGAATTGGATTTATAACCTTTCCCAAAGGGTATTTAGCGCCATGTGAAATGCAAACAGCTTCGTCCAAGGATTGAATCGGGTCGACGAGTCTAGTCCTAACCTAACTTAACAATTAAACCACCGCGCTCGAACATATACGTATATGCGTGTATGGGCACCTCATTGTTAATGGTTAGCAAAACTAGATTACAAACCATTGTTATGAGTCGATTCTCACTGGGTGTCTCATACTTTCTGGCTTGTGCAACTTCTAAGCTACGCTTAATAAAATTTAAATATACGTATAGTAGGGCCGGTTAGCTTCAGTCGGTAGACCGTTCGGCTAGAAACCACAAGGTTCTTAGTTCGATGCTGGACCCTCGCCAACTCAGAGTATGAGTAGCACCGGGATGTCGCGTAAATAAGGAGCTGATGTAGTGTGTCGTCCCAACTCAGACGCAAAAACAATCTCCTGGTTTAGTGCTATTAAAAAGGGATAGAACTCCCTCACTGATGGCAGATTCCGACTTAGGCCAACCCCGACGAACTTCCATCTTTACTTTATATGCGTGGAATGTTATGTGCGTGTGTTGATATATTTGATGTTCATATATGATTTGGTTGGTTGGTTGGTTGGTTGGTTTGTTGATTGGCCTCTTGGTTGGTGTGTACTCGAACAAACAAAATGCAGATATCAAATCCATTTATCTCGTTTCTGTCATGTGACTGCATTCATAGAACGAAGCGAATCCCATCTTCCTGTCAGCAAAGTAGTGTAATCCTTCAAAAAACGATTCTGTCTTCATGCTGCGTGCTTTTCATCCAACAACGTACTCAACCTTCAGCTTATACATCCTGAGAGCACACGGTGGACCCGCGTCCCAATCGTCAATCGTCCTTCTTACGCTCCTTCACATGCGAACGATTTCTAGCTGACGCGATTTCATCAGCGGCGATCAATTTCAACATCTATTACGTACACGCGCACATACACAAACCACACATACCACATTTACACACACACACGCGCGTACACGACACAACACACACACATAGACAAAGTCATACACACACACACACACACCACACAAGCAGTTGAGCACACACAGAGTACACAGACATAGACAAACATACACGCACCTTAGACACATTGCACACATACACGTATACACATCTACTAATGTACATGCGCACATACACAAACACACATACACATTTACACACACACACGCGCGCACACACACACATAGACAAAGACTATACACACACACGCACACACACAAGCAGGTGGGCACACACAGATACACAAGACATAGACAAACATACACGCACTTAGACACATGCCAACATACACGTATACAACATCTACTAACGTACATGCGCACATACACAAAAACACATACACATGTTACACACACGCGCACGCACACACACACAACTACACATAGACAATACACTACACACACAGCAGGGGGCACACACAGAACACAGACATAGACATGACACATATAGACAAACAACAGACAACACAGACACAGGGCACATATACACGTATACACGCATGCAAACATACCACACACAGAAAAACAGACAACACTCATACAAACCACATGGCCACAAACATTCAGCACACACAGACACCCACACGACAGTCATACACACATTTACAACACGCACAATAAGGCAATACATTACACACCCACAGACAACCAAACTATGCAACACACACGACACACACATATGCAGACACACGCCACACACACAAACGCGCCACTCACACACACGCGCAACGCAGGTACACAGACAGCACACAGACAGACACATACAGAAACACATACACAAACACACAAGCACCCACACACAGACCAAAGAGACAAACCGGACACACACACATACAAACACACGCATGCACACACAAAACACCACTCACTCACTCTCTCTCTCTCTCTTCTCTCTCTCTCTCTCTCTCTCTCTCACACACACAGCACACACACACATACACACACACACACACTGGCTTGTCGCGTTACATGCAATCGTGAAAACAATCTCGTTTCCTTAATGTTTTTCAATTAGATGTCAGCTTGTGTGCCTTGCACCTCGTTTCCCGAACGTGTGTTCCCCTTTTCTTGTTTTGAGAAAAACGAAATTCTAAGCTAATCTCCTCGTTCAGTGCCGGCTGTTCACAGTCACTTTCGTACCTTCCCAATGGTTATATATTGTAGTTAAAAACATTCTATACAATTAAACCAAGTATACTATCAATTACTTACTATTTTCAATTCAGAGTGCCTCCTTTCCATAGAACAGTTGCCTTACCAAGACTAAAAAATGGAACTGCTTCAAGCCACTAAGATCCATCCTTAAGCATCACGGATCCTAGGCTGCCTTTCTTCCGCCACGGCAAACTTGTCCATTGAAGATATTACCACTCGTTTGGAATATTTAGATATTTATACAATATATGATATATTTACCAACCCTTCCGCACGAGCAGGAGTGACACAAGGTCAATTCTTGAGCGGAAGTTTAACAGGTTTTGGAATGCAGAGATTTCTTCTCCTAACCGTTGCCTAACCAAGGTTAAAGAGCTCAAGTCTGCCCTACTATTTATCCATAGCTTGAGGGAAGAGTAGGATTTCACACTTCCCAAGGCAATTAGCGCTAAGTGAAATGCAATTAGTGACATCCAGGATTGAACTCGGGTGACGAGTCCATTTCCCATGACTCTTAACATTACATCACGCTTCCAATATTTGATATTATAAAGCTGTGCTACAATACAACCACTTAAATTGATAGACTGAGCGAGGTATACCTGGTTTAAAAAACTCAGCCAATCAACAGCCCTGAATACGTGCTGGTTAACTACTTAAGCATGAACTGAGAGACGTCCATCCATCATTCTTACACGGATCAACTGACAAGGATTAAAACTTGATATTACATCTTCTAGTTCAAGAAAGGATCAACATTTATGCTATAAGTCTCCACCGTAAAACTTATTTCACCTACAGTCCTTAAAATGGCACACGAATCGTAAACATGATGATATGGATGATGATGATTGAACTATGATGATGGCGACTCTTCTACTTCCACCTACATTCTAGTTATACCAGCCAGCATCTTTAAGACACCCCACTCCTTATTCACAAAGTGAAGGTGAAATTCAAAAACGTTTGGATACTTCTGACTTAAAAGAATCCTCTTAATAACCGCCACTCGTACCACACTGACTTGTGTCGGAAACAGAGATGAGCAGTTTGCCTACAGGAATATGTAAACTTGCAAACTTACTGTATTATCTCTGTGAAGTTTGGTATAATGACAGCAGTATCTCATTCCCCCGACGTCTAATTTCCATAGATTTCTAGGTGAGAATGTAAGAGAAATTTGTTGGTGCAGTAGGAATTTATAGGATTTTCGAACGATGCTATAGAATTCGGGCGTTAAAGTTTGTTTCAATATGTGCATTACGCTCTATAACAATCAAAATTCATTTTAAAAAACAAGAGATTCCCTCAAAAGTGTCGCTGGTTGGGGAGTAAGTCTCCTTGAATCCAATGACTAATCTAAATGATAGATTCTCAAGTACGTTATAGCCGAGTATAATTTACCAACCCCTCCGCTAGGCAACACGAAATAGAACGCCATAGTAACTTGGATCATTCTGTATATTTATTTACTTAAGCTTTGCCATAAATGTACACTAGCCAGAAGTATGGAACCACCCAGTGAGAATCGGAACTCACTGACAAATAGTCTAACAAATCTAGCATGCTAACCCTTACACCACACGAGTGCCTTATGACTAAAACCTATCTTAGCTTGGCAGAAGAAAATTATATATATGATATATATAATTATATAATATCATAATTAAGTAATTACATTGTAGTACAGAAGAAAAGGTAAACATAGAAAATACAGGAATTTTTTCACGCTGTCGAATTTTAAATCTTCCAAAAGTAACAAATCAATAACAAAAGAAATCATTTTAGAAATTTGAATTCATAAGTTTTGGAAACCAGTGGACAATGACTTAGATATTATTGAACAGAAGAAAATGTCTGTCTAAAATATTCATGTTGGTAAACAAGGAATTTACCCCTAAATTCTAGCCAAATAGAATGGCACTCTGCCTCAGACCGCAAAAAAAAATTCCCCTGTCCTTCTGGAAATTCGACAAAATATAAAATAATAAGTGCACGAATCGTAAATAGGAATTTTTAATTGAAAAATATGTCTATTTATTGATGTGGTTAGGCCCCGTCGCGTAGAGCACCCGTCAGGAATCAAAGGTTCCTGGTTCGATACCAATATACGTCCCGTAAACTCAGCGTATGTAGTAGCACAATTGAGGTAATCTGAATTTGTGCGGTAAAATTGTGGAACTGCGGTATCTATGGCACGCCAACCTCAGCAAACAATATTCCTTGTTTAGCGGTGTCTGAAAGAGGATAGTTCTCCTCGCTGTCCGCTGATAAGGACAATAGGCCCACTCTGCCATAGTTAAACTTTACTTAGTATAAAATGAAAACAGAAACTTTATCAAAAATATCCTGCGAAAAAAAAAACAAAACAAAAAAAACAAAAAAAAAAAAAAAAAAAACAACGTCTTCTATCCCCATTAGTATTAGCTCAGTCGTAGAGCATTACACTTAGGAACTGCCAAAGGTCCGAATTCGATACCAGCCCTCCTCCATCCAGGCGCATTGAGTAGCACAATTTAATCTGTCCAACCAAAAGTTGGGGCTGATAGTAGGTGTAACGCCACCTGAGAAGCAAAACTAACTTCCTGGTCTGACACTAATGCAAAAGGGGATAGGACTCCCTCGCGTCCGGCGGATACACAATAGACATTTTGCCGAATTACATACAGCCATACTACTACTATTCCTCAAAGTTTAATGCATTACTAGTTTTTATGTGTTATGAATGAACTTGAATAAAAAGTGCATGTTTATTTAAAAATCTATTAATATGGAGATTCGGTTCCGGTTTTTGTCGTAGACAAAAAATTACTCACTGCTTAGTCACATTCACCTAAAATCCTCATAAAAACATAGAATAAATACACTCAAATTTGAACATGCACATTAGACAAGTCCTCATTGTTTTTTTTAAAAACAATGTTTAATACAATACATTACTCGGTATTATAATCATATATAGTTTAGTTTATTTCAATACATATTTAAAGTTTACATTTCAAATTTTTTATTTTTTAATCCTTTAATAATTTGATATGTTACTTACCTTAGGTACATAAACTCCGCTGACATTGAATGTTTTACTCCCACCCCTCGGGCCAATATGTTTCAAAATCTATTTTTTACATTGCCCGGAGGGTTTTTTATTTCGTACTAGCTAAAAGTATGGATGGATTCTTCCGTGGTAATGGCTACTGCCTGACTTACGGCATTAATCTTTTAACACCTAAAACTTTTAATGTAATACACACACATTCTCCTTATCAGCGTTAGACGGGACGGTCGGAGAGCTAATTCCGATCAATCTCTACGTCAAACCCTAGTACCAATATGATTGTCCCAACTCTATTGCACTCCTAGGCAAGCCCCAACCTTTTATCCATATGAGCTAGAAGCGGTGACTGAGGTCTTACTGTCCTGTGTTGGCGTTAAAACAACTATTATGGTAGTAGGCGTTCCAATTCTGGAGCTCTGGGAACGTGGAGTACGCCCAGCTTCCACGCATACTCGAGTGGTTAGTGCTGTTAGAGTCTCATCTATGGTTAAATAGAAAAAAAAGTGTTTAGAAATGGTTTCAAGTGAGTTCAAGCTTCAGTCGTGACATTACGTTACTTTCTAACACCCTAATACCCTGCAGAAAAAGGTGTGAACACCCTGCATTTACAGCTTATGTGTTAAATAATATGCGACTATTGTTCTTTTGCCAACGATGGATTTAGCATTAGATAACCCATGAAATTAACAAAGAAACTAAGCCAAACGAAGGCATGAGCAGTAATGTTAAATTATTATTAACGGGCTGTAAAACCCGCTACATTACCGTTATAATGACATAGCAAGAATAAAAAACGCCCTCTGGGCGACGTAAAAATAAAATAGTGCCTGAGGGAGATAGGATTCGAAAAATTGATATCAGAGAATTGTATCCACAAGTAAAGTAAAATCATCAAATTATTAAAGGAGTTAAAAGATAAAATAAATTTATTAAAAGGAGTAAAAATAATTAAAAAATTGAATTGAAACTTAGTTTGATAACTTAAAATATTATATTTAAATAAAAAATAATATATAGATAGATAATACCAGGTATGTATTGATTAAAAACTTGTTTAAAAAAACAATGAGGACTGTCTAAACATGGCATGCTCAAATTTTGAGTGATATTCATTTATGAGATTTTGAGGCGTAGTGACGTAAGCTAGTGACGTAGTTTCTTGTATACAACAAAACCGGAATCGAATCCTCATGTTGATAGATAGATTATCCACGATATTATTATGTTGCTATTTAAGAGAGGTGAACCTTTTAATATTTATGTTGTTTTTGTTTTTTATTTATTTGTGTTGGCCTCTTTCCGTCCACTATGATGGAGTAGTGTCCCAAAAATAAATAAATAAATAATCTGAGCAATTGAATTCCTGCAGGCCAATGTGCTTGAGTATGACAGTCTTTGAGTGCACTGAATGCGACACAAACTGTGATGCTTTCTGGGGCTGCTGGTCTCTTCTCCCTCTTCTGCTCTCTTTTCTGTCGAGGCTACTCGTCCTCTCTGCTCACCACTCTCCCTGGCCTTAGCTTTAACGTTCAGGGCAAGCGCTCTATTCGTTTTTAACCACCTCAACGTGTTTGTTTTGTGCGAATTTATAGTTATCACATATTTTATAATAATTCGATAATTTTGAAGAAAAGATAGGAAGAAAATGTGATAAGTTGGATTAATTTCCCTGTTTTGATTTTGAAAAGCCATTATCTCGCTAAATCGAGTCACAATCTAGTTAGAATTTACATAATAATTAATTACTAATAATTTAAAATAAAATGGAATAGATAATATGTAATTGCATTTAATTGTTATATACCTGGAGAATGATAATTATCGAGTATGCATATGAATCATCCAGGTAATAACAATAAATGCAAATTACATATTATCTATTCATTTATTTATAAATTTATTAGTAATTAATTATTATGTAAAAGTTCATAACTAGATTGGTGACTCATAACGAGATAATGGCTTTTCAAAACAAACGGGAAATTAATCCAATTAACACATTTCTTCCTATCTTTCTTCAAAATTATCGAATTATTAATAAAATTGTGATAACTATAAATTCTCCACAAAACACAAACACGTTGGAGTAGGTTAAAAAAGAATAGAGCGCTCTGGCGCCTGAACGTTAAGTAAGCAGGAGAGAGTGGTGAGGCAGGAGAGGAGAGTAGCCTCGACAGAAAAGAGAGGCAGAAAGAGCGAGAAGAGACAGCAGCCCAGAAAGCATCACAGTTTGTGTGCTTCAGTGCACAAAGACTGTCACATCAAGAATTGGCCTGCAGAAATTCAATTGCCTCAGATATTTACTTTATTTATTTTGGGACACACTCCATCATATGGAGCGAAAGAGGCCAGACCAAATAAATAAAAAAAAAAAACAACAATAAAATTGTAAAAGGTCCACTCCTTCTAATAGCAACATCAAATAATATGTGGATATCGTATCTACAACAATGAGGATTCGCATTCCGCGTTTTGTCGTAACAAAAACTACGTCAGCTGCTTACTCACACTTGCCTAAAATCTCATAAATAAAACACCTCAAAAATTTGAGCATGCCATAACAGTCCTCATGTTTTTAAACAAGTTGTTAATAAATACATACCTGGTATTATCTTATCTATTATATATTTTTATTTTAAAATATATATTTTAAGTTATCAGAACTAGTATTTCAATTTCAATTTTTTATATTTTTACTCCTTTAATAAATTTATTTTATCTTTACTCCTTTAATAAATTGATGATTTTAACTTACTTGTGAAACATTTCTTGATATCAAAATTTTTCGACTCCGATCTCCTCAGCGCACTTATTTATTTTACCGTCGCCCAGACCGGAGGGTTTTATTGTGCCTAGTCATAGAACGGTAATGATAGCGGTTTACAGCCCGTCTAAGAATATTTAACATTACTAGCTATGCTTCGTTTGCTCTTAGTTTCTTTGTTCTTAATTTTCCATGGGTTATCTAATGCTAAAAATCCATCGTTGCAAAAAAGAAACATAGTGATATTATTTAACACATAGCTGTAAAATGAGGGTGTTCACACCTTTTTGCCAGTATTAGGGTCTTAGAAGTAAACGTAATATCACGACTGAAGCTTTGTACTCACTTGAAACAACATTTTAAAATTTTTTTTCTATTTAACCCATAGGATGAGACTCTAACACGACTACCACTCCGAGTATGCGTGGAACTGGGCGTACTCCACGTTCCCCAGAGCTCCAGAATTGGAAACCTACTACCATATATTGTTTAACGCCATACACAGGACAGTTAAGACCCTCAGTCACCGCCTTTCTAGCTCATATGATAAAAAGATTGGCCTTGCCAGGAGTGCAATAGAGTGGGACAATCCATATTGACTAGGGTTTGACGTAGCAGATTGATCGGAATTAGCCTTCTCCCGACCGTCCGTCTAACCTGGAGTAAGGACCAATGTTGTATTACATAAGAGTTAGGTGATAAAAAGAAAATAATGCCGTAGTCAGCACGTTAGCCATTTACACGGAGATTCCATCCCAATACTTTTACTAGTACAAAATAAAAAATACACCCTCCGGGCAATGTAAAAATAGATTTTTGAAACATATGCCCGAGGGGTGGAGTAAAAAATTCAATGTCAGCGAGTTTGGACCCTAAGTAAGTAAAAATCATCAAATCATTAGAAGGATTAAAAAAATAAAACAATTTGAAATTTAAACTTAAATAGTATTGAAATAAAAAACAAACTATATAATAATATATAATACCAGTAATGTATTTATTAAAACTGTTGTAAAAAAACAATGAGACGTCTAATGTTGCATGTTCAAATTTTGAGTGTATTTATTCTATTATGAGGATTTTAGGTAATGTGACGTGAAGCAGGTGACGTAATTTTTGTTACAGACAAAAACCGGAACCGAATCTCCATTTATTAATAGATATTTTAAATATAAACATGCACTTTTATTTCAAGTTCATCACATAACACATAAAAATAGTATGCATTAAATCATTTGCGAGGAAATAGTAGGAGTAGTGGCTGTAGTAAATTCGGCCCCAAAATGTCCTATTGTTGGTATCAGCCGGACAGCGAGGAGTCTACCCCTTTCATGCATTAGTGTCAGACCAGGAAGTAGTTTTGCTTTCTAGGCGTGAGCGTGTACCACCGACTATCAGCTCCCAAACTTTGTTGGACAGATTAAAAATTGTGGCTACTCATGCGCTGGGATGGTGAGGGCCGTATCGAATTCGGGACCTTGCCAGTTCCTAAGTGTATGCTCCGACCGACTGACTATACTAATGGGATTAGAAGAACGTCTGTTTTTTTTTTTTTTTTGTTTTGTTTTTTTTGTTTTGTTTTTTTTCGCAGGATTAATTTTGATAAATTTCTGTTTTCATTTTAAACTAAAGTAAAGTAACTATCGGCAGAGTGGCCTATTGTCCTTGATCAAGCGGACAGCGAAGAGACTATACCCTTTCAGACACCGCCTAACAGCAGGAATATTGTTTGCTGAAGTGGCGTGCCATAGATTACCGCCTAGTCCCACAATTACCGCACAAATCCAGAATACCCAATCTGTGCCACATTACGCTGAGTTTACCGAGGACCGTAATCGAACAGGAACCGCTTGATTCTAGACGGGGTGCTCTACCGACAGGGCCTAAACCACATCAATAAATAGACATATTTTCAATTAACAATCTCCTATTTACGATTCGTTGCAATTATATATTTATATTTTGTCGAATTTCCAGAAGGACAGGGATTTTTTTGCGTCTGAGAGAGTGCCATTCGATTTGGTTAGAATTAAAGGTAAATCTTGTTTACCAAACATGAATATTTAGACAAGACATTTCTTCTGTTCAAATAAATATCTTAAGATCATTGTCCAATGTCCATAGGAATTCAAATTTCTAAAAATGAATTTCTTTGTTAATTGATTTGTTATTTGGAAGATTTAAAATTCGACAGCGTAAAACATTCTGTATTTTCTATGTTTACCTTTCTCTGTACTACCAATGTATATACTTAATTATATATTATATAATTAATATATATCAAATATAATTTCTCTGCCTAAGCTACTAAGATAGTTTAGTCATAAGGGACCTCGTGTGTGTAGGTTAGCATGCTAGATTTCGTAGGACTATTTCAGTGAGTTCGATTCGTCACTGGTGTTCCATACTTCTGGCCTAGTGTTCACATTTATGCAAAGCTAGTAAATAAATATACCAGAAATGATCCAAGTTAACGTATGCGTTATTTCGTGTTTTGCTACGGCAAGGGTTGGTAAATAAACATCGGCATAAAATTATCTGAGAAATCTATCATAGATTAGTCCATTGATTCAAGAGACTTACTCCAAAACCACGAAACACTTTTAGGGAATCCTTTGTTTTAAATGAATTTTATGTTATAAGCGTAATGCACATATTGAAAAACAAACTTTAACGCCCGAATATCTATAGCATCGTGCAGAAAATCCAATAAATCCATCACCAACAAATTTCTCTTACATATCTCACCTAGAAATCGATGAAATAGAGTCGGTGGAATGAGATACTGCTGTTCATGTATACAAAACCTTCACAGAGATAATACAGTAAGTTTGCAAAGTTTACATATTTCCCTGTAGGCAAACTGCTCAAATCTCTGTTCCCGACACCAAGTCAGTGTGGTACGAGGCGGTTATTAGAGGATTCTTTTTTAAAGTCAGAAGATCAAAAGTTTGAATTTCACCTTCATTCTGAAAGGAGTGGTGTTTTAAAGATGCTGGCTGGTATCAACTCAGCAAGTAAGGTGGAAAGTAGAAGAGTCGCCATCATCATCGTCATTTCATCACATCATCATCATCATGTTACGATCTTGGCCATTTAAGGACGTAGGTGAAATAAGTTTTACGGGGAGACCCCTTATAGCATAAAGTTATCCTTTCTTGAACTTAAAAAGATGTATATCAGTTTTAATCCTTGTCAGGTTGATCCGTGTTAAAGAATATGGCAAATGACGTCTCGTCAGTATCAATATTAAGTAGTTAACCAGCAACGTATTCAGGCTGTTGATGGCCTGAGTTTTAAAACCACGTACCTCGCTCAGCTATTAAATTTAAGTGGTGTATTGTAGCACACTTTATATATCAAAATTATGGGAAAGCGTTGTAATGTTAAAAGTTCATGGAAATGGACTCGTCACCCCGAGTCAATCCTGGATGTACTAATTGCATTTCACTTAAGCGCTATATGCCCTGGAAAAAGGTGGAATCCTCTCCCCTCAAGCTATGATAAATAGTAGGGCAATCAGACTGAGCTCTTTAACTTGGTTAGGCACCGGTCTAGGAGAGGAAATCTCTGAATTCAAACCTTGTTAAACTCCGCCTCAAGAAATTGACCTTGTGTCAACATCCTGCTCGTGCGGAAGTTGGTAAATAACATATATGTATATATCTAAATATTCCACAACGAGGGGTAATTATCCTTCCAATGCGGACAAGTTTGCCGTGCGGAAGAAGGCAGACCCTAAGGACGATCCTGATGCTTA
Source organism: Doryteuthis pealeii (assembly GCA_023376005.1). Taxonomy (NCBI): domain Eukaryota; kingdom Metazoa; phylum Mollusca; class Cephalopoda; order Myopsida; family Loliginidae; genus Doryteuthis; species Doryteuthis pealeii. Next base: position 11,754,831 of record CM042138.1, on the reverse strand, counting down.
AGGATGCGAGCTTAGTGGCTGAGCAGTCCATCTTTAGTCTTGTAAGGCAACTGTTCTATGGAAAGGACACTCTGAATGAAAATAGCTAATAATTGCATAAGTATACTTGTTTAATTGATAGAATGTTTTAACTACAATAATTATAACCATGGAAGGTACGAACAGCTGACTGTGACACAAGCGCACCTGAACGAGGAGATAGCTTAGAATTCGTTTCTCAAACAAAAAGGGAAACACACGTTCGGAAACGAGTGCAAGCACAACAAGCTTGACATCTAATTGAAAAAACAAACTTAAGAAACGAGATTGTTTCAGATTGCATGTACGACAAAGCCAGTGTGTGTGTGTGTGTATGTGTGTGTGAGGCTGTGTTAGAGAGAGAAGAGATGAGAGAGAGAGACGAGAAAGAGAAGAGAGTGACGTGAGTGTGTGTTTGTGTGTGCTGCGGTGTGTTTGTATGTGTGTGTGTCGGTTTGTCTCTTGTCTGTGTGTGGTCTTGTTGTTGTGTTTATGTGTTTGTATGGTCGTCTGTGCCTGTCTGTGTACCTGGTTGCGCTGTCGTGTGTGAGTGCGCGCGGTTTGTCGTGTGATGCGTGTGTCTGCATATGTCGTGTGTCTTGTGTGTGCATTAGTTGGTTGTCTGTGTGTGTATGTATGTTTGCCTTTATGTGTGCGTGTGTGTAAATGTGTGTATGACTTTGTTGGCTGTCTGTGTGTGCTGAAGTTTTGCAATGTGTTGTATGAGTGTGTCTGTTTTCTGTGTGTGTATGTTGCATGCGTGTATACGTGTATATGTGCCTGTGTCTGTGCTGTCTTTGTTTGTCTATATGTGTATCTAATTGTCTGGTATCTGTGTGTGCCCACCTGCTTGTGTGGTATGTATTGTCTATGTGGATGTGTGTAGTGTGTGCGTAGCCGCAGTGTGTGTAAATGTGTAGTTTTTTGCTGTATGGGCGCATGACGTTAGTAGATGTGTATACGTGTATGTTGCATGTGTTCTAAGTGGTGTATGTTTGTCTATGTCTGTGTATCGTGTGTGCCCACCTGCTTGTGTGTGTGCGCTGATGTTGTATGTCTTTGTCTATGTGTGGTGTGTTCGCGCAACCGATCCCTACGTGTTGTGTTAAAATGTGTATGTGTGTTTGTGTATGTGCGCCTGTAACATTAGTAGATGTGTATACGTGTATTGTGCCATGTGTCTTAAGTGCGTGTATGTTTGTCTATGTCTGTTATCTGTGTGGTGCTCACCTGCTGGTGTGTGTGTGTTGTGTGGTGTATGACTTTGTCTATGTGTGTTGTGTGTGTGTGTACGCGCGTGTTGTGTAAATGTGTATGTTATGTGTATTGTGCGGCTGTACGTTAATAGATGTGAAATGATCGCCCTCCGATGAAATCGCGTCACTGAAATCGTCGAACATGTGAAGGCGAGCTAAGAAGACGATGATTGAACGATTGAACCGGGTCCACGTGTGACTCTCAGATGTAATAAGCTGGTTGAGTACGTTGTGTTGATGAAAAGCACCAGATGAAAACAGATCGTTGAAGGATTAATACCTTGCTGACAGGAAGATTGGGGATTCGCTTCGTTCTAGAATGCAGTCACATGACAGAAACGAAGATAAATGGATTGATATCTGCATTTTGTTCGATACACAAACCAACAAAAGAGCCAATCAACAAAAAACCAACCAACCAAACCAACCCAAACCAACCATTTACTGAAACATCAAATATACAACACGCACATAACATTCACGCATATAAAAGTTAAAAAGTGAGTCTCGGGTGGCTAAATCGTATCTGCCAATCGTGAGAGTCTATCCCCTTTTTAATAGCACTAAACAGGAGATTTTTTGCGTCTGAGTTGGACGACACACCTACAATCAGGCTCCTGTATTTTACGCAGAAATCCCGGGTGCTACTCATACTCTAGTTGGGCGAGGTCAGCATCGAAACTAAGAACCTCTGGTTCTAGCCGAAACGTCTACGACTGAAGCTAACCCGGCCCTACTATACGTAATTTATTTATTAAGCTAGTTAGAAGTGCACCAAAGCCAGAAGTATGAGACACCCAGGAGAATCGAACCTCACTAACAATGGTTTGTAAATCTAGTTTGCTAACCATTACCACCACATGAGTGCCCATACACGCAGTATACGTATATGTCGATAGGCGCGTGCTTAATTGTTAGAGTTAGAGTTAGAACTAAGACTCGTCGACCGAGTCAATCTTGGCGAAGCTGTTTGCATTTCACATGGCGCTAAACCCTTGTGGGAAAGTATAAATCCATTCCCCTCCAGCTAGGGCAAATAGCTGGGCAGATTGGGCTCTTAACCAGGCTAGTTAAACCAGTCTAGGAAAGGAAAACTCTAATTCAAACCTGTTCAAACTCCGCTTAAGAAATGACCTTGTGTCAATCCTGCTCGTGGGAGGGGTTGGTAAATATATATTACGTAGTGTTAATCGTTTAAAGGTTTACACAACTATCTCTCTCTCTCTCTCTCTCTCTCTCTCTCTCTCTCTCACTCCTCTCCTCTCCTCTCTCTCTCTGTACATCATCAATCTGCTGAGACCAACTGGACAGGAGTTAACGGTCCTGATTACGGTGACATTTCTAAGAATGTGAACTTTAGTTCCCAGAGAGGCTTCTAAGTGAATCATTTCCGCTTAAAAATGTATCAATTAAAAATTCTCCTATATTTGACAGCCGCTAATGGCCTTATGGGAAAGAGACTTAGCAGAAGAAAATTCATTCATGTCTCAATCCCAGTTAGAGGTTAGCGTTAAAGTGTAGCCACACCGATAGAACGTTTCTGTGATAACTTATATATATATATTATATATATATATAATTATATAATATATGTACCATTCTTTACACTATCTGCGCGTGCGTATTATAACACTGTATAGATTAAATCATTATTAATTTATTATTATATTATTATAATATTATATTTATTATTATAATCATATATTATTATATATATAATTATTATATATACTAGCAGAATATATTGACCCTCCGGGTGCAAGTAGTATAAGTTTTAATATAATAAAACATCATATGAGTTAGAAAGTCTAATGACAACTGACTAAATGCAGTCTAAAACCATTGGAACAGAGGGGGTTATGATTGAAAGAATAGGAACAACTTTAAACTACTCTTCATCATTTTCCATTACTCCGTCTTTCATTGCCTAAATTTTCACTAATTAACGATTTAATTGAAATAGGAAGTAAATGAATGGAAATTACAGTTATTTCTTCTTATTAATGATTCTTTTTAAGATTTATCACCGAAATTTTTGCTCATATCATTAAGAATAAAACCAACAATTAGAAATCAATAATACTAAAGCACATATTATTAAATCAAATTTTTAAGATCAATATGCAAATTAGCCTTCCCATTCACACTGTAAACCGCTTACTTTTTGTATATAAAATACAACTGCATGCATTATTAAAAAATAAAAAGCATAGGAGAATGAATGTCCATAACAAAGGAATTGTAACTTGAATAGTGAATAGTTTCGGTTAAGACAGACAAACTCACAATCTCCATTCATAATAAGATATATTATATATTATTATTATTATTAATTATATATATTTATATATATATATTAAATAAATTAGTATAATATATTATATATATATTTATATATTATATATATATTATATATATATATTATATATTATATATTAAATATATATATTATATATATTATATATATGATTATTATTACATACATTATGTATATATATAATTATATAATATTCATTATATATAAATATTATTATATATATATTATTATATATATTATATATATATATTAATATTATTATTATATATATATTATTATATATATAGTTATATATATATTATTATATATATATTATTTATATATATTATTAATTATTTATATTTATTTATCTTAATAATAATAAATAAATAATAATAATAATAATAATGATTAATATAATAAATAATAATAATATTATTATTATTATTATGTAGTTTTCAGTTTTTTTCTTTTCTACATTATGTTTGCTATAGCTTATTATTATTATTATTATTAATTATTATTATATATTATTATTATTGTTCTTCGTTGTTCTTGTTGCTTTGTAGCTGTGTTTTTATGTTATCTGTTTAATCTTTATATATATTATGTAACATTATAGCCTATTATTAACTATATTATTATTATATTACTTATATTATTATTATTATTATTATTATTAATAATTAATTGATAATAATAATGTTGCCTTGTTTTTTTTTTTCTTCCTTTTTTAATGAGATAATATTCCATAATTCTTTTATATAAATCCGATTCCTGAAGCTAAAATGAATGGAATGATATTTGATGGATTCTCTATTACCTCGGGTGGAGCCGATGTCGGTTTTGCCTCCCCCAGCATTAAAATTATACTATAGAGAAATGATTCAAAACCCGTCGGGACACAAATTCTGCCACGGAAAAGTAACGATACGAATAAACTGACAGACATTCCAAATGTGATAAAAATGACTTAATATTACATATATATATACCACGCTGGATACAATTCATCGAGTATTATTTTCATATGTAGCATCCCATCTCTAATTCTTATCACTTCTACTTTGTTACATATAACTTTAAACTTTGTTAGACAACCAGTCTAAGAGAAAGGAAAATTCCGAATCAAAAACCGATTTAAGTCGTTTAAAAAATGACCTTCTGTTACATCCTACTTCAGGCGGAAAGCATTGGTTTAATTTTTTTAACATCTAGGTGAGCAAATTTTTAAGGCCTTTCGTACTGCAGGTGACAACTTAAGAACAGCATGTACTGTAAGCAATTCCGAGTCTTTTAAAGAATTGATTAGGCCGTAAAACAAAAACAACTAAGCAAACAAACCACAGACCCGGTATTATATGGCTATCTAAGTTTGATATTATTTTTGTAAAAATATCCCAAAATAATAAATTAATACTTAGAATAATCTTAAACATAATAATTTTGTGGGTTTGTTGATTGTTTGTGTTACGGCATATCAACACTTTTTCGGGTTATTTAATGCCGAAACAAGTCATTTGATAAAAGTTTCTATGTTCAATTCTTAATATCTTCAAAATTCGTTAAAACAATTTCATTAATTTCAGTAGGTTCGTTTGATTCAATGGTGTTCAATGTTATATAACCCTGGGGTTTTTTAATGCCAAAAACTGTTAGGCTGTGAGAGATAAAAGTTGTACTCAAGTTCCTTTACAGGTGATTTTGTAGATAGTTTCATGAGTTTATTTTATATTGATGCCTAATTTCGCTAAATTTTTCATTTCTCTCAAAGAAGGATTAAATTCATCCATTTGTTATACTCAAACGGATCGCTCATATATTTACGTTGAAATATTTCTCTGACTGGATCCAATGGACGAGTATGCTTATGGCAATGTTTCTCAAACGATTCAGCACGCCTTATGGGTCTTGAGCGAGGACAGAAAGATTGAAGATAATCCAAGGTTTAAAAGAGTTTTAAATATTTCATATTCCAAAAGTAAATATGATTTCAAAATTCAATATATTATCATGATTTGAAAATACATTTGACGCCAAGAGTATTCCTGTACGAGACGGTTTTTACTTCACCATACCACTTATACCCTGCGAAGCTATGCATCTTCTAACTATTCTATATCCAGCTTCTGGATAAATAGCCGTGTCGTGTGGGCTCTTTAACCTTTGTTAGACATCCAGTCTGTTGGTAGTGGTTGGCATCCTTCCGTCTATGAAGACGATGGCGTAGTGTCCACTCTTTTTTATCTGCAACTGCATGAGTGGCTGAACAGACCAATTTTGAATGGCAATCTCTGGATCAGTATTGCAAACAACATGATTGCTTGCTGGAGATGCAGTGTTTCCCTCCCTATGACTCTCTTTTCTGCCGCGACCGTCCTCCTTCCTCTCTTTTTTACTCCTTTTCGTTCCTTGTTTAGGAGGCCTAGTCGTACGTCTCTTCATAAGCCTCCCATGTTGTTGATATGTCGATGTGATATGTCTCATGTCCCCTCTTTGCTGATATATTGTAAAAGCGAAGGCGTGGTCCTCTTTCCTACCGGCCGTGGTACCCTCTACTTAACTTACCATACAGGTAGACTTTGGAATGGCCCTTTGCCAACATCCTGATCGTGCTAAGCCAACGAAGACTTTAACCTGCTGTTAGACATCTCTGAGTCTGAATGAACAACCAATTTTAAATTCACTAAGAAAAATTGACCTGTCTCACCCCTACTCGTGCGGAGGGGTGGGTAATTTTACATTTATCCCATTCTTTTTTCTTTTCTTTGTTTCTTATTTACATAAAGTTTATTTACTAAAAAAAAAAAAATTATTTCGTAAAAACCTGAATAATAACGAGACAACCAGTTGGGCTCATTACTTTAAAAGCTTGCGTTTATTAACAATTACACTAGCAGACATTTGTGATACACCACTGTATGATACTGGTTACAATTATTGTAGCATGGAATTGTTGACAATCCTGTAGTGAGAATCAAATGGCCATGGGAAAATATCAGGATTGTTTGGTAAACTCTGGACCAGAAGCGCCGAATCCGCGCGTCACGTGATCACGTTACTTAGTTTAATTTAGTTTCCAACCTGAATGGAATCAAAAAAACACGTGCCCTCTCTCTACGTGGGTTGTAACTCCCGCGCGCGTAAGAACATGGGCTAGACTAGAATAAGAATATTATCAAGAAAATAAAAAGTATTGAGTTCATTCAATGGATTGCATTGACTAAATTAGCCCTCTGAGTAAGAAAAAAAGAAGCAGTGTAGAAGATAGACAACAAGATTCGGCCGGAGAAAAGAGAGAAACAACCAGACAACTTAGTTACATGAAAGTTAGCAAGAAGAGCATTAAGTAACGATCTCCAATCTCAGTCTCTCCCGTCTCTCTCTATCACTGAGACCTCTCATTTTATAACCCGACGATGGGTACTATAACATCACCTGTTGTATTTTTACTTAAGACCAGTATTGGTAAAAACTATTAATTAAATCAATTGATTTACTCCTCCTCCCCCCTCCCCTCGCTCCTCTCTAGTTCTCTCTCTCTTTCTCTCTCTCTCTCTCTCTCTCTCTTTCTACTTTTCATATTTTCATGTTCGATTGAACATATTAGCGCCATAGATTCTGCAGGCTCATCCCATTTCTACCTCTGTCCACTTCTATCTTATTTTCTTCCTTTTCATTCTCTATAACATTTTTCTGTGATTCATGGCCTTTTCTCCCTCTCTTGTCAAAATAAATACAAAATATTCATTATTTCACTTGTGGGTGACGACCACTAAATAAATAATAAGTATTCATCGGATAAAGCAAACCAGATATCAGGATTACAGTTTTTCATTTTATTGCGAAACATTTGGACGGTCTCATTTCTTAACCCAGATAGTGTTGACAAGGATGATAACGCTCGGAAAATTAAGGAAGTAGCGTAACAATATAAGACTATACGTCATTAATGAAGGGTCAATCTCCATTTCTTGTCATATGACAAAATAATTTCATTGAATTTGACGAGAGGTTTAAATAGCACATTATTAATGCTGATATTTAAATTGTCGTAACTTCACCTATTAAGACAGAGAGGAGGAGGGGGAGAGAGAGGAGAGGAGAGATAGGGAGGAGAGAGATAAAGAGAGTGGGAAAGAGAAAGAAAGAAAAATGGAAGAGAGAGTGAGAATGTGTGGAGTGTGTGAGAGAGAGAGGGGGAGCGAGAGAGAGAGAGATGAGTGGAGCAGAGAAAAAAAGAAAAATGAGAGAGAGAGAGAGAGAGGGTCTTAATGTGAGTGTGAGAGAGAGGGGGAGGGAAGAGAGAAAGAGGTAGAGGAAAAGATATAGAGTGAGGTAAAGAAGAGAAAATGAGAGAGTGTGTGTGTGTGAGTGAGAGAGAGAAAGAAAGAGAGAGAGAGCGAGAAAGAAAAAGAGAGAGAGAAGAGAAAGAAGAGATGAGAGAAGGAGAGACAGAGAGAGAGATAGGGGATAAGAGAGATAAAGAGAGTGGGAAAGAGAAAGAAAGAAAATGGAAGAAAGAGAGTGAGAATATGGATGTAGAGAGAGACCAGAGTGGGAGCGAGGGAGAGGGAGAGGAGGTATGGGGAAAGAGAAAGAAAGGAAAATGAGAAAGAAAGAGGGTTGTGCCTCTTGTGAGTCTGAGAGAGAGGGGGGAGGAACGAGTAAAGAGGGGGAAGATATAGGGGAGTGGGAAGAGGAAGAAGAAAGATGAGATGAAGTGTGGGTGAGATGAGGAGAGATGAAAGAGAGAAGAGAGAAAGAAAGAAAGAGAGAGAAAGAGAAGCAGAGAAAGAGAGAGAAGAGAGAGAGAGAGGGAAGAGAGAGGAGAAAGGAGTCTTCAAGACTGCATAAAAATGCCATTCAATTTTACAATGCTGAAAATTCTCCTTCCTTTCTGGATATACGAAAACCTCGTGATGACAATTTTGGCTAAAGAGTCAGACAAATTGCCCAAAAAGTATCCGAAAGAGGAAACATCTCTAAGTCAACGTCTCTCCGACCCTCACCCTGGGTGCCAGGTATCTTGCCAATATGCATCGTGATAATGTTGTTCTATTTTATGCGAAGATCTGCGCTTGCATATGTCTTCCACTGTCTCCAGAATGCTAAAGGTATTCTTTGAGAATAATAGTTATATTCTCTAGGTACGATCACACTGACAATTTGATCTTGTTAGAGTTAAGCTCTTTGAACTTTGAGATCGACCCAAGATACATCTATGCTGCAACCTGACGCGTCATAACTAACGCCAACTGGACAATGCTAAATGGCTTGGAAAGTTAAGGGCCGAGTGTGTCACCGAAGACAACTGACATTCTCACCGACAGAAGTTGTCATTTGTCCCAAGGAAAACTACGATATAACATGACGTGTTAATATCTTTATCGGCGAATCAAGTTAAAGCTATCTCGTGCCATGCGTTCCAGAGAAAGAGTACTTGATACAGTATGAATTAACTACATTTAATCTTGGAATTAAAGGAAAAAACATACAAAACGTGGCTGTATTGAATTGTATCAAACATTCTATCTATTAAATCTATGTATCTATCTATGTATCTATCTATCTATCTCATATTATGATATCACTATATATATACCTAAAATTATCAATATCTATCTATATATCAAAGATTTTAATATCTATCTATATCATATTATCAATATCACTATCTATTTATCTATCTATCTATCTGTTTTGTCTGTCTGTCTGTTCTCATAAAATTTAATTTCGTGATCTATCTTTAGACAGTCCTCATTGTTTTTTTGAAACAATTTTTAATAAATACAGGACTGGTATTATATATCTATATATAGTTTGTTTTATTTTAATACATATTTAAAGTTTACATTCAAATTTTTTATTTTTAATAGTTAATGAATTTGATGATTTTACTTACTTAGGTTACAAACTCGCTAACATTGAATTGTTACACCCACACCTCAGGCAATATGTTTTCAAAAATCTATTTACATTGCCGGAGGGTGTTTTTGATTTTGCTAGTACAAATAATATGCACACAGATTTCTGGTTTAAAAATATTTCCTATCTACTAACAATTTGATAAATTATATGGTTTAACTGACAGACAAATGTCAATATTATCAAAAGCAATATTTATTCCATTTGTTTTTTTTATCCAATTAAAATGTATGTACACCTAAGATTACAAATGTTGAAATCGAAAGTTTAATCCGTAAAAAAATATAAGACGTACTAAATGACATCTTTAGACTATCTCATGATCATTATCGTAATTATTTACACCTTCGAGAATCACACGTAAACCTAATTTGAAATGTTTAATTAATTGCGACTAATGTTTAAGTTGAAATTATCCATTAATTATTATCTTTTTAGAAACTTAATTATATATGATTGGATAGACTTGAAGCATTCACTTAGACGTTCTTTTTTATATGCTGGATGCATCTATGTATAATAGGAGTTATTAGTATCTTCAACCTACAGAACACAGACAGACACGACCTACAGAGAAGAGAACAGAGACAGACAGACACAAATTATATAAATAAATAATATATAATATATATATATAATATATATATATTATATATATATAGATATTACATTTATGGGAAAATACGTTTTTGGTTGGTTAGAAGCTTATAAAAAAGGAAATAAATGAATAAATGAAGATCCAAACTCGTCTTTGATCTTCATTTATTTCATTTATTCTTTCATCTTCTAAACTACAAAGATTATTTTCCCATAAATATATAATGCACAACACACACAAACACCCACACACACACACCACACACACAACACACACACATATAATATATATATAATATATATATATACACATATATATATACATTATAATATAATTCGTATATATATATATATAATATATATAATATATAATCAATTATGTACGGATGATGGAAACGAGTTTATATGTTTAATCTTCATACCAACCTTTCTTACGAAGCTTGGTGGTGGACCAAGATTGGAGGAAGATTAAACTAATTATATATATATATATATATATATATGTGTGTGTGTGTGTGTGTTGTGGGTGTGGTGTGTGTGTGTGTTGGTGTGGTAAAAATGAAATTGGAATTGAATCCGCCGGTATGTAAGAAGAGTAATAAAGGAGAGAAAGTACAAGAATGATAAAAAAGGATAATTAATGAATAATCACTTACACATATGTTTACGGTCAGGAGTTTATCTCTGTGTTCAAAACATCATATAATTAAATAACCAATGAAATGAAATATAGAAAAAATGTAAACTATTTCCGTACACGAGTCGAAATTTCTTTGTGTTCGGAATATTTTACATTTTTTCAAATATATATATATATATATATATATGTGTGTGTGTGTGTGTGTGTGTGAGTGTGTGTGTGTGTGTGTGGTTTAGTTGCGATCGGTTTCTTTATCTTCGTATGACAACAGTTAGCAAAACAGCAATAATGGTAATAATAATAAACTTTTGGGTTTTTTTTAATGCCAAAGCAACACTTGTTAAAGTACAGGAAGTTGTACTACTAATTCATGTCTCGGTGTCAGTGGTTTAATACTTTTTTCATGGATATTAGTCCGAAAAAGGAACGTAATAGCGAGACTGGGTTCGAACTCGCTTTACTAACCATGTCACGCATCCAGCATTTTCAGCTCATTGTGGACCCCCCACGCTAATCTTTGTTATTTCAGAAATCTGATTGCTGATGCTGACTGCTGATATCAATAATATTTAATACTTTTTTTACTCTTTTTAGAAGAGCGATTTTAGATAATTATTATAATATTATTACTCCTTTTAAATTTTCACATCAGTGTTAGTTGATGGTCTTTCAACTGGAGCTGGGTGACAGCAAGTCTCCTCAGGTCTCCAGACACTTCTGAGTATTCTGGCAGAGTCTGCAGCAGTGCAGTTTTCTGAATGGTATCAATCCTTCATCTGATTTCCAACTTCCAACCCTTTTCCAACCTTTGGGACCGTTCCAAGTGCACCAACTACAATGGTATCACTTTCACTTTCATGTTCCATAACTTTTTCAGTTCTCTGGCAAGGTCCAGAATATTTGTCCATTTTTTTCTTTCTTTTAGCTTCACCCTGCTTGATCTGCTGGCACTGCAAAAATCCACCAGTTTACAGTTCTGTCATTTTTTTTTTTTTTAGATCTGGGTCTTCTTGCTGGGGATAAGGTGATTCGTTTTTTTCAAAGTCCCAGAGACTTTTTATGCATTTCGTTCTCAAGAACAGATCTGGTTTATGCATCATATACCATTTTTTGTATGGTCAAAATCTTTAATTTTGCATAATTCCAGTGGAGTCACCTCCAACCCCCAGTCTAGTCTAGTTTTGGACTTCCGTGTGCTAGTTTGCTACATTCGCATAGTACATGGTTTACAGTATCATCTCTATTACCACATAGTCTGCATTTACTTTTTGTTGGGTCTTATAAATTTCGCTTTGATATAATTTCGTCTTATGGCATTATCTTGTACTGCAATTATAATGATTCAGTTATCTCTTTTAAGGTTCCTTTTCTTAACCATGTCAAGTCTTTTCATGTTATAACCTCTTCGATTGTCGTTTGAAGTATCCATATAATTGTTTTTCTTCCCATTTTTGTTCTGTAGTCTTTGTTGTTTTTCTGTTTGTCCATCTGTCATTCTACTATTGTTTGGCCGCCGTAAGTAATTTGTCTTGCTTTTCTTGTGTAATCTTCAAGTTGTTGTATTGTGGTTTCTACGCAGTCTCTATGTTGGCAAGACCTCTTCCCCCTTCCTTTCTTGACACATATAATCTATCTCTATCGTCTCAGGGTGAAGATCTTTGTGCGTGGTCATTAACTTTCTCGTTCTTGGTCAATCTGTTTGAGTTCTCTTTTGTACATTTTAAAGAATGGTCCTGAGTATCTTATAATTGGACGGCCCAGGTATTGATGCTTTGATCAGATTTCTTGCTGTTAAGTTTGGTTCCAGAAAGTTTCTTGTTCTCCTGAGATATCTTCTTGTTAACTTTTCCTTTCATTTCTGTTTGCCTTAATATTGTCCGTTCTAAATTCCTAAGTATTTATAACTTTCATGTTCATCAAGTGATTTTATAGTGTCCTGATTGGCAGTTGTATTTCCATTCATTAATTTTCTTTCACCCTTTTTCAATTTACTAGCATAGCACATTTTTCAATTCAAAATTCCATTCCTATATCTTGGCTTATATATTCTAATAGTTTTGTACTAGGGTTTCTAATTCTTTTTCATTTTTTGCAAATTTTTTAGTCATCCATGTACATGAGGTGGTTTATCTTTTCTTATTATTACTTACTATTATTAATACTGCGTGGTCCTTGTACAGACCCGTTACATTATTTACTCCTTTTGAGTTTTCACATCAGGTTAGCTGATGTCTTTTACTGGATGTCTGAGATGACAGCAAGATCTCCTCAGTCTCCAGGACTCTTGAGTATTCTGGCAGATTGCAGCAGGTGCAGTGTTCTGAATGATTATTATTATTATTATTAATTATTTTATTATTATTATTATTATATTATTATATATTTTATTCCAAATATTACCATTTGTCTAAGCGTATCTGAGCTCATCGGATGAATGTCGCTCCTATTATCTTAAAGAAAGATATGCACCAACTCTCTTTTATATTTAGCAGAGCTAAAGTAATTTACTTAAACACTTTGAATAATAAAATTTGCAAAGCAGGAGATAAGGATATGTATCCTCCCAAAATAGTAAGAAATAATTCTCTAAATATAAGTTTTGACGGATGAAAACATTTCACTGAGATATTTTTTTACTCTTTTATTTCAAAATATGTGATAGCGAGATAGCTAAAAATATGAAAGCTATTGTTGAGAGATTAGTATCAACGGCCAAGACTGATGAAATATACCGATTTAATTAATATATATATATATATATATATATATATAATATATATATATATATATATATATATATATTTATATACTTATATATATGTGCACACACATTTATATATGTATATATATATATGCACAGCACACGCATATAATATATATATATATATATATATATACATAATATACTATATATATTAAATGTATATATATAATATACATATATATATACATGTATAGATATATTAAATATATATATACATACATTATAATAATATGTATAATACATATATAATGTTGTGCACACACTTATATGTATATATATGTACACACACACACACCATATTTACATATATATAATATAATATATATATATAATATATATACATATATTTACATATATATGCATAACATATATATATAACAATATATATATCATATATATATGCACGCACACATATATGTGCATATATATACGTCACACCACAGAGACACAAACCCACATATACAGACACACACACACACACACAACACAACCACACATATACAGACACACACACATAGAACACACACATATACAGACACACACAACACAGACACCAACACACACACACATTACACACACACACACACACACATATTATATCATATAATATTATATATATATAATATATAATATATATATAAATGTACAAAGAGGCACGATGTGTAATAGTTATCATCGTAGGAAATGGACACAGGAAGACCAGTTCGAATCCTGGACGAGACTGTTTACATATCACAGTGCTAAATACTCTTAAGTAAAAGTATGCACCAATTATTCTCCCTCAGCTATAGAAGTATATCTTGTTATAATGGATATTGCTTCTGTCCGTCGTCTGTCCTGTAACTGAAACTACGTCACAAGTTCCTAGTTATTACGTTATAATTCTCAAACGTTTATCAATCATTATTAATCTTAAGGGGTATTACAACCTTATTTACCAACAATGCAGCTTGAAGTCTAAATAATTTATTTCCTCAATACATCCTATTGATATAATGACTGTAAAATACTTACGATGTTATATATCTCATAAGAAACCAACTGTGTACATAGTATATTTGTGGATAATTGCATACCGGTATTGATTAAAAACGTGTTTAATAAAATAATTAATTTATGTTATTGATTTCCAATATCATTGTTTCAGTCTCTAACGTATTAAAAGCTATCCTATTGAAATTTAAAATTAGTATAAAGTAAAAATAAGAATAATCTTTTTGTTGTGGCATTTCTTTAATTAGGCTTTCAATCTAATATTGTATTATAAGTAAATAAACGATCAGCCAGGAGTTTTCCCTTTTCGTATAGCACTAGACCCAAGGAGATTGTTTTGGGCGTCTAAGTGGAGCGCTTACCTTTCCTGACAGACACTGTTGTACTTCATACACTGAGATGGGAGGACGGTATCGAACTAGGAACCTCTATGGTTTACTAGCCCGAAGACGCTCACGACTGAGCTAACCCGCCCATTAAGTCTTAAATACATAGTTTTTCTTGCGTATAAGTAAGATAGACAGCCTAGTACACCCTGAGGTCCACTACTTATGAAACAAAACCAACATCGTCAATACATAGAATTAATATTAATAAAAATAAATACATTTTACCACACCCCGCCCCCCTCAGGAGATATATATATAACAAACAACTTTACACCAGCCGGAGGGTGTTTAGTTTGCTTAGTAATAATTTACGTGTACTAGTCATTGACTTACCATTAATATTTCACAGGCTGTGCAATGTTTATCCTAATAACACAATATCAATCTTCTAAGTGCATATCCATTTCCAGAAGATCAAAGAAATTATCATTAATAAAGAAACAATAATATCAGAACATTTTATGTTACATTTTAGTATTGAAAACACTGTTTACCTTTTTTCTCATACATATCTATAGAGTGTATTTTCTACAAAATCTATTACTCAAATAATCTCTATCTTAAGAAATTCACACACACACACACACACACACACACACATATATATATAATATATATATATATATATATGAGTATGAAAAGGCTGGAATGAAAAATCACACAATGCTTAAAGAGAAAATAATTTATAATATAATCATAGCTGATACTGATCAATATTTCGATTTTAACAAAAATCTGCAACTTTCGTTCTTTAATTGCAGAATTAGGGTTTTTTTGTCTGTTAACTGATTTTGACATTCTTCTCCGACCCAAACAACCACGGAGTGAATGAGCTCTGATGATGATTTTTGTAAAATCGAAATATTATCAGTATCAGCTATGATTATATTATAAATTGTTTTCTCTTTAACAGCATTGTGTGATGTTTTCATTCCACTTTCTTACTCATATTGTTCGGATTCATTTCCTTTCTTTTAACTTATATCCTGCTTTTGGAAACCACACACACACACACCACACACAACACACACACACACACACACACACACACATATATATAATATATACATATATATCGATTTAAGTTCAAATTCCTAGACGAAGCTGTTAGCATTTCACATAGCGTTAATACCTTGGGAAATGTATGAATCCATATATTTATCCCTCAGGCTATGGGTTAAATAGTAGGGCCGACTGGGCCCTTCAGCCTAGGGTATAACCAGTTAGGAGAGGGATAACCTCTGAATTCAAAATTCCTGAGGTCGGTCGTTGATGGGTTTGTGCGCAACCGTTGATGCACCAATTCTTTCCTATCGACTGTGCCAAAAAGGTGGATGGTCCAACACAAGCCTTCACCACTATAAACAAATCACTGTAGATGGTGTTCATTGTAAGTATGAATCCTCATGCGTCGAAAATCGACGAGAGAATCCCCGTGATATATATATATATATATATATATATATTATATATATAATATATATAATATATATAAGGGTGTGTTAATAAGTATCAGGGATTTTTGTTCTTTTTATGACACAGCTTGTATTCGGAAAAAAATAAACTTCACTTTTTCAGAATACAGTTTATGTCAAAAAGTACCAAGTTTAAACTGCTATTTACAAGATAGAAAGGAACAATGAATGGAATGTTATTTTTTTACACAATACAAGGTGTGTCAGAATGTATAAAAAATATCTATACTTTTTGACACACCTTATATTATATATATATATATATATATATATATATATATATAAATAAATAGGTCGCATCAGCAGTGTATACATATGATCTCCCCTCGACAGAGATCGAACCTGAGAACCCAGAGCCGGAGGACTCTACCTCTGGACCACCGACCAACGCCACTTAGAGACTCGCCAATCAACTTAATGATAAATGCGCCACTGGTGTGTTTGTATGGCTGCATCCACAACATAATAGAGATACGGTTACCTCTCAAGTCACGTCTTCTCGGGCATGACGGCATCGATGCTGAGCACAGACATGTAGAATTTTATTATACATTGAGAGAATCTGATTTAATTAATTGAAAAAATCACGACAAGCGAACTGGCGAATACCCTGCGCAAATGTGGAACACTGTACAGCTGTTGCGATCTAATTAGTTTCATCGAGCAGTGTATTTTGTACTATCATATATATAATATATATATATATATATATAAATTTATATAAATATATATATATATATATATACTGTATTCTTTCTCATGTTGTCCACAAACTAAGCTAATTATGAACCATTCCATTTTTATTATAAAGAAAGGACATAATACAGAGAAAAAATATAATAAAGAAAGAAAGAAGTAGGAGGAAGATGGAGAAAGGGGCAAGGGCTGAGAACGCGAGGAGAATTACGCGTAATCTGTTTCAATCGAATATAATGAAAAGATGAAAAGAAGAAAGAAAGAAGAATAAATATATATTAAATCAATAGCTGTTAAAAAAAAAAAATTGTTATGGCATTTCTAGTTAAATGAAAAAAAAATTTCTAGTTAAATGAAAATTTTTTTTTAATTTAACTAGAAAAATATTTCTTGTTAAATGAAAAAAAATTTCATTTAACTAGAAATGCCATAACAAGACGATTTCAGTTCCAGTAATCTTTTGAAAAGAGATTTTATCTCGAAATTCAAGAATAAATTACAGGTTAACACATAACACCATTGTTACCTTATTCTTTACACCTGCATTTTGACAGCCTTCAAAATCAACCTCAAATTAATATATACACAATGCTTCAAGCAAATTATAAAATCTCTTATATATATATATATGTATATATATATTATATAATAATATATATATATATATTATATATATTATTATATATATATATTATATATAATATATATATACTCATAGATGGATTCCTTACAAGTACTGCCAGTGAAGGTCAGTGGAATCTAAATGCTTGCACTTATGTAAGTTCACTTAGAACATGAGAACAGGTTGTTAACAATGAAGTGAAAGTATCTTGGCCTAAAGTCTCCGAGAAACCATTTGTTCTTTCTCTTCCATGGGATCTTTTTTCTTATGTGTCAGCTTTCCATGTACGGAAGGGCCGCACAATACCGAGTTAAACTATCTGCTGCTCGCGTTTTCTTTTATTGGGTGGCTGGTTTCGGGAGATGTGTATCCCCCAAACCTAATCACGGGCAATTATCTTGTCGCGAAAATTTATCCTCATAAATTATGGCTGTGGAGTGGCCATGTATTCTTTTCTTCTGAGTTGTTAATTTCTCTTGTGCGGCAGGTATACCCGAACGCACTTACTTTTCCGTGGTAAGCCATCTTCTCTTCTACATATATGAGCTCTGTTTTTACAGCCTCGCATGTTCTTTTATACAAAACTGTTATAGGTGATATAACCTATTTACATAATGGAATAATCCTACTACTACTATAAGTAGCAAAGACAATTGTAGCTTGAATAACAAGTGACGCGATTCAGTTCTAGACTGTATTGTCGGACGTAACTTCACCTTCCTTCTGTAAATTATTTCTTTGTTCAATACAATTGTGTCAACTTTCACCAGTCGTTTGTCATTATTTGTGACCCTTAACAACAAAAACAAAACTTTCTTATTTCATTGTTTCTTCGTTATATATCATAAAGCTCATATTCATTTGGTTGAGCTTTTTTTAGAAAATTATGCTAAAACATAGCTATGGAGGGGTTACTGTTACATAATTATTAGATTCTTAATATTTATGTACAGTAATGTAGAAATCAAAATGGCTGTTATAAGTTGCAGCCCACGGCCTTGAAGGATGGGTGACAAGGCTTGACCTCAGTCCTAACCTTCCAGTGGATACCCTGAGAATCGGTGGAGAAGACCCTCTTTCGGTTTTGGATTAGAAATAGATTTTAGGCAGTCGGCGAGAAACCACGACAGTGGTGAGTCGTGTTACACACGCTCCGACTCGATCTGCGCAGGTAGTCTGGTGGGGATTTCGAAATAAAATGTGATCTAAGTAAATCGAAGTCTTGTGTTATTATCTAAAAACTACCAATGACACAGGGCTTTTGATAAAGAGAAATCCCCAATGGAAGACCAGACACGAAGTCCCCAAGACGAAGTCCAGACGCTAAAAGAAATCAGTTAAGTGCGACCGACCACCAAGGTGAAGTCAAGATATAGAAGAAGACGTAAGATAGAAAAGACGACAGAAGAATAGAAGAATAGAAGTAAGTAATGAAGAGGGTATACAACATTACTTTCAATTACTCTACTAATTTCATTCCGACATCAGATGGATACTAATTTATTAAAGAGTGAGTATAATAAGATTAGCGATGTAACTAGATACAAATGGTTGGACGAGGGTACTTGGTATAAGACCAGACAAGACAAAACGTAATATGGTGTAGGAATAGCTGTCTACAGTCTATAAGAAACAAAATATAGGTTCGCAGAATGTTATGACGAAAGGGAAAGCACATGTACTTTTAACCTTATTTATTCACATGCAAACTCAACAACAGACAATATAACAAGTACTTAGATGCAGTACTTACAGTTCATATATCTCTCTCGTTGAGGGGGATGCTCAGGTTGAGTCTTCAGTTGTTACTCCTTCACTGAGGGGAAAGTTCCTTCAGTCACAAGGGACTGAGACAAGAGCTCGCTTCTACGAGGCTTACACGCTGTCCCATAATCTGTGGTAAATTTATTTAAAAATCTCATACATTAAATGTATGAACTATTATGGAACAGTGGGTAGCAATGAATGACTACCTCCGTCCCATAATTGTTGGTACATTTGTATATAAATCTCATATATTAAATGTATAAACTATTATGGGACAGTAGTAGCAATGAATGACTACCTCTGTCCCATAAGCTGTGGTACATTTGTTTATAAATCTCATACATTAAATGTATCAACTATTATGGGACAGTGGTAGCTATGAATTACTACCTCTGCCCCATAATCTGTTGTACATTTGTTTATAAATCTCATACATTAAATGTATCAACTATTATGGGACAGTAGTAGCAATGAACGACTACCTCTGTCCCATAATCTGTGGTACATTTGTATATAAATGTCATACATTAAATGTATGAACTATTATGGGACAGTAGTAGCAATGAATGACTACCCCTGTCCCATAATTGTAGGTACATTTGTTTATAAATCTCATACATTAAATGTATCAACTATTATGGAACAGTGGTAACAATGAACGACTACCTCTGTCCCATAATGTGTGGTACATTTGTGTATAAATCTCATACATTAAATGTATGAACTATTATGGAACAGTGGTAGCAATGAATGACAACCTCCGTCCAATAATTGTTGGTACATTTGTATATAAATCTCATATATTAAATGTATCAACTATTATGGGACAGTAGTAGCAATGAATGACTACCTCTGTCCCATAATTGTAGGTATATTTGTTTATAAATCTCATACATTAAATATATCAACTATTATGGAACAGTGGTAGCAATGGACGACTACCCCTGTCCCATAATTATTGATACATTTTTTTATAAATCTCATACATTAAATGTATCAACTATTATGGAACAGTGGTAGCAATGAACGACTACCTCTGTCCCATAATGTGTGGTACATTTGTATATAAATCTCATACATTAAATATATCAACTATTATGGGACAGAAGTTAAATCAAAAGATGAATTGTATCACTTTTGTCTCATAATAGTTGGTACATTCTGTGTACTAAATGTATATGCAAATGTATCAGCTATTATGGGACAGAAGATAAATTAAAAAATGAATTGTATTACCTTTGTCTCATAATAGTTGGTACATTCTGTGTACTAAATCTATATGCAAATGTATCAGCTATTATGGGACAGAAGATAAATTAAAAAATGAATTGTCTTACCTTTGTCTCATAATAGTTGGTACATTCTGTGTACTAAATCTATATGCAAATGTATCAGCTATTATGGGACAGAAGTTGAATTAAAAAATGAATTGTCTTACCTTTGTCCATAGTTGGTACATTCTGTGTACTAAATCTATATGCAAATGTATCAGCTATTATGGGACAGAAGTTAATTAAAAAATGAATTGTCTTACCTTTGTCTCATAATAGTTGGTACATTCTGTGTACTAAATCTATATGCAAATGTATCAGCTATTATGGGACAGAAGTTAAATTAAAAAATGAATTGTCTTACCTTTGTCTCATAATAGTTGGTACATTCTGTGTACTAAATCTATATGCAAATGTATCAGCTATTATGGGACAGAAGTTAAATTAAAAAATGAATTGCATTACTTTTGTCTCATAATAGTTGGTACATTCTGTGTACTAAATTATATGCAAATGTATCAGCTATTATGGGACAGAAGTTAAATTAAAAAATGAATTGCATTACTTTGTCTCATAATAGTTGGTACATTCTGTGTACTAAATATATGCAAATGTATCAGCTATTATGGGACAGAAGTTAAATTAAAAAAATGAATTGTCTTACCTTTGTCTCATAATAGTTGGTACATTCCGTGTACTAAATCTATATGCAAATGTATCAGCTATTATGGGACAGAAGTTAAATTAAAAATGAATTGTATTACCGTTGTCTCATAATAGTTGGTACATTCCGTGTACTAAATCTATATGCAAATGCAAATGTATCAGCTATTATGGACAGAAGTTAAATTAAAAATGAATTGTATTACCGTTGTCTCATAATAGTTGGTACATTCTGTGTACTAAATCTATATGCAAATGTATCAGCTATTATGGGACAGAAGTTAAATTAAAAAATGAATTGCATTACCTTTGTCTCATAATAGTTGGTACATTCTGTGTACTAAATTTATATGCAAATGTATCAGCTATTATGGGACAGAAGTTAAATTACAAAATGAATTGCATTACTTTTGTCTCATAATAGTTGGTACATTCTGTGTACTAAATTATATGCAAATGTATCAGCTATTATGGGACAGAAGTTAAATTAAAAAAAATAATTGTATTACCTTGTCTCATATT
Organism: Doryteuthis pealeii; assembly: GCA_023376005.1. Classification (NCBI taxonomy): domain Eukaryota; kingdom Metazoa; phylum Mollusca; class Cephalopoda; order Myopsida; family Loliginidae; genus Doryteuthis; species Doryteuthis pealeii. The sequence continues at coordinate 11,732,934 of CM042138.1, read as the reverse complement.
AGTTGGTACATTCTGTGTACTAAATCTATATGCAAATGTATCAGCTATTATGGACAGAAGTTAAATTAAAAAAATGAATTGTATCACTTTGTCTCATAATAGTTGGTACATTCTGTGTACTAAATTTATATGCAAATGTATCAGCTATTATGGGACAGAAGTTAAATTAAAAAATGAATTGTATTACCTTTGTCTCATATAGTTGGTACATTCTGTGTACTAAAATCTATATGCAAATTATCAGTATTATGGGACAGAAGTTAAATTAAAAAAATGAATTGTATCACTTTTGTCTCATAATAGTTTGGTACATTCTGTGTACTAAATTTATATGCAAATGTATCAGCTTATGGGACAGAAGTTAAATTAAAAATGAATTATTTACCGTTGTCTCATAATAGTTGGTACATTCTGTGTACTAAATTATATGCAAATGTATCAGCTATTATGGACAGAAGTTAAATTAAAAAATGAATTGTATTACGTTGTCTCATAATAGTTGGTACATTCTGTGTACTAATCTATATGCAAATGTATCAGCTATTATGGGACAGAAGTTAATTAAAAAATGAATTGTATTACCGTTGTCTCATAATAGTTGTACATTCCGTGTACTAAATCTATATGCAAATGTATCAGCTATTATGGGACAGAAGTTAAATTAAAAAATGAATTGTATTACCTTTGTCTCATAATAGTTGGTACATTCTGTGTACTAAATCTATATGCAAATGTATCAGCTATTATGGGACAGAAGTTAAATTAAAAAATGAATTGTATTACCTTTGTCTCATAATAGTTGGTACATTCTGTGTACTAAATCTATATGCAAATGTATCAGCTATTATGGGACAGAAGTTAAATTAAAAAATGAATTGTATTACCTTTGTCTCATAATAGTTGGTACATTCTGTGTACTAAATCTATATGCAAATGTATCAGCTATTATGGGACAGAAGTTAAATTAAAAAATGAATTGTATTACCTTTGTCTCATAATAGTTGGTACATTCTGTGTACTAAATCTATATGCAAATGTATCAGCTATTATGGGACAGAAGTTAAATTAAAAAATGAATTGTATTACCTTTGTCTCATATAGTTGGTACATTCTGTGTACTAAATTTATATGCAAAATGTATCAGCTATTATGGGACAGAAGTTAAATTAAAAAATGAATTGTATTACCTTTGTCTCATAATAGTTGGTACATTCTGTGTACTAAATCTATATGCAAATGTTCAGCTATTTGGGACAGAATGTGATTACCTTTGTCTCATATTAGTTGGTACATTCTGTGTACTAAATTTATATGCAAATGTATCAGCTATTATGGGACGAAGTTAAATTAAAAAATGAATTGTATTACCTTTGTCTCATAATAGTTGGTACATTCTGTGTACTAAATCTATATTGCAAATGTATCAGCTATTATGGGACAGAAGTTAAATTAAAAAATGAATTGTATTACCTTGTCTATAATAGTACATATATAGTACTATATCTTCATTATGTTTGACATGAAATGTTTTTTATTCATCAATCACTTAAGATATACTAAACAAATTTTGAAACTTAGCTCAACGGTCTATTATATTTGATGATGAAAAATAAGAATATCAAAACATTGTGAATAGTCCTTCCTATTTTACTAAATCACAATTTGATCTAAAAAATCTAATAAATACTAAATAAATACTAATAAATACTAATAAAATATACTAATACATTCTAAATAATACTAATAAATACTATACTAAATACTATACAAATAATACTAAAAAATACTAATAATTTATTTGATATTTGTATGGGAAGTTTTGTGAAGCTGACACTTGCGAGTTTGCTGGTACATTCCTACAACGGAAAATGACCTACTAATTCAATAAAGAATATTTCAAACTTTACCGTCATGATGGGTTAATATGTTTACAAAATCGAATTGGCTGTAAAGTGGATTGTGCAAGGGAAAAAAGAATAACAGAAATTTTCAAAAGCCAGCACTTGAATTTAGACGTAGAGTCTAAGTTAAAAAAAATGTTTATTTTCGAGAAGTCACATTCAATTTGAACAACGACACGTGGCAACCGTACAAAAAGACATTAATATTAATGTATACATTAATATATCAAATCGTATCAACCACCCACATTTACAAAACATATTGAAAAATCAATACAAAATACGCTAGTTGTAAATTCTTGCAATATTAATGTTTTCAACAAATCTAAAACGAATAATTTTTATATTTCTGACTACGTTTAAATATTTTAAATAAGTTTCCAGTAACTTCTGTTCCGTCTCCATTTGTCTGCAACCGAAACTATGTCACTGCTTACGTCACAATGCCAAAAATCGTCAGTACATAGAATAAAGAACAACCCTGTAATCAGTTTTTTAAATTATTTTTACTTGCGTCTTTTTTCAGTAACAAGAGTTTAACTAAAACGTTTACAAATAAATAAATACCAACGATTTTGTGTAAAATTTATATGTGAAATATTGAAAATAATTATTTGATTAATAATTAATAGATACACGCAATATTTTACTTGAGCCGGACAGAACTAAGTTTACATCTTAAATTGTTTTTTTTTTTTTTTCATTTGTGCCTTTATTAAATTTGATATTTTTACACCGGCACAGGCTGAGACACTACTGCATAGCCTGGAGGAGGCAGCAAGAAGCATCCGCCTGCATGTGTACTCTGATAAAACGGAGTTCATGAGCTTCAAAAAGAAAGGAGACATCTCCACATTAGACGGTAAGCCCCTTAAGCCAGTGGAACAATTCAAATACCTAGGGAGTAATATCTCCTCCACAGATAGCGATGTTAATACACGAATAGGAAAGGCGTGGAGGCCACGAACAAATTATCTGTCATATGGAAATCTGATCTCACTGACAAGCTAAAGCGACATCTCTTCCAGGCTGTAGTCATATCAGTACTTCTGTATGGCTGCACCACCTGGACCCTAACGAGGCGCCTCGAGAATAAGCTAGATGGGAGCTGCACAAGAATGCTGCGAGCAGTATTGAACAAGTCGTGAGGACACCACCCCACAAGGGAGCAGCTGTATGGTCACCTGCCCCTATCTCACAGACCATCCGAGTGAAACGGACTCGGCATGGGGCACTGCTGGAGAAGCAAGACGAACTGAAAAGCGATATTCTCCTGTGGAAGCCAACACACGACATGCCAGTGTGGGCCGCCCAGCAAGGACCTACATTGACCAGCTATGTAAAGATGCTGGCCGCAGAGAGGAAGAACTCCCTGGGCGATGAATGATAGGGAAGGTTGGCGAGAGATTGTCATGGATATCCGTGCTGCCTGCGCGACATGATGATGTTGATGATATAAACCCTCTAACATTGATTTTTTATTGACCCAAAATCTTTCAAAAATAACTTTTACACAACATGGACGGTATTTCTTTTTCGAGTACATATAATTAATTTTTATTCATATTTTAATTATTTTTTAAAATTTATTTTTATTTATTTTTATAAATACTAAATATCGTTCACTGATATAAATTTTCAAACCTATTTACATTACATTTTGAACGGTTAGTGTTCAAAGAATAATCTTAACAGGAAGTAGTAACATACAATACTACATTTTGGGACCTTCTCATTTCAAGTTCCAAGCCAGATTAAAATGGTAAGGTAAGGAATAGCATTCTTTACGACATTTTGACATTTTCATTTTAGAATAACTAATTTTCTTCCATTTAATTTTTCTATATCTAACAACATTTCAACCAGAAAAACAGGTGATAGCATTTATGCTGCTTGGAGCAGATTAAACTTGCAATAATGATTTCATCTCCAAAACCACGTTTGAATTCAATGTTATCGCCTGATGATGACTTATTTTAAGGTAATTAGAAAAACGACTTAACAGAGCATGAGGTTACAGTGGCCTAAACATGGTCCTTTTACATACCACAATAAAGATGAGGACAACAGTCCGAAATATCAAAATTATTGATATCAAGTTTTATTTAAAAAACACAGATAAATAAATCTAAAATGGCTTATAAATTAGTCCTAAAAATCGGAAGAAACACTAAACTAAATTACACACAAGAAAATGACAATAATAATAAAAAGGAATGAGAAATAGAAATATTATATGGTTCATCCATCAAGGAAGTTTTGTTCAACCACACATATTGACTGATAATATATATATATATATATATATATATATATATAATATATATATATTATATAAAGGGCAGTTGTGTGTATGTATGTCCGGAGGAAACTACAAAATAAAACAATTTCAAAGTAGGTTAGTTCAGTCAGTAGAGCGTTTGGCTAGAAACCGCAAGGTTACTAGTTCGATACCAGCCTTTGCCAACTCAATGTATGAGTAGCACAGGGATCTGTGCAGTAAAGTCAGATGATGATGGTTGGTGTGGCGCTCCACCTCAGATGCTAAAATAATCTCCTTGGTCTAGCACTAGTCAAAAGGGGATACATTAATTTTAAATAGTATACATTAATTTTTCAATAAATTAATGCAAGGTATGTTTTTTTTGTGTAGGAATTTTAATGGGAAACTGTCAACACAAACGGGGGCAAAAATCTTCCCAAGGGATAAAAGAAAAAAGAACATTTATAAATATCTACTACACTACTAAAAACACTTTAACAAAATTATTTTTCAATTAATCGTTTTTGTAAGAAATTTATCAAAAAATATTTAACAGGTATAATCTTAAAATATCAAACGAAAAGGGAGATAACCTATAATAACAGATACAACTGCAATATAATAGAGAAGACATGCATCAAGGAAGAAGATAAGAACAATGACCACCCTGTCGGCTGGTGCGTTAGAATGCACCGACTATACCTCTGCAGAGGGGTAAGACTCCCCCAATGGGCTACCTGTTGGCCGTGGGTGGCGACCCGTGATCTTAAGGATAGAGCCCAGGTGGATGAGCAGTTCATGACATGAAATACTCCACTTTGGCCCTATCTTGGGCTAGACGGCGGTCGGAGAGACCCCTCCGATCAATCGGCTGGTCACGTCAAGCTCTAGCACCTATATGATTTTCCCAACCCTATTGCCCTAATGCAAGCACCAAGCCCTTTTTATCATATGGGTGCTAGAAGGTGGGGGGCGGGTCTACATGTCCTGGGAATGACGTTAAACTCTATCTGATGGTGAGGTTCCAGTTTTGGAGGTTTGGGAATGTGGAGCACCCCTTCATCACCATTGCTCCCTGGTCCACTCTGACCCGGAGTGGTAGTACCTGTAAGGGCCCCATCTATGGGTTAAATAGAAAAATGTATATATAAAAAAATTGTATTATCCATTAAGAATTGATTTATTTCAAAACTTTATCGGCATTAAATGACCCACTGAGGTTTATATGCCATAAAACAAACCAAACCAAACAAGAACAATGATGAAAAATCTAAATCGTTGCTACTTAAAAAAATAGAAACACAGATAGTACAAGAACAACCTCAGCTTCACTAACAGAATATATTCCAACACAACTACATTACCCAGATATTTATGCCAAATAAAAGAAAAAATGGACAAATATACTATTTCGTAATTGACACCCACACCGAAGAGGCATGAAACACCGAAACATATGTCTGTGGATGACTTATTAATATATACTCCCATAAATTTGGTATGAGCTCTTTAATAGGTAATTTAAATTAACTCTCACTACTAAGCATTTAAGCAATGATCCTTTCCCCGGATATTTGATCTCTCTGTGACTGTAACATACATAAACAAACCTATGTACTTAATAGTTTAAAAACACCAGTCCCCGCTATAGCTGTCAGTGGACGAGGGGATAAGATATTGGGCTGCCAAAAAGTCAGTCTGACTTCGACCCTAGCCAAAAGATAGATGTGTCTAGCCACACTGAAGAGGCGTAAAACGCCGAAACACGTGTCTGTGGATGACTTATTAATATATATATATATATATATATATATATATATATATATATATATATATAGAGAGAGAGAGAGAGAGAGAGAGAGGAAAAGAGAGGGTGATTAATGTTAATTTTATCACGCCCTTTCGTAAAAGCAATGTAAAAAGATCTTTGAAATCTTATATATTTTTGGTCAATAATAGACATACAAACATAGTTTTGCTGTCAAAATTTAAATAAATATGTTTTCTTTTTAATGAAATTATATTTCTAACAGATAAATTCAAATTAATTCAGATAATTAAAGATTTTCTTTTGGAGACGTCAAACCCGTTCTGTTTTGCCCCTCGTCTGTCGTTAAACAAAAATTTGCGACGGACGACAATCAAAACTGTTTTTTCATCGTATAATAAAATATTTAATCTATAATAATATTATTTGACTATTTCTTTTTTATTAATAATTTTCTAATAAAACTTGATACGTTAGATAACTTTAAATATATATCAAAATGAAACAAATTATTTGTAAATCAATAATGCCAGACTTGTATATATTAACATTTGTTTTAACAAACAATCTAGACCGTTTAATCTTTCATACTTACTAACTGAGTATATAATAGAGGTTTTTCATTCTAAGGATTAATGATTTTGACAATAAATTTAATACTCATTGATAAAGGTACGCAATACCTCACGGTATAGTAACGTAAGAATAAAATAAGAATAAGAATAAGAAATTTATTAATCAATAGTAGTACAAATTATTTTTTAAAATATAAAAGTAAAAGAAAAACTTTATTGGTTTAAACTACTATTGAAGGGAGGCCATGCCTAATAGCGTGAAGCTAATCCCATAGACATGACCACCCTTAGACGCTCACAGGAAACAATACATGAAACACACAACGTAAACATATAGATATATATCATGAGACAACTTAGCCGTGTGAGAATCTAAATGCAAATCTGTTGTTTATAAGAGGAAATAAAATGATTTTTCAAAAATGTTTTAAGGACAAAATAATTAACTGAAACAAGCTTCATCTTTTCTTTATCAAAAAATAACGACTGAACAGTATTCCAAGAATTAATTGCATTAAAACGAATCGAATTATGCCCAAAACTAACAGTGTTGATGATAGGGAAATTAAGCAAACCTGATTGGTCAGCACGAGTGACATGAGCAGTGGCATAGTTTTGGTTACGGATTGACAACGAATCTCCATTATACATAGAGATAAGATTGTTGCATTTCCTTATAATCAAACTAGAAATCATTATATTATCAAAGTGTAATCATATCTAGAAACGTTCTTTACTTGTTGTACTTAAAAAAGGGTTCAACGATGTGAGGTGCTACTTGGTATGATTTAATCGATTTGATAATGAAAGATTACTTCGATATTGATATAAATCCGCCTCACTGAATATCAAATGAACTAATGACGATTTATTAGCGAATAATGTGTATTCACTAACCTAATGGAAGATACTGGCCTCTAAAATGAGCTGAAGACATTTAGATAGAATGATCAAAAGGTTGTTTAATCACATAAATATATAAATTAGACCTTAGATTAATCCAAGGGAATTCTGTATAAAGATTAAAGTAATGTGTTTTGAAGATGAAAGCGATTACATGCAGCAATGACTACATATGCATAAGAGTGCACGACTAGGAATTTCAAGTTCTGGGTTCAATACCGCTCCTCCGTCATCTCAGCGCATGAGTATCAAAGATTTGGTAATCTGATCTGTGCAGTAAAGTGGGGAGCTGGCTGTAGGTATGAGGGCCCCATCTAAAAAAAATCAATCACTGATCAAGTGCTAGTCAAAAGGTGATAAACTCCCTCGATTCCAAGTGCTCCTCCAACTTTACTTTTTACTTTACTTTATATGTAAGTCATTGGGGTGGCCTAAAATCGGTATCAGCCAAACAACGAGGGAGTCTATCCCCTTTTCACTAACGCTAGACCAAAGAAATTATTTTGACGTCTGAAGTAGAGCGACACACCTACAATCAGCTTCTTACTTTACTGCACAGATCACTGGGATACTCAGACGCAGAGGTGATGAGGGCCGGTATCGAACTAAGAACCTTGTGGTTCCTAGTTGGACGCTCTACCGACTGAGAAATTCATACATTTTTTGTGGTTTTCTCTAAACCTACGAGGAAGTATCGAAAATTATCCATACTCTTGTTTATGGAAGCCTAGCTCATCGTGGATGATTTGATAGGCAGAACCATGACTAATCTGCAAGAAAAATCTACCTCATCGAAGATAACATGAGGATTTGCCATAACCATCTCTCGAACTTGCCGAATCTTCTCCTCAGTGGTGGAGGTTGACGGACATTCTGTTTCCTCTTCGTGCCTACCGGTTGTTCGGCCACTTTCAAAACGGCCAATTCACACACATTTATATTGGGTAATGCACTGTCCCCGTATTGTGCTAAAAGCCTCCGATGAATTTCACCCCTGACACTCCTTCCGGCTAAAGAAATCAAATCATTGCCTTGGTACTTACTGCTAATGGAGCAGCCAGGTCTACACTGTAAAGACAACAATTATAGGGCGTGATTCGATTCAAACTTCACTCACGTGATCACAACAGCGCTAACTATTAGCACGCACACAGTCTGTACGGCCACCTACCCCCTATCTTACAAACCCTCCGAGTAAGATAGACAAGGAATGTGGGGCACATCTGGAGGAGCAAGGACTTCTCATAAGCGACGTTCTCCTGTGGAAGTCAATACATAGACATGCTAATGTGGGTGACCCACCAAGGACCTACATTAACCAACTTTGCGAGGATAATGGATGCTGCGCAGGGGACCCCCTGGGACAATGAATGATAACGTGGGTTGGCGAGAGATTGTCAATGATATCCGTGCTAATTGCGTGTCATAATGATAATGATGATGATGGCAAAAGTGCAGATAATTTTTGACACCCTCTTGTACATTCCAAATTTAACATTAAAATAAACAGTTACTTTGAACTCGGTTTAGCTCAGTTGATAAAGCGTCTGCCTGGGAACCACTAGGTTCTTGGTTCGATACCGACCCTCGCCAACTCAGTATATTGGTAGCACAGGGATCTGTACAGTAAAGGGAAGAGCTGAGCTTATGTAGCGAGATGGTGATTTTCATGAGTTTTGCGAAAACTACTATTAGAAAAGAGAGGAAGAAGAAATAAGGGATAGTAAAGGTTTTAAAAATAGTGATGAGCACAAAAACGGTTGTCGTGAGTTTGAACGGGGCGTGACCCTCCGAATGGAGAATTGAATGTCAACCGGAAGTTTCGGGTGTTGACCGGAACCGGAAGTCACGTGGTGACGTGGAACGACGAAGAAAAATACCGGCCTCTTTTTGCTTTCCGGGGCCTAGGGGACGGACGGGCCTCTGGTGCCTAGTGTGAGATCACAGGAATTTATCAGTGTCCTCTCTCTCTTTCTCTCTGCCTTTCCTCCTCTCCGACACAACTCACGAGATGAGCCCTGGAAATAAAAGCTGAGCAGCTTGTGACCATATATTTCTCGCGTTGTACTTTTTTTATCAACAAGATGACCGCCTCCTGCCGAACACCTTTTTAGTGTCGTGAATTTGGAGGCACGTTGACAAGACCTGCTATACAATATATATCGATATTAGAACGTTATGCATATCCGTTTTGGTACGGTGAATATATCGCTACCACCACGTTACACTTAGGTGTGTCGTTACACCCCAGAAACTAAAAAAACAAACAATCTCCTTAGTCTAGTGCTAGTGATAGGGAGATACAGTACCATGCTGTCTGGCTGATACCGACTTTAGGTCACATCGACAACTTTACCTTTACTTACAAGTACCATCTTAAGAGTTTTCCGATTTACCAGCTGTCACTCAGTCGATTTTTTGCTTTGTGTTGTAAGCTAACATTTGAAGTACCAGACAACTTCAGATACGCTTATGTTATAAGCTTATGTTAATAAGTTCAATAAAAATATTTAACGCTTATGTTAATAAGTTCAATGAAAAAATATTTAACGCTTATGTTAATAAGTTCAATGAAAAATATTTAACGCTTATGTTAATAAGTTCAATGAAAAAATATTTAACGCTTATGTTAATAAGTTCAATGAAAAAATATTTAACGCTTATGTTAATAAGTTCAATGAAAATATTTAAATTTCCAAATTTATTTCGTCAAAAAAATATTATTAAAGAAACAAAAACAATCATTAGATTATATTATATCACATAAATCATTGCATACTATTTGATTATGCTTTGATTTTCTTTTCTTAGATAAAAAAACCCAACAAAAATAAGGTGATTTTGGTGAGACTGGAACGGATTAATTACATTGTAGTATATTTCCATGGCGAAAATTGATTTGACATACGAGGAAACGGAATTAGGAGCGGAACGAATTAAACTCGTAAATGAAGTTATCACTGTATATCATCATATTCATCACGTCATATATATATATATATATATATATATATATATATATATATATATATATGAAGAGAAAGAGATAGCTTACTTACTGAGTCCATTAAAGTAAGTCTTCAACGAGTGCAAAGATGTCCTTTGCCAAAAAGTGTATCGTCGCGGAAAAACCAGAGAAATCTAACACGATTGTACTTCTTCACCTTTTGACATGTTTCTTTGGGTGGTCATTTTATGAAATGCTCTTGCCTCTTATCAGGATGGTTATCGAGTGCAATTAACGGTAGGGTGATCTTAAAGAGGATCAAGCATACACAACACACACACACACCAATATATATATATATATATATATATATATATATATATATATATATATATATATATATATATGTGAGGTTAAGTAAACAAACAAATGTGTTTATTTTTTATATGGTTTTAAGCCGACAATTTTGGAGGATATGTGCTTAATTGAAGTCATATCTAATTTTGAAAATTAATTAGTTAATAATTAATGAATTTAGGCGGGCATATATGTTCAAATGTAAGGCTAAACAAATCGAGAAAATGTCAATGACAATTTCTCGATTTGTTTAGCCTTACATTTGAACATATATGCCCGCCTAAATTCATTAATTATTAACTAATTAATTTCAAAATTAGATATGACTTCAATTAAGCATATAATATAATATATATATATATATATATATATATATGTGTGTGTGTGTGTTGTGTGTTGAGGGATAGATCGATAAAATGAATAAATATCGTTCTAGTTGGTCATGTTATATATATATTTATGTGGTTTAGATGGGTTTAGCTCAGTCAATAGAGCGCCCGCCAAGTATAACCTTATGGGGTTGTCACAATGCGCTTTTTACACAGTGGGCTCTATAACGTGCATTCCGTGGGTGCACTATCAAAACTTATACGCTGATCACTGGTCTCTAGTCTGGGGACGTTTTCAAAGGTACGCTGCCACACGCGTAAACTTTTTGGGCTTTTTTACAACACATAGGATTCTAGCAGTTCTTGGTCGCTAGTATCAGGTCAAGGGGTTATCACCTTACAGACCGACTCAGCTTCAATAAACTTTTGGTGACATAAACTTTTTGGTGGCATTAACTTTTTCCAGTCGGTAACTATCAGGACGGCCCTTTTCGTTTTTAGCGACAATAGATCGTTCCCCAGGTCCGTACCTCTCGACCGACCACAGCAACTCCAACTACTCTCGGCAAATTCCGTAGCGCGACTGCTCAAAATCTAAGACTCCCTCGTTATATAGAGATCGTCGTGGAATCTTCTAGAACATCCGTTCCACCAAATTCCACGAGTTTTAGTTATTATTCCACGTGTCACTTAAGAGGTCAACGAGTCAACCATCCCTTCGTCTGACAAATCGATCAAAATAAACTTTAACAGCCAAGAAATCTCAAAATCCTCTGTATTGTCAGTCTTTTGAACCGAGTCACAGATGATAATGAGAATTCCATTATGCTCTGCTTGTCCACTCCCACGTTACACAAGGAATCGCAAGGTTCCTGGTTCGATATCGGTCCCCATCCAACTCAGTGCATGAGTAAGCACAAATTGGGTAATTTGATCTGTGCGGTAAAGTGAGGAGCTGACGGTAGGTGTAGCGACCCACCACAACAAAAACAGCTCCCTGGACATATGGGGATAGACTCGCTCTCTGATTGGCTGATACTGACAAGAGGTCATTCGGCCAACTTAACTTATATCTAAAACGTCAATTTGCCTGAGTGGCCTATTGTCGGTATCACTGGGACAGTGAGGAAGTCTGTCCACTTTTCACTCGTGATAAAGCAGGGAGATTGTTTTTGCGTATGAGGAGGACCACCACACCTACCGAAAAATCACTGCAAGCTTTGCTTCATAAGCGCTGAGTGGCCTAGGGCCGGTATCGAACCAGGGACCCTTATTGTTCCGAAGCGGATGCTCTACCGACAGATATAAAACGACCATCTCTAGTATTATTTAAGAAAATAAAAGGAATAAGCTATATAGTAATAATTTATTCATGATATTTACCAAGTACCCCACATATACGGGTTAGGCACAAGGCCCTCTAAATGTGGGACCACCCACAAATCGAAGCTGATGTGTGGCGGGTGAAAAAAATGAGTTGATCACATCAGCATTCTCTCTCAACGGGGACGCCTCAGACACTAGGCAATAAACCCAGCCCTGACCCTTTAAGTCAAGGAAGCTGAACATATGAAAATATTTTTTAAAGAAAGCAAGCTACAAAAGTAACTTTTGTACAATAGTGGATATATTAGCTAATTTATTAAAAAAAGTAAAGTCGTCGAGGCGGCCTAATGTCTGTATCGGCCAGACAGCAAGGGAGTCTATCCCCTTTTCACTAGCGCTAAACCAAGGAGATTGTTTTAGCATCTGAGGTGGAGTGCCACACCTATCTGTTTATCTGTTTATTTCTTTCTTATATTCTTTTCTGTGTAGAACATGTTTTTCTTCCCTTTCTTTCGGTATAATAAAAATGGAACGATCCATAGTTTAGCTGAGGTGATGACATTAAAAATAAATAAGAATTCGGCGGATAAGCAACGCCAGATAATCAGGATTTACAATTTTCATTTCATCTTGTATGATTTGGACGAGTACATTTTTAAGCAGAGAATGTTGCAGGGTGATGACTGTCGGAAGATAAAGGAACTAGAGTATTAAAGTATAGATGTGTAACAAATATCTTAAAAGTTCGCATATTAAGACCCTCTATCTCACAAGTCTTTAAAAAAAAGTAAAAATCAGATTATAAATATAAAAAAGTAAAGTAAAGTCGTCGGGGCGGCCTAAAGTCGGCATCAGCCAGTCAACGAGGGGGTCTATCCCCTTTTCAATAGTGCTAGACCAAGGAGATTGTTTTTGCATCTGGGGTGGAGCGCCACACCTACCATCAGCTCCTCACTTTACAGCACAGATCCCTGTGCTACTCATTCGCTCAGCTGGCGAGGGCCGGTTTCGAACCAAGACCCTTGTGATTCCGAGCCGAACACTAGCCGAACACTCTACCAACTGAGCTAAACCGGCTAATTTATACTTTGGTTATAAATTGGGGCGTCTTATAGCAAGCTTGTCTCACAGATCCATTACTACTGAGTTTAACATGTTGTAATACAATGTTTTCTTTCTCTTAGACTGTTTGCCTAAAATATGAGAAGAAATATATCACTCGTTTTGATCCCACGAACTATTTTCTTTGAAAAGAAACGAATCCGCAAGAGAAAAAGATGAATATATATAAATATATGTAGTATATTAAGAAAAAATGAAAAAACACAGCTTTAAATGGATTAAGTAGTGAGTTTATTGGCCGACGCTGCAGTGTTTCAATCTATTAATTAGAAAAACTGCAGAGTCGGCCAATAAACTCACCACTTAACCCATTTAAACCTGTGTTTTTTCATTTTTTCTTAATATACTACATACCGTCGGATTCAGTCCCTTTCTTCACACACACACACACACACACCACACACATACATATAATATATATAATTATATATATATATTATATATATATATAATATATAGTATACAGAGACAGACAGACAGACAGACTCACAGACAGAAATAGAGAGACAGAGAGATCAGTACATTCTCAAGTAGGTAGAAGACAGAATTGTAGCAAGGAAATGACCAGACTACAAAAAGCGTCTATTATATGGCGCCACAAATGTGTAAATAGAATATCTGGAATTATTCCAAGTATCTTACACAATCATAAACTCATTAGCAAGTCTTGGAAAACTAGAAAAGGGTAACTAAGTAGTAGGAAGGGATACCCTAACATCAAGAAAGGCATATATCCTTAAGGCTGGTTTTAACTTCAATAGCTTATACCACTTTATATATATATATATATATATATATATATATATATAATAATATATACAACCCATTCCGCCCGAGCAGGATGCGACACAAGTCAATTTCTTAAGCGGAGTTTATCAGGTTTGAATTCAGAGTTTTTCCTTCTCCTAGATCGGTTGCCTAACCCTGGTTAAAGAGCACAGTCTGTCCTACTATTTACCCATAGCTGGAGGGAAGTATGATTCATACCTTTCCCAAGAGTATTAGCTAAGTAAAATGCAATTACCACGTCCACTTTCTTATAAGGTGTTAGGTGGGGGCTCACAAAGCCACCGAACCCAGGTGAATTTACATATTCATGTATAACGAATTCCAACAAAGACAAAACAAATAAGACTTTATTGTCTGAGCAATATTCAACATACATTATACAAAACATGCTTGGGAAAAAGGTTGTCTCTTACGTCGTAGGAAAACTATATCCATGTGGTGACTTGGGAGCGTAAAAAGGCACGTGTGTTACGCATCTATTCAAAGCTGGTGAACCCAAAACCCCTATAAAGAGTATAAGAAAGGGGCTGCGTAAAGACACGCGTATAAGCCTGATATTGGGGGACCAGACCCTTCAAGTCCAAGTGGACAGAGGCACAACTTGTCTTGTATATATCTGTTTAGTCACAGATAGAAAAGAGAGTTAGTTTTCCCGGGACTGTGTTTTAAAAGACAGGCTGCAAAGCCCCCTACTGGCAGCAAGGGATGACAACCCTTTGTCAATCTCTACCCTATCCAAACAAGGGAGGATAATCGTTACAGACATATTCCAGGCCGTTCAATATTTCTACTACTGTCTTTTTATAGTAAAAATGACAGTGGATTATATATTAAGGAAATAAAGAGTAAGATCGATTCTGACTGGAAGCCCAATACTTGCGATTTTTTTTCACATCCTACACGTGCAGTTATAAAAATAGTAATATTTACTAAAACAATCACTTTTGTTTCTTTAGTTTAATGGCCTATCAACCTTCATGAGTTATTTCATCCCAAATCCATCCATTTAGAATAAGAGTAGTGGGACTATGGAACCCACAGCTTGGTGATGAGCACATACCTTTCCCATGCGTATCAGTCCGAAAGTGAATGAAAGGGTACCATTGGTGTTTACTTTACTCCCTAATACTTTTATCACTACGCCACGGAAACCTCCCTCCAGATTGCACGAAATCGTCTTTTCGACTTTTTCATATCTCTATTAATAATGGGGATTCGCTTCCAGTTTTTGTCTGTAACAAACACTACGTCACTGCTTACGTCACTATACCCGAAATTGTCATAATATAGAATAAACACACTAAAAATTTGAGCATGCAACATTAGACAGTCCTCATTGTTTTTTAAAACAAGTTTTAATAGATACATCCCCAGTATCATATATTTATATATAGTTTGTTTAATTTTAATAGATATTCAAAGTTAATAGAACTTAGTTTCGATTTCAAATTGTTCTATTTTTTTACTCCTTTAATAAATTTGGTGATTTCATGATTTATGGTTCAAACTCTCCGAAATTTAATTTTTAACTTCCAACTCCTCAAGCAAAATCTTTCAAAATATTATTTTTTACATCGCCCGGAGGGTGTTTTTTATTTTGCTAGTTCATTTAATTAAAGTTCTTAGTTATATCAATTATCTCAAGTTTGAATAAATATACTTGAATAATTCCATAATTAAATGTTTACGTTATCCTGTTCCGCTGATATGGGATATTCCCATAACTAATTGATTTTGGATGCGAATAATTCCTATTCATGGTTGACTTGTTATATTTAACGGATGCCAGTCCTAGTTGGGTTATTTTATTAAGGCATTTTGTTTTTATTCATTCTTGATAGGTATTGATTTTTTTTAAACTCAAATTTTAGACACATTTTTAAATTCATTTTTCTCATTTAACCTATAGATAAGATCCTAACTGGCTCTACCACTCCGGGTCAGGGTGGAACAAGAAGCAAAATGGATGAAGGGTTACTCCAAAATATACGGAGCTTCAAAATTGGAACTTCACCAGTAGTTGCAGTTTAATGTTGTAGCTAGCACACTCAGATATCGCCTTCAAGCACAGATATTATACAAATTGTTGGAGATTTGCAATTGGGACAATCATTAAGATGCTAGGGCTTGATGTGACCAGCCGATTGATTGGAACCTCAAACTAACCGTCTAGCCATAATAAAACTAAAATGGATTACTGAATGTCATGGATTGCTCAAACACCAGGATTCCATCCTTAAGCATCACGTCACCACCCAGACAACAGGTGGCTTCATTTGGATGATTTTACCCTTCTCTTGAGGGACAGTGATTGTTTTCTACTTCCCCAGCAGACAGAACAGAATTTTATTCATGAAATATTTCTAAACGTATGACTTCCTACTCGACTAGTAGTGACTCTGCTACGAATACTAATACGTAAACTCGACTACGTATAACCCTGCGTATTCGTATCTTTATATGTGTTCCGTTGGACGAGTCCAACTATCTTGAAGAGGAAATATCTTCTCTTACAACAGTATATTAAGATATTTGCAACAAAAAAAAGAGTAGAAAACGTTATACACGATATAAGATTATACTTAGAATAACTCCTTTATCCAATTGGACACATAGCGTAGTGGATAAAGGAGTTAGGTTAAAACAGTTCTAAGTGATTGTTACCTCTAGACTGATGGTTCAATCCTGGCCAGGAGCAGTAGTAACATATAATTAACACAGCTTAACAACTGTACCCCAGTTTTGGTTAGCGGAATGAGAACAGGATACCCCTGTGAACTGAATAAAAGGTTAGGTTCAAAGTTCCGTGATGGCTCCCGATTATGACTAGAAGGTTCCCGAGTCCCAAAAGAAGGTTCTCAATTCCGAAAAGAAGGTTCACTCGTCCGAGAATGTTCCCGAGTCCGACAAGATACACCTGAAGAAGACCGGAGGGTACATCGGCCCAAACGTTGAACATATAACAATGTAAACGAGGACAATAGTCCGAATAATACTAGTTATCAAGCCTCGTCTCAAACATTCCGAGAAATAATAAGATTATACCTCCAAAATATGGGGATTGGTGGCACATGGTGTAATGGTTAGCGTCTTAGGAATGGACACGGATAGACAAGTTCAAATCCTGGAACAAAGCTGTTTGAATTGTTTTAATTGCACTAATACCCTTGGAAACGGTATGAATCCAACTCTCCCATCAGCAATAGTTAAATAGTAAGGTATTCCGGGCTCTTTAAACTTAGTTAAGCAACCAATCTAGGAGAAGGAAAACTTTCAATTGAAACCTGTTAAACTCCGCTTAAGAAATTATCCTTGTGTCACATCCTACACATGCGGAGGGGTTGGTAAATATCATCCTCATAATCTCTCGCTAACCGTCTCTATCATTCATTGCTCTCGGAAAGTCAGCTGCGCAGCATCCAGTATCTGTCTAGAGCTGTTAAATGTAGGTCTTTGTTGGACGACCTACTTTGTCGTGTCCATGTGCCGGTTTCCATAGCATAACGTCACTTATGAGTTTGTCCTTGCTTCTCCAGCCGTGCCCAGAATGTCTTCTTCTTATCACCCGGATAGTTTTTGTAATAGAGGGCAAGTGTCTGTATAGATGCTTTTCTTTAGCATGTAGTTTCTACGATTTATTTAGCTGCACAAGAATTCTTGGTAAATATATATAGGAAGAAAATATTGGATTTAGAAAAATATGCCTTGCTGATAATAAATAAAGCAAGAAGAGAAACACCGAATGGATGGTAACTTCCAAATAAGAAAATAATCTTAAGACTAGTAAAAACAGAAAATAGCTGGGAATATCGAAAGCGGCCATTATCAAACAAACAGAGATGAAAGTAACGGTAAGAAAAGAGAACCTCACACGAACAAGAAAAGATCGTGATTCCAGAATCAGCAACAGAAATCAAAGGATTAACACCTGGTCAGTTCCCGTTTGCAAGATTCGCTTGGCGATTCTTAAAATTGACAAGGGAAGTAACTCAGACAAATGGAATAAAAGACAATGAAAATGATGATGAAGCACAAGTCCTTATATCCGACAGATGGCATAGAGATTATATGTGTCCAGAAAAGAAGAGAAGTCGTCAGTTAGACACAGGGCGCAACGCATACAGGGGTTGAGTCAATACAATTCTAAGTGACAATCATATCTAGTTTGCAGATTCAATCTTGGCCAAGTGCGATAATAACATAGAATACTTAGTATATATATTTAAACAACCTCCGCACGAGCAGGGTGCGACACAAGGTCAATTTCTGGAGCGGAGTTTTAACGGTTTGAATTCAAGTTTCCTTCTCTTAGACTGGTTACCTATCCATAGTTAAATAGCCCAGTCTACCCTGCTAAGGGCAAAATAGGATCCATACCTTGCCCAAGGATATTAGCGCCTTGTGAAATGCAAAGAGCTTCGTCCAGGAATCGAACCCGGGTCGACGACTCTAACCATTACACCCGCGCATCCATACAAGAATACTTAATAGCTGAACATTTACACCCGCTCTGGTAACCGAAATGAGAAAAACATATCCCGGTGATTAAATAATAATAATAATAATAATAATAATAATAATGGACGCTTCAAACGACAAATAGATGAGGTTGCACATGGAAAGACTTGGACATGGTTAAGAAAGGGAAACCTCAAAAGAGAAACAGAATCACTTATAATTGCTGCACAAAATAATGCCATAAGGACAAACTACATCAAAGCGAAAATTGATAAGACCCAACAAAATAGTAAATGTAGACTTTGCGGTAATAGAGATGAGACTGTTAACCATATACTCTGCGAATGTAGCAAACTAGCACAACGAGAATACAAAACTAGACACGACTGGGTTGGGAAGGTGATCCACTGGGAATTATGCAAGAAATTAAATTTTGACCACACAACAAAATGGTATATGCATAAACCAGAATCTGTTCTTGAGAACGAAACGCACAAAATTCTCTGGGACTGTTGAAATTAAAACGGATCACCTTATCCCAGCAAGAAGACCAGAGCTAGTGTTGATTAACAAAAAGAAAGAACTTGTCAACTGGTGGATTTTGCAGTGCCAGCGGATCACAGGGTGAGTTTAAAGATGAAAAAATTGACAATATCTGGACCTTGCCAGAGAACTGAAAAAGTTATGGAATATGAAAGTGAAAGTTATACCAATTGTAGTTGGTGCACTTGGAACAGTCCCAAAAGCATTAGAAAAGGGTTTGGAAAGTTTGGATATCAGAGGAAGGATTGAAACCATTCAGAACACTGCACTGCTGCAATCTGCCAGAATACTCAGAAGAGTCCTGGAGACCTGAGGAGACTTGCTGTCACTCAGACTCCAGTGAAAGACCATCAGCTAACATTGATGTGAAAACTCAAATAATTATAATAATGGGACTTCGAAGTAGAGTCTGATCACCTAATCCCGGTCAGAAGACCGGACCTAGTATTAATCAAGAAGAATAGAAACTGTCATCTCGTGGATTTTGCCGCTCCGGTCGATCACCAAGTGAAAGTGAAAGAAAGTGAAAAGTTTTTAAAAAAATACTTGGACCTTGCCAGAGAACTAAAAAACTGGGGAACATGTAAGTGAAGGTGGTACCAATTGTAAATGGTGCACTGGGAACGATCCCGAATGATTTGGAAAAGAATCTGAATAAAATCAGAGGAGGTTCGAGACCATCCGGACTACATCACTATTGAGATCGGCTACAATACTCAGAAGAGTCCTGGAGACCTGAGGATACTTGATGACACTCAGCGGCCAGTCAACTACCAGCTAAGGCGGGCATGGAACATTCGAATGGAGGGAAATAATAATAATAATAATAATATTAATAATAATAATAAACTGAGAAAACTCTGCGACGTGAAGGTAAAGGTTGTTGCTATTTGTAGCGTAATTATTATGGTCTATGGAGAATTTGGGGATTTCTAGGAGAAAGAGAGGAAGAAGAAATAAGAATAAACAAAGGTTAAAATTTGGAAGAGTAAACATTAAGCGGGGTTCCACTAATGTGACCAAAAATGACCCCAGAAATAGATTTAAAAAATAAAAACGGAAGTTCCGGATTTTGACCGGAAAAGGGTGTGGCTCTCCCACCCTCGGGACGAGAAACGGAAGAATAAGAAAATCGGTCTCTTTTCGGCCAGGCCTCGTGAGAAGCAGGTGGGACCTTTCAAGGTTCCCTTTATGGGTTCGATATAGTAGTAGCCAACATGATTTACGACAGAGTAATTTAATCGAACCCTCTATCTCTCTTTCTCTCTATCTTTCCTTCTCTCTGAAAAAGAACTCACGAGCCTATAAATAAATACACAGCCTCTTGGGACTATAGAACTTGCGGGTATGTTGTTTCTGAACTAACGACTATTACTACTACTAACAGCGACTAGTACTACAACTTGAGTTGACGACACTCATAAGAAATAAGTATTAACTCGATAAGCAATACCAGGTAATCCAGATTTAGATTTTTTTCATTTCATCTTGGACGATTTGGATGGTCTCATTTTTAAGCAGAGGGTGTTACAAGATGATAACGGTCGTATAAGAGTATTAATATATAGATTTAGAGAGGAACACACGGACAGCCAAATAACATTAATTAATACCTCAAGAAAACAAAAAGGTGAAGAAAAACAACTAAATAAAAACTTTAGAAGATAAATTAATGATATGGCGAACGGGATAACATGGACATCATTTCGAAGAGGATATTCAAATTTAGAATATGTATCTTTAGTAATAGCAGCTGAAAATAAAGCCACAATAACTAATTATGTAGAGGCAAGAATAGATAAGACTCATGATAATATGACGTCTAGACGATGTTGACACAGCGAGCAAGCAAGTGAGCGAGAGAGCGAGCGAGAGAGAGAAAAAGATAAATGAACAGAGTGAGTGTGTGTGCATATGTGTGTGTATGTGTGCGTGTGTGTGTGTGTGAGAGAGAGAGAGAGAGAGAGAGAGAGAGCAAGCGAGAAGAGAGAAAAGGAGAGATAAATGGACAGAGTGAGTGTGTGTGCATGTGTGTGTGTGTGTGTGTGTGTGTGTGTGTGTGTGTGTGTGTGAAGAGAGAGAGAGAGAGAGAGAGAGAGAGAGAGAGAGAGAGAGAGAGAGAAGAGCAAAGTAAACCCAATAAAAAAGAATGCATCAAAACATAGGGTACACGGTACTACACTTATTTGTATTCTTGAACTTTAAGTGACTAAAATCATACCATAATTGTATTTGCACATTATTTGAAATGAACTTAATTGTTATTAAAAAGAGATTTCATGATATTTTTGAATTAAAAACATGCATTAAAATGGATTTGAAAAGCATTCTGTTTTCTACGTGAAACTTACGTTGAATCAAAGATGGATACCATTGTTTACAAGCTCCTTCTCGGAAAAAGAAAAAAAGGGACTTGACTCTCATTTAATTCTTAAAAGCACTTAAATCTTAAAGCAATGAAAGTTAGGTCCCTTTAATGCGTGTTTTAACTCCAAAATATATTAAAATGTCTTTATAATAATAATTAAGTTCATTTCAAATAAGGCGCAAGTACAATTCTATCGTAGGAATTTAGTCACTTATAGTTTACCCACGTATTTACCAACCCCTCCGCACAAGATGGGTGCGACTCAAGGTCAATTTCTTAAGCTAAGTTAAACGACTTTGAACTCAGAGTTTTTCATCTCCTAGACTCGTTAATCAACCAAGGTTAACGAGCCCAGTCTACTCTACTAGTTACCCATAGCAGAAGGGAGAGTAGTTCTATGCATGCGTTTCCCAAGTTTATTAGCGCTATGAGAAATGTAAATAGCCTCGTCCCGGACTTTAAGTCCGGTCGACGAGGTTACTTTCTACGATTCTAACAATTACACCACGTGCTCACAAGAGCACGTATAATTGGGTGGGGAAGGTAATTCATTGGAAAGTTTGCAAGCGAATAACGAGAGAGACACATAATACATGTACAAACGAGAAACTAACAGAAAATGTCTATCAATTGTTGATAGTGTCCTTGGAACGGTCCTGAAAGTTTTGGGAAATAAACTGGAGAAATTGGAAATCAGAAGAAGAATCAAGACCATCTAGACCATCTGGTTCTGAATATTTTTTTCTAATGAACGACTTTGATTCCTATTTTATCTGTTGGAGCCCCACAGTCATTCGAATCTTTTAAAATTATTGCATTTTAATAATACTTTTTACTTTCTAGACTGAAATAATATTATATAGTTCCTGGAGTATTTTATGGTCTCGAGAATACCCACTGATCCAGAAAAGAATAGTTAAGGCTAATACTCAGAACTTTACTGGAGACCAGAGGAAACATGCTGTCACTCAACTCTAGTTTGTATATACAGTTAGATACTCAGAAGTGTCCTGGAGAACAGAGGAATTGCTGTCATTCAACTCATTGGCATTGTTAAGGGGCTAAAAAACCCATAATTTACTGGAGACCGAAGAAATTTGGCTGTACATCTAGCTTTGTTAAGATAGTTAAAATAACTCAGAAGTGTCCTGGAGTCCAGAGGGTATTGCTGTACTAACATTCTGAATTGTTAAGATAGCTAAAATACTCAGAAGTGTCCTGCAGACCAGAGGGTACTTGCTGTCACTAACACCAAGCTAAGAAATCAGAAGTGTCCTGAGACCAGAGGGTAATTGCTTCACTAAACACTCTAGAATTGTTAATAGCTAAAATACTCAGAAGTGTCCTAGAGACCAGAGGAATTGACTGTCATTCAACTCATTGGCATTGTTAAGGGAGCTAAAATACCATACTTTTACTGGAGACGAAGGAAATTTGGCTGTCACTTAAATCTAGTTGTTAAGATAGCAAATACTCAGAGTGTCCTGGAGTCCCGAGGGGAAATTTGCTTCATAACACTCTAGAATTGTTAAGATAGAAAATACTCAGAAGTGCTGGAGATCAGAGGGACTTTCTGTCACTCAGACTCTAGAATTGTTAAAAAGCTAAAATACTCAGAAGCGTCCTGGAGACCAGAGGGAACTTGCTGTCACTCAGACTCTAGAAATATTAAGATAACTAAAATACCCAGAAGAAACCAGGAAACCAGAGGAGACTTTGCTGTCACTCAGATTCCAGGGAGTGTACAATAGCTAACCCCGGTGTGAAAAACATGCAAGAAGTTATATATTGAAGTGCAAGAGAAATTTAGAGAGACATAGAACGTGAAAGAAAGTTTTACAGTGGAGTGAAAGAAAGGTTTACAATGAAGTGTTAAGCTCTCTGAATAAAATATAAATCCTCTTTCTAATAATACTGGTTTACAAAAAATATTTTTCGTCTGAGGCAAGAATGTGAATAGGTGTTTTTTACTAATTTGGATGTGCTGAATTCAAATTTATAAACAGTTTTGCTCTATCACCTCAAATTTTCGGTCTTTTAAATAGTCTCATTTTAGTATATACAGAGTATATGCGTGCTTATTTCAACAGTTGCTGCAGCTTATTACAGATAAAACAGGATAGATAAAGAACATTGACGGAATAAATATACTTGGATGACACAATGTACACAATTCATAGTACCGCAGACAGAAGTGTGTTTTCTTAGATGATCTGCTGTATTTTGTTTCCGGGATGTCACGCAAGAGCATCCGACAGAAGTCTGCCATCATGCCGGGGTTCCACTTGCCTTGGTAGTTGCTCTCCATCTTCGTAATGTCTTGGTGGAATATTTCTCCATGCTAACCACTCACTGCTCCAAGGTTTGGAGGGAAGAAGTTGAGGTGGGAATGGAGAAAATAAATGTTGAGTGACATTCGGCATCCCATATCCTCATAAGTCTTTAGCAACTTCTCAATACAGGCTTGGTAATTTGGTACGCGTGTATAACCAAGGAAGCCACTACAGACTGACTTAAATGCTTCCCATGCTCTCAGTTTCCTGCATAATAACTAAAAAAGAAGACACAAGTCACACAATTTTAGAAATTAATCCTGAATGCATAAACGGCTTTTATGTACAATATGTGTACAAAATATACAGTATGCATATCTAAAAAAACTAGAGGTGATGAGTAAAAACGAATTTCAAATCTGAATTCAGCTGCAACCCCAAATTAGGTTAAATCAGCTATTTTGGGGCTTGCCTCAATTTCTTTGTAAACCAGTGTAATTTTATTAATAATAATAACAAAGTTAACAATCATTCAGTGCGTTAATCTTACAAGCCAAGACCATTCGTAAATAGTTGTTCTGTAGGCAAGTCAACGTTCGCTCCTAATTCGAATTTAATTTTCTTGTACTTTCTAGTAATTGATAAAGTATGGAATTATACGAGCATGACGATGCGTAATAGAGTTTTCAGTGTCATTTGGGCGCGTTCCAAGTGATCTGAGAATCACGAGTAATGGGAACCTCTTCGAGCTTAACAGAAGTAATGTTGATTTGCGTTTAAAATGTAAAAAGTTATTTTCTTGATTCTCTGAGTAGAATTAATTGGCATTATGTTCTGCTAAGGAGTCAAGTCATGCAATTCGTAACACAATTGTTGGAATGAATGCGTTCAATTTTAAATACAGTGGAGTTGTTGTCATGCTAATTATAAAAGCGTCGATTTTATAATATACACATGAATAATCCCTTTAATAAACTATAATTATATTTAACATACGGCTATATATTATATATATATATATATATATATATATATTATATATGTGGTGTGAGTGTGTGTGTGTGTGTGTGTGTTGAAAAGAGAAATGAAGAAAAGAAAGTATTGAATGGATAAAATAGGATATTTTAATTAATTTAACTTACACGTGTTTCGGTCAGGAGTTTATCATGTGTACATTGTTCTATCTATTATTATTTTTAAATAACAAAATGAAATGAAATAATATTATATATATATATATATATATATATATATATATATATATATATATAATATATATAATAGAAAGAAAAAAATATATATAAGGTGTGTCCAAAAAGTATCGAGATTAAAGCTGTATTTACCAAGATAGGAATGAACAATAAATGTAACGTTATTTTTTTCAGAATGCAAGTTGTGTCAAAAGGTATATATTTGAAAGCTGTATTTACCAGGATAGAAATGAAGAATGAATGGAAAGTTAATTTTTCAGAATACAAGGTGTGTCAAAAAGTACCGTAAAAACCTTGATACTTTTTTGACACACCTGGCACTGATTCTTCTATTGGGCTTTTAAACTGAGATTCACCAATGAGAATGGAAGAAGAAAACGCCTTAAATGATGAACACTATCATAAGTAAAGTAAAGTCGTCGGGGCGGCCTAGAGTCGGTATAAGCCAATCAGCGAGGGAGTCTATACGCTTTTCACTTGCACTAGACCAAGGAGATTGTTTTTAGCGTCTGCGGTGGAGCGCCACACCTACCATCAGCTCCTTAATTTACCGCACATATCCCTGTGCTACTCATGCGCTGAGTTGGCGATGACCGGTATCGAACTAGGAACCTTGTGGTTTCTAGCCGAACGCTCTACCGACTGAGCAAACCCGGACCCCTCAAACCATAAACAAACCATAAAAGAAACCTACCAAACCCAACCAAAACCGGACTTCTATACTTATTCAGGACCGAGCAAAAATTTATCTGAAAATATCGATATTCCTTAACTATTTCCT
This sequence comes from Doryteuthis pealeii, assembly GCA_023376005.1. Lineage (NCBI taxonomy): Eukaryota > Metazoa > Mollusca > Cephalopoda > Myopsida > Loliginidae > Doryteuthis > Doryteuthis pealeii. The sequence goes on along the minus strand of CM042138.1, from coordinate 11,707,020 downwards.
CGTAAAATCCTACCATAAAATAAACTGAACCCTTATTTCATGTCTGTGTTTTTGCAATAAATGTTTTATTTTTCTTGCACCCGTTATTTTACAATACTAAATATATTTTATTTATTTATTTTAATATTCACTTCAATGTGTATATTCTAAAAGTTTTTATTTTGTGAGAATGGTTAGTTTTAAAGTGGGGGCTCCTTTTGTTGCTGTTTTTCTCTCTTTCTTTTTTTTTTTTTGTTTTGGCTTTGGCACTCTAAATAAAAACGTCAGATTTTAATCATCGTCGACGAAAAACAAAATTACGGACATAAAAGGAGGATCCGATTCATGCCTAAATTGTAAAAGGAGCCCCTAGTTTAAAACTAACCATTCTCACAAAATAAAAACTTTTAGAATATACACATTGAACTGAATATTAAAATAAACAACGAAAATATATTTAGTATTTCAAAATAACGGGTGCAAGAAAAATAAAACATTGCAAAAACACGGACATTAAATGAGGGTTCAGTTGTTTTTATGGTATGAATTTACGAGAAAATAGTTAATGATTACCAAAATATCTACTAAAGAGTTCATTAATTAGACAATTTCCTTTATCTTTGAATTACGATAAGAAACTTCCGTTTTGTCCATACAAACAATATAGATTTAATATCGTTTAGACATCGACCAAAATTAAATCTCTCTTCAAGTAGGTATTTATTTACTATAGATTCGATTAATATCACATTTTCAGTCAAAGAAAGGAAAAAAATAAGTTTCTACATAGCTCGAGCATATGTGAACCAATATACAATCAGTGCCAGGAATAAATACATGAAAAAAATTGTCTGCACATTTTACCTAAAAGAATGTAACACAATATATTACAGATGAGATGACGTAGACAGAAAAAAAGAAAGCCACTGGACAAACGTGACTGGGATGTGTTTAAAAGAAAAATATATTAAGCGAAAATGACAAAATCATTGTTATTTACTAAAGAAATATGATTATAAATAATGCTCCAGAAAATAAATTTTGAATTGATAATTTACTATAAAGTAAGTAAAGTAAAGTCGTCGGGGCGGTCTAATGTCAGTATCAGCCAGACAGCGAGGGAGTCTATCCCCTTCTCAATAGCGCTAGACCAAGGAGATTATTTGAGCATCTGAGGTGGAACGCCACACATACCATCAGCTCCTTACTTTATCGCACAGATCCCTGTGCTACTCATACGCTGAGTTGGCGGGGGCCAGTATCGAACCTAGAACATTGAGATTCCTAGACGAACACTCTACCGACTGAGCTAAACCGGAATCCATACTCATGCGTATATATATATATACACACACACACACACACACACACATATATATATATATATGTGTGTGTGTGTGTGTGTGTGTGTGTGTGTGTGTGTGTGTGTGTGTGTGTGTGTGTGTGAAGAGAAAAACGGAAGTGATCCGACGGTATGTAATATAGTGAACAATTTGAAAAAAAAAACCCAGGTTCAAATAAAATGAGTGACATCTATAGAGCCAACGCTGCAGTGTTTGAATATTTTAAATATATCTTCTTCAGGGATTTTGTTGATATAAGGAAAAGGAAAATTTATCACATAATAATAAGGAGACTGTGATAGTTTTTGTTGATCAATTTGTTTTAAAATGTTTTGAATGGAAAGTTAGCGCTCTTAGAATAATTCGAAATCCATGAAACGCTCGGATAAACAGTTTTGAAAGATAACATCGAACATATATATTATATATATATATATATATATATAATAATATATATATATATAACATATTTTGGTACAACTATTATGGTATGGAATTTCAGAGGAGGAATCCTATTTAATTTAATCACATTATCAACTACCAAGCATGAAAGGAAGAAAAGGAGATAAAAAATTAGACGAAAGGAGGAGATTTAAGAGCCTTTCGGCCGGTGATTGTTCAAATGATAATGACGGTAAATCTTTTAAAAGTCAGTTTGTATTATTACTCAATTACACCTTATATTACATTTTACTCAATTTACATACACACTGACTCTACTGAAGTTCCTATATGCACCCTCATACACACACACACACACACACACACACACACACAACACACACACCACACACATATATATATATATAATATATATATATATTATATATATGAGAGTAAGTAAATAAACAATGTGTTTATTTCATATGGCTTTTAGCCGACAATTTTTTGAGAATATGTGCTTAATTGAAGTCATACCTAATTTTGAAAATTAATTACTTAATAATTAATGCCTGCCTAAATTCATTAATTATCAACTAATTAATTTTGAAAAATTAGGTATGACTTCAATTAAGCACATATCCTCCAAAATATATATATATATCGTGTGACCTATTTCACCACTAACTATTTTCTGTTAAATATTTTTTTCTAAACTAAAAATTTGAACGAATTTTGCAGATGGCGTTTCACTATGCCTTTGGTGAATGCATCGACACATACTTTGGCTTTTGGGTAAATAATCAGGAAAACTGGGCTCTTCATCGTCGGTAACGCAACCGGTCTCGCCGACAGAAGATTCCGACTGGACCGTATTCCACTTAGAAATTAAGGTTGTGTCGTTTCCTACACGTGTTGGTAAAGTTGGGTAAATACCCAGGTAGGCAAACATCTAAATTGCAATCTTGCTGAAGAATTATAACATATCGAAGCGGCCAAAGATCGATACAAGATAATGTTTGATTTCAACTTTCTTGGAGAGTATTCAGCAGCCGGCGGGGAGATCGGCGTCGGGTATTAAAAATCGACGGTCTACACACCCTATTATATTATATATATATATATATATATATATATTATTTGTATATACATTTATACCTACATATATATACATCTATGTATAATACATAATATACGTATATATATTACAATATGTACATACACATATGTATATACATATGTATACATACATACATATATATGTACATATATACATATATATAATATGTATATATATACATATATGTATATACATGTATATACATGTATATATATACATATATGTATATATGCGTACATATATATAAATATTTATATGTGCACATATATATATACAAATATTATATATATATAATATATATTATACACATCGATAGGTATATATATATATATATTATATATATATATATATATATATATACATTTTTATATACATTTACTACATATATTTACATCTATGTATATATACATAAATATACGTATATATATACAAATATGTACATATATACATATATATACATACGTATATATACATACATATATAAAGATATATATGTACATATATACATATATATAATATTATATATATATACATATATATAACATACGTATATGTATATATATGTATATATATATATACATATATGTATATGTGCATATACATAAAATAATACATACATAATACATATATATGCATATACATATATATGCATACATATATACATATCCATAGGTATATATATATATATATATATGTATATACATATACATGTATATATATGTATGTATAGATTTGTGTATGTATATGCATATATAAATATTTATATATATATATATATATATACATATGTACATATATATATACATATATGTATATATACATATATATACATATATGTATATGTATATATATATATATATAAATATATGTATATATACATATGCATATATACACAGAGAGCTATATATATATATATATATATATATATATATATATATTTATATTTTATATATTATATATACACGCACACACACATGCACACACACATGCACGCACTCACACACACACACACACACACACATATATATATATATATATGTGTGTGTGTGTGTGTATTATCGACTCCAAAGTGCTGACCTTGTTTCGTTATTAATATCTTAGGGGTTTTAATTGATCTCTTTCTTGTCAAAGTGAAACTTACTGGGAGTTAGATGACGATCGATCTCGACTCGTATAAGACAAATCAATAGAATGTTGTTAAACACTTCTTCTTCATTCACATGAAATTTTCGGGAAACAGTTACCAGTAATGAGAGATTACGACCTATACATCTCGCCTGTTTTATTTCCGGTCGTCTTCGATCAGGATTGTCTATCTCGAACGTTGGCGACATCGTTCAGATTTTATTTAGCAAAATCTATGGTCGCTCGGTCAATAGTTATTCGAAACAGGTCTCATTAAATTTATAGAAAGCGAAACATGACATTGCACATAATTGTACAAAAATAATACCATTAGAATTATTGATTCTTCTGATGAATACAAGTCTGTGTGTCTCAGAATGGAAACTATAAAACCATATTGTGTACAGATGATTATAAATGAAAAGAAAGAAAACATCTTTCTTTCTTTTCTTGCCTATATATATATATATATATATATATATAAAGATAATCTAATGAGTCAGACAAACCTACTATTAGTTTCGCATAAAGCTCTTCAGGGTTAAAATCTGACTAAAGAAGAAAAGGAGCAAGACAAATAAATATTACTAACCACAGTAATCATTTAAATTAGCAAAACCAGACTGACCAATAAAAACACAGAACACTATAAGTTTATTGTTTAATGAAAAATATTTAATTTCTATATTAACGAATTTTTTTTTTTTAATTTATATTTTATTTAGGATTAAGCAGATTTGAAACAATTAAATAAGTGTAAGCACCCCATCGCCATTCTCATCCCCTCAACAAAATGGAACCCAGCACGCCAACGATTGTCCATCTCTTTGCCCGTAGGTAAACGATCCATCGATACGACTAAATCTAGGGAGACGGGGTTTATTCAGTAAACCTCGACATCCCGAAACCCATCATGGGAGAAGCAGCAAATGAATTAGGGGATTGGGCATGGCTCCCGTTGCTGGTACATAAGCCAATATACCTTTCCCCTGTTGCTACCAAACCCCTGAGGACAAGGGGGTTAATTTCCACTGCTGCCACTTTATTTTTGCAATACAAAATTATTTTCTACCATAACCCTTAGAAAAATCAAATATGGAAGAAAAACACGCGATAGTAACTTTCCCTAATAATAGAGAAATTTTAAACCAAAGATTAGAAGTTCTAAACAGTTGTATGCATAAAAAAACATGGCTTCTCCGTAGTTGTTAACTTTTATGGATTTAGTGTGGGTGAGCGCTCTTTAGTTGTTTTCATTCCCCTAACCTTGCCAACATTGTTCGTAATTTGCTTGTTTAAGCATACGTGGTGTTGCTTCCTTGGGTATAAGAAAAACCCCGCTCGAATAAAGGGATGCATCCCGACCGTTTTAAACGTGTGCCTTTCTGATTGCTCGCCATATAATGGGGGTAGTGGCATATATTATATATATATATATATATATATATATATATATTATATATATATATAATAAAGTAATCCAAATGCCTGGTTGTAAAGGATGATTCTATATGGGATCTTCAAAATATGACTGTATAACCATACTGTATGCTATATGGTATGAATATTCTGGTTATATAACTCCTTTTTTCTGTGAATCCCGTTATTTTTGTAAAATCCGTCTGATGAGGCTGGGCTCTTAAGAATTTTTTTTTTTTAAATTTTAATTTAAAAAAAATCTTTTGAGTTTCTGGTTGAGAAAACTTATTACGGAATGATGGTTTGTTAAGTTTTTTTTTCATTCACTTTCAATCATGTTGTTTAATATATATATATATATATATATATATATATATATATATATATATATATTATATATATATATGTTAAGTATCTGGTCGGCATCCGAGGTTCCAGATGTAATAAGTAAGTAAGCAAGCCAATAATAATCCGGTGTTAAAATATTCCTTGTAAGTCCTTCGTCCAAGAGAATCCAAATGTCAATGAAATAAGCTCAGAATAGTGTCTCTATTAATACAGCAGAAGCAGCAGTAGCAGTGCCAGTGATTGGACAATAGAAATGCCTTCGGTGGTCACGTGATAGTCAACGAGTCTATATTTAGGAGTGACCATTTACCTCATGCCTTATATCAACAAACATTCAACAATATATATTATATATATATATATATATATATACCACTCATTCAATACAAAACGTGAATTTTTCATGAGGATTTGGTAGTAGGCATCAAAATCTTTACTTGCTATTGTTCTTATATTTGACGCTAGGAGACATGAAAGGTAATTACCTCCCGTGTCTGCCCATAGCCACGAGTCGAAAGAGCCAATGGCATTATAAAAGATAAAGCGACTAAATCAAAAGTTTCCATTAACTTCAACCCTCGACAGTGATAACAACGCACCACTTGAGTTCCTGTGCAAAAAAAATGAGGTCTTTGCGCCCCCAGCAACCTCGTGTCGCATGAACATAATAACATGCTTATCATGTAAGCCTTTATACATTAATTTTCTGGCAGCTACATCCTCTACTAAAGAACTCATTTTATATCAGGACATTTCGCTCATACAATATATAAGCTCTTCTATGTTTTTTGTAATATTTCTATTATCTTATCTTAAATTTGCTCAGGCAATGAAATATTCTTATAACTTCATAAAGAATTTTTCACATTTATTCTCTATGAGGAAATAATCGTTTCTCGGAATTTTTTGAAATGGCTCCCGATTACGACAAGAATGTTGCCGAGTTCGAATCGAAGGTTGGCGAGTTCGAATAGAAGCTTCCCGAATCCGACAAGAAATACCTGAAGTGTTTATTATCGTCGCCTGGAAGAGGAAGCTTCCGGCAAAAATACAAAGAGAAAGATAAAAATATATATTTTAGAAAACGGGAAAGAGGTTTTCCGGTCAAAGAAGCAAGAAGAAGATAAAGAAATATATAACAAATGTCCGTTATCAGATCAAACGATAAATGCGCGGGCATAGTTTTTGTATAAAAAGGTTAGTGGATGAAGTATGTCAATATCAGACCCCAGACGGGTCATATTTTTATATATACGTGTCTGTTGTTCGTTGAAGTCCAGTAGCAGTTGGCTATACAACAGAAGAAAGACGGAGGGCACATCGGCCGAAACGTTGTACAGATAACAATGAAGATTTGGACAATAGTCCGAATAATACAACTAAATAATCGTTCTTCTACAGAGCAATAAGATATTTTGTTTCAAGAAAATTATTAGTGATGTTCATTTCGTGTACCAAAATGACTTTCATTACAGTCAAATGCGCCCTGATACTATTATTTACCAAAGAGTCAGTGCTTTTCTGCCTAATGTACTTTATTTTCTTAATGCGAAACGCCCTGGCGGCTGGAAGTTAGAATACACCGACTGCACCTCCGGGTCCACCTGTTCGCCGTGGTTGGCGACCTGTGATGCTCAAAGATGGAACCCGGGTGGCCGGGCAGTCCATAACATGCAACACTCCTTAAGTCTTAAGCTAGACTGTCGGCTGGATAAGCCCCCTCCGATCAATCGGCACCTACATAATTGCCCTAACCTTATTGCCCTCATGGCAAGCCCCAACCATTTTTATCATTTGGGTGCTAGAAGGCAGTGGCTGAAGGTCATCATGTCCTTGGAATAACGTTAAGCTGTATCTAATGTTGAGGTTCCAGGTATCTGGCCTTTTCTTCCAACGGTAAAATGGTAGAGTTCAGGTCCGATATGAGGGCTCGATGTTTAATTTTTTATAAACAGAGAAATATAATTAGTAAAGAAGAAAGCATAAATATCGGCTACTTCACGGTTATGGTGCCATTTCCACTCACAGGTATCTGAA
>CM042138.1:11686768-11696768 GCA_023376005.1 Doryteuthis pealeii | reverse complement strand
CATGAAAAAACAAAATATACGGATTTTTACACCTCGAAGATTATTCTACGAACACTACAAAAAAAAAAAAAAATTACCTATATATATATATATGTGTGTGTGTGTGTGTGTGTGTGTGTGTTGTGTGTGTGTGTGTGTGTAAAGTTGAAATATATATGACAAAGTTGAAAACATGGAAATGAATCCGACAATATGTTGAAAGAATAAATAACTAAAGGAAAGAAAATGTTGAATGGATAAAAATGGTTTAATGAAATGTCAACACGTATTTTCATCCGAGAATTTGTCCATGTATACATTGTATTCTATTTATTATTATTTTAAATATGGAATGAAATAATAATAATAATAATAGAAAATATAATGTTTTTAATTATACAAAGAAAACAGCCTTCTTCAGGGCAAGATGTTTGATATTTTAAGTTAAAACGGTCAAAATACAGAGAATTTAGAAGTGTTGGAAAAAATAATTTTTTGAAAAGTTTTTGAGCCACTTACGGTTGGAGAAATAACGTAATATTTGGTGACACTCAAGGTTTGAGAATAAAAAATATTCAGTGATGATTGGTATTTGAAAAAAGGGATCTATGAGGTCATTTATTCCGCGTTGGTAAAAAGTTATTGGCTGTGATGCAACAAAATCTTTAAATGATGATTCCACCTCTTCTTCAGATTGAAAAGTTTTACCATTTAAGAATATGCTTAAGTGCCTAAAAAGTGATAATCAGTAGGTGAAAGATCGGAAGAATATGGAGGATGGTCTCGTATCCCAAGTCTGTGATTTTCTGTACAGTCAATCTTGCAACATGTGGCCGCGCGTTATTGTGGAAGAGAATTGGACCACGACGATTCACTTCTTTTTTGCAAGCAAGTGTGCATATCAGTGAGTTGATTGCAGTAAATCTCTGCAGTAATGGTCTGATTGGTTTTCAAAATGTCGTATTGGATAACACCTATTGCAGACCACCAGACAGTCACCATTATCTGTTTGCACGTGAAACTTTGGTTTTGGGAAGTGTTTGGGGGATTCATCACGATCAAGCCATTGACCTGATCGTTTACAGTTGTCGTAACGGATACACTTTTCGTCACAAGTGACTATTCAGTCAAGAAAGGTGTTACGCAAACAGAGCATCAAGCACACTTTAAACCGCCAAAGCTTTTGGTGCTCATTGAATTCATGAGGAACCCATTTATCAAGCTTTTTCACCTTTCCAATACTCTGTAAATGGAGTGAAACTGTTGCAATGCTGACACCAAGTGTCTGAGACATCTCTCTGACACTTTGTCGTGGATTTTGCCCAACAACTGCCTGCAATTGTTCATTGTCAAGACTGCATGTCCGTCCTCTACCGTCATCATCTTCAAGACTCTCATCTCCACTGCGGAATTTCTGGAACCACCTTCGTACAGTCCGATCACTTGTGGATTCATCCCCCATGCTCTGTTGATATTGGCAGCAGTTTCGGAGACATTGTGCCCAAGCTTGAACTCATGCAACATAAGAAGGCGAAGGTCATGTTTAGGCATGTTCATCTTTGAAGGCTCCAATTTTTCAGAAATACTTTCTATCTGAAAATAAATTTAATTTTATTTTTGAGCACACATTAATTATCATATATGCAAAAATTCACCTGAAATAAACAACAAATTCTATGTTAAAATGACATTTCAAAACCGAGCACTTCAATCGGCCATTATTTTTGTACCAACCTAATAATAATAATAATAATAATAATAATAATAATAATAATAATAATAATTAATAATAATAATAATAATAATAATAATAAGAAGAAGAAGAAGAAGAAGAAGAAGAGAAGAAGAAGAAGAAGAAGAAGAAGAGCCGGGTTAGCTCAGTTGGTAGAGCGTTAGGCTAGAAGCCACAAGGTTCCTAGTTCGATACCCGTCCTCTCCACCTCGGCGTATGAGTAGCACAGGGATGTGCGGTAAAGTAATGAGCTGATGGTATGTGTGGTGCTCCAACTCAGACGCAAAAAACAATCTCCTTGGTCTAGTGCAAGTGAAAAGGGGATAGACTCCCTCGCTGATTGGCTGATACCGACTTTAGGCCACCCCGACGACTTTTTATATATGTGATATTATATTTAGCGTAAATCATTAAACTACGCAGTTAAGTTTGTTTGTATAAATTCAATCGATTGACTATTCTCATATTTTCTCTCGCATATTTATTTTGAAACTCGCTTTAACGGAAGTAAATATGTCTCATATTTGCAAAAGAATGTCCGCTACTTCCTTTGTGTTATTCATTTGGTCTGCCATTATTTTTGGTAATTATTTCCTCTTTCTCAAGCCGAACAATTCTTGACATGTTTTGGCGCTAATATAGGAAGTCTGTCTTGAAATTAATGTCATTCATCTTAGAACAAATTCGTTATAAACAGTGATTGAATTAAAGAAGAAATAATATAATGCAAAAAGAAAAGCCCATATTTTTTATGAGCAAAAATCATCTGCGCTGTATTTTTGTTAATTGTTATAAAATCTGAATGTTTTTAAAAAAAATCTGAAATCATAATTCAAAATCTCGACTCAGGACCAAATAAATAACAATATATTATCCTCATTGGCATTATGGTTATCTAATTATTATTATCATATTTCTTAGTTAATAATCAAATTATTCGGACCATATTACCCTTAGGCACCCTTTTTGATCTCGATTAAGAAAGGACATGTTATTCATTTATAACGTCATATCCAGTTGTTTGTTAGGGGTTAGGGTTAGGGTAAGGGGTTAGGGTTTTGTAATTTAAAAAAACTCTAAAAATCGTCAACCGGATATTGACGGTGTAAATGAAAAACATGTCCTTTCTTAATCGAAATTCAAAAAAGGGGTGACTAAAGGTCGCATAGTCCAATTATTCTTCAATTTTATAATGCATAGTCTTAGATAAATCATGATAGACAAATGAACGGATGGTTGAAGTTGAATATAATGGAAATTACGTCATCCATAGTTTTGGGACGAAACTTTTCAACTCGTCTAAAACTAGCGTAGGAAAGCACTGAAATTTCTTTTATACTACTAAAAACGTACCCAATAATTTTTTAAACATTGTTACGATAAAATCTAACGTTTAAACCTTTAGGTAAAAACCTAATACACATCTTATTATAATGGAGATTGTGTGTTTTTCTGTCTGTAACCGAAACTATATCGCTACTCAAGTAACAATTCCTTAGTTATTGACATCACATTCCCAATGATTTTATTTTTATTTAAACTCAATTTTAATAACATTGTTTTACATTATTAATACTGTTAACCATATCTACATACTAATAGCATGCAATTATATTTATATGTACACAAAATAGCGGTTTACAGTGTGAATGGGAGGCTAATTTGCATATTGATATTAAAAATGTGATTTTAATAAATATGTGCTTAGTATTATTGATTTCTAACTGTTTGGTTTCATTTTGATGAATATAAGCCAAAATATCTTCAATGAATCTTAACTGAAATCCATTAACAAGAAAACATAACTGTTATTTTATTCTTTACTTCCTATTTTAACTAAATACTTAAATTAGAAAAATAACAATGAAAGACGAGAGTGATGGAAGAGTATGTTTTATGTTCTATTTTTTTATTATACTCCTTCTGTTTTAAATCTTTTAACTGCATTCTATTTAGTTTCATTAGCCTTTCTAATTTTATACATATTTCATTGCATTAAAACTTATACTTGCACCCGGAGGGTGCATATATTTGCTAGTTTAAATAATGCATAATTAAAATTTATTAAAAACATCTAATATAAAAGCAATTAAAAACAAACTTTAATTAATTTTCTATGATTTGGAATTCAAGTTTTTAAAGTGGAAGTGGCATTTAATTAGTATTTCAACATTATGAAAGACTGCACTTGAGATTTAAGAAGGGCAGAATGTGGCCTTTCAGATCGCAATTTCCCAACCTATAATGAGGTTTCAACTGAAATTAGTTATTTGTAGGACCATTATATCATACTGCATCAACTGGTTAAAATGAGACCGTCCAAGAAGAGATCCAAAAGTATATATCATAATTATCTGGTGTCGTTTATCCGCCGAATTCTAATTTCTTTTTTTTTTTTTGACGGCGACGACGACATTGTTGAGAAGGCGTTTGACTCGCTTCTTTTTGCCCCCACCCCTCAACAAGACGAATATTTAAATTTCCCCACTCTATTTTTTAAATTCTAGACAATGTTTGTCAAAAAAGTAGCAAATTGAAGCTGTATTTACCAAGTTAGAAATGAACATAACTGTAACTGTTAACCTTTTTCAGAATAACAGGTGTGTCAAAAATACAGACTTTAAATCTGTATTTACCAAAATAGAAATGAAGAATGAATGGAACGTTTATTTTTCAGAATACAAAGTGTTGTCAAAAGTACCGAAAATCTCGATACTTTTTGACACACCATGTGTTACTTAATTTCTGTGGGTATTAAATATAACAAATCAAAATAAGTTAACATAAAAAATTTAATTAAAATAATATTTCTTTAACTTTATTTTCTTTGCAAACCTTTAATGCATCTGCGTTATTTAGAATACTGCTGATTACCCGCTTCGTTCGTATTGTGAATGATTAATGAAAGTATTTTACTCTGATTGGCTAATATCCAAGAAATACAGCTGATTTAACTCTTTTGTTCGTATATATATAGAGATCTCCTTAGACTAGCCTAAGTGAAATGTAATGAAATATAATGCGTTTGATATGTAAATCTAATTATATTATCACTTGCGCGCTATTGTGTATTAGTATCTATTGTTAATATTTGTATATTCATTGAGGAAAGTTATTATTCATTACCGGATATACAAAATGATTGTCAATATCCGCTCACATCTACGTATCTTATAAGCGAACGGAGTATTTACCTTTCTTTTTGGAAAGTAGGAAAATGGGTCATTCCTATTGGGTTTTACATTCCTTTGCGTCAAGGTAAGTAGGGAGTTTTATCGATGTAAATCCATCAGATGTTTTATTCCCCAGGATATTCGTGATCATTTTTAAGGGTGTCAACATGATCGATAAGCTTTCACCGAAAATGTTGTGCTTACCAAAAACAGATGAACATGGTTCCCAGCATATCAATGTAAAAACACACAGAGACACGCAGAGAAAGGCACACACACACACGCATACACACACACACACACACACACACACACATATATATATATATATATATATATATTATAATATATTATATATGGAGTAAATCTAAATAATAATATAATTATATAATATATATAATATATATAATATATAGTATATATATATATTATATGGAGTAAATCGACAGTATGATGGTAGGTAAAGTAAAGTGAACAAAAAATAATAACTCAAAACAAGTCTAAGAGTTGAAATATTTTCGTCCTATTACATAAGGACATCCAGTCAATTAACTTTTATACAGCAAAAATACGTACATGTGATTTGAATGTGGGTTGAGTTAGTAGCCGAAATGAAGGGTAGGGAGGTTAGGGGCGGAATAAGGGATGAGGATAACATGAATGAAGTGTAGGGAAATTTACAGGAAGCAGGGATGAAGTTAGGTGCTAGATGGAAAGAGTGGTTGGTCAAGGGAGGAGGGTATTATAGTAGTGGGGTGTTTGTTGCCAGGGAATATAAGGAGGGAGGGGAGAGTTGAGTGACATTTCGCTACTCACTCCTCATCAAATCACTGTACGTAATTTTTTGCTTTGAATAAAAGTCAGATTGATTGGGATGGTCCTTTTATGAATAGGATGAATATTTCACTCTTAGACTTGTTTCGAGTTATTTTTTTTGGTTCATAATCCTTTTAGTACTTATTCTGTCGGATTATACTCAACATCCTCTTATATATATTTATATAATATATCATTATTATGTGAATGAGATTGTGTGTTTTTCTGTCTGTAAACGAACTAATCTAATCCAAGTCACGAATTCCATAGTAATTGACGTCAAATTTCACCATGATTTATCCTTATTTTAACCTCATTTTATAAATTGTTTTTCATCATTTTAATACTGTTAACTATATCTACAATACTAATAATTATGCAATTGTAATTTAATTATACACAATAGCGGTTTTACAGTGTGAGGAAGGCTAATTTGCATATTGATTAAAAATGTGATTTTAATAATATGTGTTTAGTACTATTGATTTCTAATTGTTTGGTTTTATTTTTAATGAATAAAGCAAAATTTTCAATATAATCTTATGAATCCATAACGAAGAAAAGATAAGTCATTTTATTCTTCTTCTTTTTTTTAACTAAATACTTAATTAGAGATAACAATGAAAGACGAGAGGTGATGGAAGAGTAAATTTCAGTTCATTTTTCATTATATTCCCCTCTGTTTCAAATTTTTTATCTGCATCTTATTTAGTTTCATTTAGCTTTCTAATTTAATACGATATTTATTACTTAAACTTAATACTTGCACCGCGAGGGTGGGCTATATTATGGCTAGTATAATATAGCTTGATTTTTATCTCTGATTGTTTAACTCATAACATTTATAGGATTACTGCCTATATCATTATTAATTATTAATTTTTAAAATTAGGTACGCACTCTAATTAAGCACTTATTCTCGCCAAAAATTATGGCAATAGCATTTTAACAAACGTGTTTACAACTTCCACATCGTCGTGTAATAAAAGTCATAACTGATAAGGAATATTAACTACTCTAAAACAATGTAAATCTGGGAAGTGCGTTTGGGTAGAGGTTGTGATATCAGGTCCTGTCAGCTTGGCAGTCCGGTTCAAATCAGCCACAGGGGCCCTTCTATCTTATAGCTTGCTGATGAGCGCTAATAGGCCGAAATGTACATACAGAGATGAATTTTTCTCAGATTTGTTTACCATCATTTATAGGATAATCCCGCTATTCCATTAGTTCTTATTTTTTCAAAATTAGGTACGACTCTAATTAAGCACTTATTCTCCAAAAAATTATCGGCAAAAAGCTTCTAAAACAAACGTTTATTATAATATATATTATATATATATGTTTAATTGAGTCGTAATAATTTTGAAAATTAATTTATTAATAATGAATTAGGCGGAATACTATTAAACTGTATGGCTACAATCGAGAAAATCAATATCTGTATGTATTTACGCTAATTAGGCTCATAGAGAGCTATAGATCGAAGAACGCTGTGGCGATGATTGAAACCGGACTGCAAAGTCTGACGGCCGATCTAACCCAACATAACGAACTTCGTTAGATTAGATTTGTTTGAGTAGGTTTATATTCTCTTCTATGTTTTATTACACGCGATATGATAAGTTGTAACAAGGTTTGTTTCATGGTTTTTTGCGATAATTTTTTTGGAGGATATAGTGTTTAAATTGGAGTCTACCTAAATTCCGTCTATTGTTGTGATGAGTAATAGGCAGAAATGGTACATACAGAGATTGTTTTTCGATTTGTTTACATACTTTAATAGTGGTTTCCCGCCTAATTCATTATTAATTAGCTTAAATTTTCAAAATTAGGCACGACTCGCAATAAACACTATTCTCAAAAAAATTTCATAAAGCATTCTAAACAAACTTGTTTACATAGTATCTAAGTATATATATATATATATATATATATTATATATAATGTTATATATGATACTATATTATATATATATAGATGTTATAAGAAGTATTATAATAAATGCACACAGCAAATCGCTTTATTTTTGAGAGTTAACGATGTTCTCTAGTGGCATAAAATGTTATCCATGTTGTCTTATTTTATTGTGTCGAATGCAACTTTTAGAAAGTATGGTTTTTTTGCAGGAACATTGTCATAAGAATTCTAGTTGATCGTGTTGACATAATAAAGCAGATGGAAACCAAGTTGGTGACAATTCATGTCATGGATGATTTATATCAGCTGTATGCAATTTGTATAAGAAATTCGAAACAGTAAATAATGGTGCAACAGCAGTAACTAAATAAATCACATTTATCAATGTGATATTAAGTAGAATGTTTTATAAGTATTATTACATTGACTGTTAGTGCGCTGATTGTCAATGTATGCTACAACTCAAGTTTAATATTGTGAAATATGACTTTTTTATATGGTGAATGGGAGGAGCACTTGAAATAGAAAACGGGAGTCGAGTTCTTCTTATATCTCCTAATACTCCCGATTGGTTGCGAGACAACCATTTTAGGTGAAAAAAACTCTATTCAAAACCAGCTTACTTGGATTAAAAATAGCTTGGTGTCGCTCCTGTAAAATCAAAGACGCTAGGTAATTCATAGTGACGAATATGTTTGTTCAATAAATCGATTGGGGTTTTTATTCTAAATAATTTTGACGTTAATATAAATTTTTTTGAAGGCAATTTAAATGCAATATTTTTGAAATTTATATTTATTTACTTTTGATTTTTTTTTCAAAACTATATATTTTCGGAAGTAAATTTCCATCTAGAGTTATTGAAGTACTAGGTGTTTTTTATAGTACTTTCACGGGATATTGTAATATTTGTTTAAGAGTTGAGGAACGTCCGTATATTTTTAAAATTTAATCGTGATGTTAAATCGGCTATTTCCGTATGTTAATTCAGCTGGACTGCTCCGTGTGCATCTGATCTATAAGATGCTGGTAAATACATAGTGACGAATTAATGTTGTTCGATACATGATTGGGCATTTTATTCTAAATAATTTTGGCGTTATACATCTCCATATTATTGAATAATGCAACTGCACAGGTTACACTAAAAAAAAAGCCGGAAAAATAGATTTTCCTGTCTTATTTTTTGCCTTTTATTTTCAAAATTTGTCCTGATTTCGTATTTTTGGTATCTTTTGCATTTTATGGGCTTTTCAGCTTTTACTGAAACATGTGCCAAATGCAGTCTTATTGGAAGAGGTGCTCAATATGAAAATAGAGCTTATATAATATATATAAAATAAATATATAAATGTTTTAACATATATTCAGGTGACGTTCTTTCATTATATATTATATAATATATTATTTATATATATATTAATAATATATATATATATGTATGTTTATATGTATGTAGGTATATAGTATGTATATATGGTGCCGCGCTCCAGTACATCATTCTTTCTTGATATTTCCCGAAAGTCTAACGCATTATATATGTATATATATATAATATTATATATATATATATTATATATATATATATTATAGTATTTTTATAATGGACTCTCGTCGATTAATCGACGTTGAGGGTTATCACAACAATGCTCCCAAAGTGATTTGTTTATGTGGTGGAAGGATTGGTTTGGACATCAACTTTTTTGGCACAGTCGATAGGAAGAATTGTGTCATCAAAGGTTGTACAACCCAATCAACGACGACTATGGAATTTTTTGACTTCAGAGTATCCTCTCTAGACTGGTACCTACCAAGGTCGAAGGCGTCTGCCTAATATTTACTCATAGCTTATATTATATATTATATATATTATTATTATTGCATATATATTATATATGTATTTATATATATAATGTATGTTGTTATGTATAGTTAAGTATTTTTTGAGCAGGAGAGAGGAGAGAGAGAGAGCAGGGAGAGAGAGAGAGAAGATGAGAGACATCTAAGGAGAGAAAAATGAAATAGATCAAGAGGTAAGCCATATCGATTAATGTAGGAAGAGTGTTGTGTTTATAAATTTAGAAATTATTTGCAAATAAAAGTGGAGAAATACAGGAGTATAAATACTCAATAATTTTACTATTACAGCAAATTCATCTTTGGAAGAACCGATATTGCAAACCGGTAAAGAGAACATATAAATTTTGAGAAGAAGACAAGAAAAATGTTTTCTTTCCAGTAAGAAATAAATTATTTCACGTTTGAAAAGAATATTATATAATTGTGATTCATTCACACTACGTTATTACTTATAAGAGGAGGAAAAAAGTTACACTAAAGGCATTTACTGGAACGCTCAGGAAAGAGTGGAAAATATAATAAC
>CM042138.1:11683699-11686668 GCA_023376005.1 Doryteuthis pealeii | reverse complement strand
AGAGATATGTCCCGCGGGGTATCTTCCTTTGTGTTAAATTGTCATCCATTGGTCTGCCATTATTTTTGGTAATTTTTTCCTCTTTCTCAAGCCGAACAATTCCTTGACATGTTTTGGGCGCTAATATAGGAAGTCTGTCTTGGAATTAATGTCATTCATCTTAGAACAAATTCGTTATAAACAGTGATTGAATTAAAGAAGAATATAATATAATGCAAAAAGAAAAGCCCATATTTTTTATGAGCAAAAAATCATCTGCGCTGTATTTTTGTTAATTGTTATATAAAATCTGAATGTTTTTAAAAAAAAATCTGAAATCATAATTCAAAATTCTCGACCAGGACCAAATAAATAACAATAAATATTATCCTCATTGGCATTATGGTTATCTAATTATTATTATCATATTTCTTAGTTAATAATCAAATTATTCGGACCATATTACCCTTAGGCACCCTTTTTGATCTCGATTAAGAAAGGACATGTTATTCATTTATAACGTCAATATCCAGTTGTTTGTTAGGGGTTAGGGTTAGGGTAAGGGGTTAGGGTTTTGTAATTTAAAAAAAAACTCTAAAAATCGTCAACCGGATATTGACGGTGTAAATGAAAAACATGTCCTTTCTTAATCGAATTCAAAAAGGGGTGACTAAAGGTCGCATAGTCCAATTATTCTTCAATTTTATAATGCATAGTCTTAGATAAATCATGATAGACAAATGAACGGATGGTTGAAGTTGAATATAATGGAAATTACGTCATCCATAGTTTTGGGACGAAACTATTTTACAACTCGTCTAAAACTAGCGTAGGAAAGCACTGAAATTTCTTTTATACTACTAAAAACGTACCCAATAATTTTTAAACATGTTTACGATAAAATCTAACGTTTAAACCTTTAGGTAAAAACCTAATACACATCTTATTATAATGGAGATTGTGTGTTTTTCTGTCTGTAACCGAAACTATATCGCTACTCAAGTAACAATTCCCTTAGTTATTGACATCACATTCCCAATGATTTTATTTTTATTTAAACCTCAATTATTAATAACATTGTTTTACATTATTAATACTGTTAACCATATCTACATACTAATAGCATGCAATTATATTTATATGTACAACAAAATAGCGGTTTACAGTGTGAATGGGAAGGCTAATTTGCATATTGATATTAAAAATGTGATTTTAATAAATATGTGCTTAGTATTATTGATTTCTAACTGTTTGGTTTCATTTTGATGAATATAAGCAAAAATATCTTCAATGAATCTTAACTGAAATCCATTAACAAGAAAACATAACTGTTATTTTATTCTTTACTTCCTATTTTAACTAAATACTTAAATTAGAAAAAATAACAATGAAAGACGAGAGTGATGGAAGAGTATGTTTTAGTTGTTCTATTTTTTTTTTATTATACTCCTTCTGTTTTAAATCTTTTTAACTGCATTCTTATTTAGTTTCATTAGCCTTTCTAATTTAATACAATATTTCATTGCATTAAAACTTAAATACTTGCACCCGGAGGGTGCATATATTTGCTAGTTTAAATAATGCATACTACTTAAGAAATTTATTAAAAACAATCTAAATAAAAAGCATTAAAAACAAACTTTAATTAATGTTTCTATGATTTCTTGGAATTCAAGTTTTTAAAGTGGAAGTGTGCATTTTTAATTAGTATTTCAACATTATGAAAGACTGCACTTGAGAATTTAAGAAGGGCAGATGTGGCCTTCAGATCGCAATTTCCCAACCTATAATGAGGTTTTCAACTGAAATTAGTTATTTGTAGGACCATTATCATACTGCAACATCAACTGGTTAAAATGAGACCGTCCAAGAAGAGATCCAAAAGTATATATCATAATTATCTGGTGTCGTTTATCCGCCGAATTCTAATTTCTTTTTTTCTTTTTTTGACGGCGACGACGACATTGTTGAGAAGGCGTTTGACTCGCTTCTTTTTGCCCCCCACCCCTCAACAAGACGAATATTTAAATTCCCCCCACTCTATTTTTTAAAAATTCTAGACAATGTTTGTCAAAAAAGTATCAAGATTGAAGCTGTATTTACCAAGTTAGAAATGAACAATAACTGTAACGTTAACCTTTTTTCAGAATACCAGGTGTGTCAAAAAATACAGACTTTAAATCTGTATTTACCAAAATAGAAATGAAGAATGAATGGAACGTTTATTTTTCAGAATACAAAGTGTGTCAAAAAGTACCGAAAATCTCGATACTTTTTTGACACACCATGTGTTACTTAATTTCTGTGGGTATTCAAATATAACAAATCAAAATAAGTTAACATAAAAAATTTAATTAAAAATAATATTTCTTTAACTTTATTTTCTTTGCAAACCTTTAATGCATCTGCGTTATTTAGAATACTGCTGACTTACCCGCTTCGTTCGTATTGTGAATGATTAATGAAAGTATTTACTCTGATTGGCTAATATCCAAGAAATACAGCTGATTTAACCTCTTTGTTCGTATATATATAGAGATCTCCTTAGACTAGCCTAAGTGAAATGTAATGAAATATAATGCGTTTGATATGTAATCTAATTATATTATCACTTGCGCGCTATTGTGTATTAGTATCTATTGTTAATATTTGTATATCATTGAGGAAAGTTATTATTCATTACCGGATATACAAAATGATTGTCAATATCCGCTCACATCTACGTATCTTATAAGCGAACGGAGTATTTACCTTTTCTTTTGGAAAGTAGGAAATGGGTCATTCCTATGTGGGTTTTACATTCCTTTGCGTCAAGGTAAGTAGGGAGTTTTATCGATGTAAATCCATCAGATGTTTATTCCCCCACGGATATTCGTGATCACTTTTTAAGGGTGTCACATGATCGATAAGCTTTCACCGAAAATGTTGTGCTTACCAAAACCCAGATGAACATGGTTCCCAGCATATCAATGTAAAAACACACAGAGACA
>CM042138.1:11658699-11681199 GCA_023376005.1 Doryteuthis pealeii | reverse complement strand
TCCAATTAAACACTTATTCTCCAAAAAAATTATCGGCAAAAAGCCATTCTAAACAAACCTTGTTTACAATATATATATATATATATATATATATATATATATATATATATATATATATATATATATATATATATATATATATATAGATGTTATAATAAGTATTATAATAAATGCACCCAGCAAATCGCTTATTTTGAAGAGTTAAAACGAAATGTTCTTCTAGTGCGCATAACAATGTTATCATGTTGTCTTATTTTATTGTGTCGAATGCAACATTTCTAGAAAGTATGTTTCTTTTGCAGGAACATTGTCATAAGAATTCTAGTCATGATTCGTGTTGACATAATAAAGCAGATGGAAAAACTCAGTTGGTGACATTCGATGTCATGGATGATTTATATTCAGCTGGATGCAATTTGTATAGAACATTCGAAACAGTACAATAATGTGAACGCAGTAAACTCAAATAAATCAACATTTATCAATGTGATATTAAGTAGAATGTTTATAAGTCATTATTTACATTGACTGTTGTGCGTGATATTGTCAAATGTATGCTACACTCAGTATTAATATTGTGAAATAATGACTTTTTTATATGGTGAATGGGAGGCGCACTTGAAAATGAAACCGGGAGTCCGAGTTCTCTTATATCCTCCTACCTACTCCCAGATTGGTTGCGAAGACAACCATTTTAGGTGAAGAAAAACTCTCAATTCAAACCAGCTTACTTGGATTAAAAATAGCCTTGTGTCGCATCCTGATAAAATCAAAGACGCTAGGTAAATACATAGTGACGAATTAATGTTGTTCAATACATCGATTGGGGTTTTTATTCTAAATAATTTTGACGTTAATATAAAGTTTTTTGAAGGCAATTTACAATGCAATATGTGTTGAAAATTATATTTATTTAACTTTTGTTTTTTTTCAAAACTAAATATTTTCGGAAGTAAAATTCCATCCTCAGAGTTATTGAAAGTACTAGGTGTTTTTTATAGTACTTATCCCACGGCGATATTGTAATCATCTGTTGTTTAAGAAGTTGAGGAACGCCGTATATTTTAAAATTTATCCGTGATGTTAAATCGGCTATTTCCGTGATGTTAATTCAGCTCGGCTGCTCCCGTGTCGCATCCTGATCATATCAAAGATGCTAGGTAAATACATAGTGACGAATTAATGTTGTTCGATACATCGATTGGGCCATTTATTCTAAATAATTTTGGCGTTAATACATACTCATATGATTAAATAATAGCAACTGCACAGGTCTACACTAAAAAAAAAAGCCGGACAAACCATGATTTTCTGTCTTATTTTTTGCCTTTTATTTTCAAAATTTGTCCTGATTTCGTATTTTGGTATTCTTTTGCATTTATGGGCTTTTCAGCTTTTACTGAAACGATGTGCCAAAATGCAGTATTATTGGAAGAGTGCTCAATATGAAAATAGAGCTGTAATATAATATAATAAAATAAATATATAAATGTTTTACATATATTCAGGTGACGTTCTTTCATTCATATATATATATATATATATATATATATATATATATATATATATATATGTATGTATGTATATATGTATGTATGTATATATGTATGTATATATGTGCCGCGCTCCAGGTAAACAGGCATTCTTTCTTGAATATTTCCCCGAAGTCTCTGAGACAGCATCTATCTATGTCATATATATATATATATATATATATATATATATATATATATATATATATATATATATATAAATGGACTCTCCCGTCGATTATCGACGTATGAGGGTTCATACACACAATGACCTCCCACACAGTGATTTGTTTATAGTGGTGAAGGATTGTGTTGGACCATCCACACTTTTTGGCACAGTCGATAGGAAAGAATTGGTGCATCAAAGGTTGTCACAAACCCAATCAACGACCGACCTCAGGAATTTTGACTTCAGAGTTATCCCTCTCCTAGACTGGTTACCTACCCAAGGCTGAAGGACCCAGTCTGCCCTACTATTTAACTCATAGCTTATATATATATATATATATATATATATATTGCCCATATATATATATATATGTATATATATATATATTTATGTATGTATGTATGTAAGTATATATATATTGAGAGAGAGAGAGAGAGAGAGAGAGAGAGAGAGAGAGAGAGAGAGAGATGAAGAGACAATCTAAGAGAGAAAAAATGAAATAGATACAAGAGGTAAGCCATATCGTATACAGTAGGAAGAGTGTTGTGTTTATAAACTTTAGAAAATTATTCTGCAAATCAAAGTGGAGAAAATACAAGGCAGCTATAATCACTCAATAATTTTCTTACTATTCAGCAAATTCATTTTGGAAGACCGAGTAATGCAAACCGGTAAAGGAAGAACAATATATTTTGAGAAGAAGACAAGAAAAATGTTTTCTTTTCCACAAGTAAGAAAATAAATGTATTTCACGTTTGAAAAAGAATATTTATAATTGTGATCATTCACCTACGTTATTACTATAGAGAGAGAGAAAAAAGTTACACTAAAGGACATTTACTGGAACGCCTCAGGAAAAGAGACAATAAATAAAAGGAAGTGGAAAATATATAAACTAAAAAGACAAGGCGACATAAAAAATGGAAATGGTCCATAAACTCAGAAGACATGAAATATGCATTTACGTACTTTTTAAACTGAGAAGAAAGACACAGACTCACACACACACAGACTCACACAGACTGAGACTCATATACGCCCTATATATATATATATATATATATATATATATATATATATATATATATGCATTCATAGATATATATTAGTATACATATATTCTTCTATATACTATATATATATATATATATATATATATATATATATATATATATATATAATATATATTCAGGTATTTATATATATATGAAAGTACGCAAACAGTTAGTTTGATATGGCTATGCCGACAATTTTTGGGAGAATATGTATATATATATATATATATAATATATACATATAGAAATGTATATATATATATATATATATATATATATACTTGTGTGTGTGTGTGTGTGTGTGTGTGTGTGTGTTTGTTTGTTTTACGTACTTTTTAAACTGAAAAAGCTCACACATACATACATACATACATACATATATTTATTTCATGTAGATATACATGCAACCATATATATATATATATATATATATATATATATATATATATTCATACATATATATGTGTGTGTCAGTGTGTATCTGTGCGCTACGTACATATTAAAATGAACATACACATACATATATATTTATATATTCATATATGTATACATATTTATGAATATATATATATTCATGTATATATACACATATCCATACATATATTCATATATATATTTATATATATGCATGTATATTCATATATATATATATGTGTGTGTGTATGTGTGTGTGTGCGTGCGTGCGTGTGTGTGGGGGGGTGCGCGCGCGCGTGTGTGTGTAAATCTATAAAAAACAGCAACCGATCTTTTACGCCCGGGAAAAAAAGTAACTGCCGAGAGGAGAAAAAAGAGAGAAATTCGAGGAATGCAACAATTAGACGAGTTCATAATAAAGTAAGCGTGTTTCAAAATGTGGGGTTATAAAATGGAAATAAACACGTCAACGAAAATTAAGCAGGTAATTTTAGGGAACGTTGGATGAAAAAGGAAATATAAGGGGGGGGGGCGTCAAATTGAATTGCAAAACGCATTGGATTTTAAATCGGTAAATATAAGACTTTCTCTCCTGTAAAGGCGAGGTTTCAGTCGGTAGAGCGTTCGGCTAGAAACCACGAGGTCCTTGTTCGATACCGGCCCTCGCCAACTCAGTGTACGAGTAGCACAGGGATCTGTGCGGTAAAGTAAGGGGGCTGATGGTAGGTGTGGCGCTCCACCTCAGACGCTAAAAATAATCTCCTAGGTCTATCGCTAGGGAAAAGGGGATAGACTCCCTCGCTGATTGGTTGAAACCGACATTAGGCCGCCCCGACGACTTTACTTACTTACAAGTGAACTAGAAAAAACAGAACCCAAATTATTTATTTTCCCATTAAACTAACCCTAAACCCCACCTCTAACCCTAACCCTAACCCTAGTTAAAATTAACAGTTTTATTACAAAATTTATGCGTTCTGTTTTTTTTTCTGGGTCACCCTAAATTTTCCGACCGAATTGCATGTTTAGCCCATCACATAATGATATAGTAAGACATTTTAATTCAATGATTTACTATATTTTTAAATAAAATATAAATGATGCAATTTGCTAAATTTCAAATTAATATTTGAAAAAGAAAAAAAGAAATGGTCTAGCGCTAGTGGAAAGGGGATAGACTCCCTCCCTGATTGGCTGATGCCGACTTTAAGCCACCCCGATGACTAGATATATCTACCCATATAAAGAATATTTTTATCAATTCATAGGCTTGTTTATTCAATTTTATACAGGTCAGCGCGTATTTTTTTGCGATTAGAGTGTAGTATCTGTGCATCTGTTATATAATGGTTTAACTCAGCGTATATAATAGGGAAAGTGTAGAGAGGAGCTGGGGTACTTGCTGACTCTGTTTCGTCGGCGGCCATCTTCTTTTTCAGGGCCATCATTTTTTGCTGGACTTGGTGTCTGTGCTCAAAAAAGTTGGTAATAATTAAGCAAGACTTAATTGTTTTTCTTTGTTCTCATTAAGAACCTCAAAGCTCAAAAGGGATTTCAACCGCGCGGTGAGAAATTGGCATCTTTCGACAGATGAACTTTACGTCTAGACCCTTTGACTAACGGTCAAAATCTAACTAACTAAACTTAACTTCCGTTCTCACGTTTTCACATTTTCACATTTGCGGGAGCCTCGGAGTTAACTAAATGTTATTACCTATCAATAACATAACCCCCACCGATTTTGAATTACAACGAATTTTAATTCAAAAGCTATCTACACTTACAGAAATAATTTGTAGGCTACCCATGAATTATTTTGCTCAACAGCACTTATTATGTTCATCCAAATGTTATTATGTTGCATTTTACGGCATGACAACACTTTTTGGGTTATTCTATGAAGTTATTTTGTCTCATTCATTCTAGATGGGTACACAATTTTTTTTAATACATTATTTTCTATTAAGAAATTTGAAAAAACAAGTGTTCCAAAAATAGGATGAATTTATTTATCGACGCTTAAAAGTTTCGATTTCTTTAAACCTTCATCAGGATGTATCATAGGGTGAAGAAATTGATGGATATTTTATAGATGACAGGAGATTAAAAAATCTTTATAAGATTTTTTTTTTGTGTGTAACTGTATTTGTAGAGCCTTATATTTTTGAAAGACGAGTCGCGATCCGCACACGCGAAGATATCATACCTGATATCATATCATACGTGACGTACCTGAAAAAAATGCATTCAACAAAAGACAAGAAAAAGTATTAATAGAATGATTTTATGAGAACAAAGGGAACAAAACGGGAATGATAGCTAAATAATTCAATAATTTCTTCGAGTTACGTCATGACCTCTTCGCGTGTGCGGTCGCGACTCGTCTTTCAAAAGTTTAACGCTGAACAAATACAGTTACACAACAAAAAAAAATTTATAAAGTTTTTTTTTTATCTCCTGTCATCTATAAAAACATCCATCAATTTCTTCACCCCATGATACATCCTGATGAAGGTTTAAAGAAACCGAAACGTTTAAACGTCGATAAATAAATTCATCCTATTTTTGGAACACTTGTTTTTTCAAATTTTTTAATATTGTCGGATTTATTTCCATATTTACTCCCATTATTTTCTATCTAACCCATAGATATTTCTCTAACAGGAACTACTACTTAGGGTCAGTGTGGACCTAACAGTAGTGGTGATGAAGTGGTACTCCACATTCCCCAGAGCTCCAGAATTGGAACTTTGTCATCAGATAGAGTTTACCGTTATACCTAGCATCTTATAACCGTCAACCATCACCTTCAAATGTTAAAATGGGTTAGATAATCAAAATAGGGGATAGAGTTTGACGTGACCAGCTGAATGATCGGAGGGGGTCCTCTCCAACCGTCCGTCTAGTCTAAATACGGGTCAAAGTGGAGTGTTTAGCTGAATGGTGACTGCAAAAAGAAAAATAGAGATCCTCAACTGGATATGTCAGTAAGGGCCGTCCATCAAAGACCTACAATGACCAACTCTGTGCGAATACTGGATGCTGCGCAGTGAACCTCCCGAGGGCGATGAATGATGGGGACGGTAGGCGAGAGATTGTCATGGATATCCTTGCTACAAGCGTGACATGATGATGATGATGTCGTTTTTCTGTTTAAATCATTTTGGAATCCGCCGCTAAAACTTATTGACTCGGTGTGATGACGTGGATTAAACCACAACCAATTAACAGCTCGAATACGTGGTTAGTTAACTATTTAATCGGTGATATGGACAGCCGGTCATTTGGACATTATTCGACATTGACGACCGGAACTGCAACCAGGGACTTTGCTGAACGCAAGGATTTTACCCAACACCAAGGAACAACCGTAAGATCATACCCAACACTAAGGAACACCAGGAAACAACCAAAGGATCATACCCAACACTAAGGAACACCAGGGAACAACCAAAGGATCATGCACAATACTGAGGGATTCCAAGGAGCAATCAAAGGTTTCTTCAGTAAGGATCGCACTCTGCTTCACACAAGGGATCTCCACTGGGGAGTGCTTTTGCTTGAAGCCAAAGGATGGCCACACAAATCGTAACAGATGATGATGATATATTCTCAGATTTCCAGACACCTACAATGATCTAACCTTAGCAACTCGAATAACCATAGGCATAATTAAAGATATATTTTCCTATAGATTTTACATCATTTCACATCATCATGAATTCTGTTGAGAATTGGGGGAGTTATGGGGCTTCAAAGATGATCCCAAAATACCATTTTGCAGCCATTTTACATATTTTTATGAAAATTTAAGTTATCGATTTTATTGTTTTTTTTTCTCATGGATTCTAATACGTTGAATTTACTGATGGAGAAAAAAGTGCTCAATTCAGAGTTTTAGATGAAATTTGAGGCCTGATAATCCCCCTGAGTGGGTGAAAATGGCCAATTTCGTGCAAAATTAAAGTGCCGATTTAATATGATTTTCTGATAGGGTTCGATGTGGATTATCACATAGTAAAAGATGGTTGAATTCTGTTGAGTATTGGGGGAGATATGGGGCTTCAAAGAGGCCCAAAAAATACCATTTTGCAGCCATTATAAGTCTACGTATTTTGATGAAAAGTTATCGATTTTATTGTTTTTTCTCATGGATTCTGATGCGTAGAATTTACTGATGGAGAAAAAAGTGCTCAATTCGTAGTTTTAGGTGAAATGTTTATATTTGCTTGAATCTGTTAATATTCTAAACTCCCCGGTCAACCCTGAGCATTACTTGTAGCATCCTTTATTTCTTAATTTTCCTCAGGTAGCGTAATGTTTCTTCTGACATTCTTCTGTACACACAGACACTTAGTAAATTTTCTACAGCTCACTCGTATTGGATAGATAATAACCGAAAGAACATTATCAATATATTTTATTAGCCCCAGTCATATAAAACAGATTATTTTATAAAATATTTTCTTAGCGTGTATAGCCTCGGTTGTCGGCATAAAACAGAAGATGCATCTTCAGTTGCTGGCTTCATCCATATATCTTATCCAGCTGTGCAACGTTTGCAGTGTTTCAGATGTAGAATAAAGAAACCGATGAAAGAAGAGAGACAACATTCAAAACATTTTGAGTAAAATAAATAAATGCCACAAAATAAAAAATTAAAAAAAATGTTTCCTCTAGTATATTTCCATAGAATCGAATTATATTTTACTTATTTTTGCTTCCCTCGTAAAAACACTAGTAAAAACTCAACTTTAAAAAAAAAATTACTAAAAACCAAAATAAAAATGAATGAATGAATAAATAAAAGTAAAAATAACGAGCGAATCGAGGCTTTACGATCGCTGTTCAACGATGCAGAGCAGAAAGCAGTAGGTTATAAACGCAATAAATTATAAAGAATTATGCGAAGATCCATAAAGTAGTGAAGATATTTTCAAAAATTATTTTGGTTTTATGCCACACTTTAGCAAGAACGGTGGAAGTAACACCAGGTTAAAAATCCTCTTTTAAATTTTCTGTTATATATGGTATCAATAAAAAAAATGAAGAAAAGGTAATGAGAAAGTTTCTACGTAAGTATATGCTGATATATAAATTAGATTATATACCTACGCGTTTGTGTAAATCGGGTTGTGTGTGTGTGTGGGTGGGGTGCACACATATTTTATTATCTGCGTAGGTATCAATTTTCATTTTTATTCATATCAGTAAAATATTTGGTGAAAAAGGAAGATTTAATACTAACAGGATATCTAAAAGGCAGAAACACATTTAAAACGGGATATCTGCATCAGAACGATATATTCAATTTGCTACATATTTTGCATTTAAATAATTTCTAATGTGTATTTACGTATGTATATAAGAATATATGTCTATCTATATATGTATCTCTTAAGTCGTACAATACATCTTACAGATGCGTACAGGGTGGTCGTCAGTGATGCACTATCTTCATCATTTCTAATGTGTATTTACGCATGTAGATAAGTATATATGTGGAAAAGGGGGTTGGAATGAATCCGACAGAATGAGGTAAAATAAGGAATGAAAGAACAAAACTCAGACAAAATGTGTAGTATATCTCGGTGGAGTTTGAACTCAGCTTCTTCTGCTTTTATAATTATATATTATATATATTTGTATATTATATCATTATATAATTTTAATAAAAGCAGAAGCTGGGTTCAATACTGAAGATGAGGTCAATAGTCTGAATAATACGAATAATGGTAATCTTTGCGGAGTTCCGCCCAGGACCCCTGCCTCAAAAACTGCTAGCTGAAAAAACAACACCAGCTACGATTGAAGTCCGTAGCCGAAGCGGTATCACTTGAAAAAAAACAAAAAAAAAAAAAAAAACCAACCAAATTAGGTCGTTTTTCCCGAAAACACAACCCTAACCCCAACCCTAAACCCTAAACTTAAACCCACTAGTTAAGATTAAGTTTTATTACAAAATTTGTGGTTCTGTTTTTTCTGGGTCACATACAGGGTGACCCAGAAAAAACAGAGCCCAAATTCTTTATTTATTTTCCATTAAATTAACCCTAAACCCCAACCCTAACCCTAAACTCTAGCCCTAGTTTTTTTTTACACCGCTTCGGCTACGGACTTCAATCGTAGCTGGTGGGTTTTTTTTTCAGTAGTCACTGGCTAGCAGTTTTTGAGGCAAAAGGCCAGGACGGAACTCTGCAAAGATTACCCAAATAATACTCAAAAAATAATCTTTTAGTTTTTATTTTCATTTTATTTTTCGATTTTGGCTACTTATTTACTACCCGAGCAGATTCTTTTAAAAAATTTTTTTTCTTCTACTCACAACTTCTGTCTTCTTTTTATTTATACAGAATTTATCAATCACATATATACGACACCCCAAAAACAGGGATGTCAAAGTTAGGTAACCGGAAAAAAATCAGAAAGTTTTGAAATAAAATAACTAATGCATTATAAAATTAATTCATTGCTAAATCAACACTGAACATTTCATTAAAATCGGATAATTCCCTGATTTTTGGTAAAATGTTTTTCGAACGTGGGGGGCAGAATTGTATTTTTAAAAAACACGGATTTTTCAACGAATTAGGTTCATCTAGTTTGACCTAATTTAAATTGAAATCGACATGGGAATTCTATTACAAGTGCCGGTGAGTTGTTAAAACTGTCTGTTAATCACTATCCCATCTCCCCTTCACTGGCATATAGAGAGGAAAAGAGAGTTATGCAGAATGTAAAGACAGAGATGGGTCAGTTTTTGATGTAATTGCAAATTACGACTAATTAGAACCAATTAAAGTGGATTTTTTCAAACATTTAGTAATCGTAAAACTAAGGAATAATTTAGGACAAATTTTGTGTCATCAAGCTCACCAGCAAAAAAGCGTTTAGAGATTGAAAGCTAAAAATTTCAGCTTTAGCATAATAATAGAAGATATATATTGAAGAAATTATATATATATATATATATATATATATATATATATATATATATATATATATATATATATATTACTAAAGCTGAGTGAATCAACTTTTCCTTCCTAAAGGGTTTTTGTTACTGTTTAGTTTAATGACACGAATATTATACTAAATTATTCCTTACTTTTAGGACTGAATTATGTTTGAAAAAAAATTCTGTTTTAATTGGTTCTAATTAGTCGTAATTTGCAATTAAGTCAAAAACAGACCAATCTCTTACTTGACTCTGTGTCTATCTTTTTCTTCCCCTCTATGTATCTCTTGACTACCTCCTCGTCATATAATGTTAGTTGCTCTGGCGCGAAGAGAGAGTGAGAGACGGGAGAAATTGAAATGTATTTCTATGTTAAATTTCTCACCCAGCAACCCGTAGCTTAAATGAGGTCAAACATTCCCTTTCTTAGAAAGCGTATTGACAATGATTTTAAGGTTTCCTCCGCCGTATTCATTTAAAAAAAATGATTCACTTTGCTAACTCCCTTTTCCCTAATCTCAGTTATCTACCCAGAGCTGAATGGGTGACCCAATGGGTAACGTTTTGTCTAATATATATATATATATATTATATATATATATATATATGTGTGTGTGTGTGTGTGTGTGTGTGTGTGTGTGTGTGTGTGTGTGTGTAGTATAATACAAACACTTACACATTCTAATACTCACACCGCAAAAAAAAAGATATTTCAAACCGTTCATTTTTTCAACGTTCTTTTTTCTCAGACTTCAAATTTTAAACAGACCGATAAACAAGGCCTATTACTCGCCTTTCTCCTTATTCTGAGATAAAAAATGTTGTTATTACCTTCCACATACCAGCAAAAGCCCTGAAGATGATCTAATTAATAGATCGAAACACTGCAGCGTCGACCAATAAACTCACCACTTAACTCATTTAAACCTGTGTTTTTTCAGTTTTTTTATTATACCACATACCGTCGGATTCACTTCCTTTTATTCACACACACATACACACACACACACACACATACACACACCACACACACACACACACATATATATATATATATATATATATATATATATAAAAGTAATTGGTAATTTGCTTGAAGCATTGTTAAGTATGTTATAAAATAATAAAATTCGAAGGCAATACAATGCGTAAAAAATCAAGACAAAAAGATGTTTTATATGTCTAACCGATTTCAAAGCAAAGCTTTATCATCAGAGTTTAATTTCAGAAATTAAACTCTGATGATAAAGCTTTGCTTTGAAATCGATTAGACATATAAAAGATCTTTTTTTCTTTATTTTTTACGCATTGTATTGCCTTCGAATTTTTATTTTATATATATATATATTATATATATATATATATATATATATATATATATATATATATATAATTTACTGTGTGCATATTGTTGATTGAAAAGTTAATTCCGATGTACCAGTCATATTATAAAGTTATGAACAGAGCTTTCACCTGAAAATGACTATAACTGAATATATAAAAAATACATTTTATATAATATACTTTTGAAAAAAAAAAGTCGCGTACCAATTTGACCACAAATATAAAAGTAATACCAAAGTGCATGACTATGCATTGAACTATACAGATTCATCTGGTCGCTTTCTATTGTAATTGATGGGAAAAGTGCTTCTGAATAGAAGTGAAAAAAGTATAGAAATTACGATCACTTAGCTTAATCGTGCGTTAGTTGTTATTGCAAGTGGAGTGAACTGGTATTCCGAACGAATTATGTGCATGCACACAGTCACACAATTAGCTTTGCGACACACACACACACACACAACATGTGCGTGGACCCCCCCATATATATATATTATATATATATATATATATATATATATATATATATAGGTATGTATGTACATATAGGTAGAGGGAGGGAGAAAATGGCATATGAATAGCGATAAAATGAATTAAGGGTAATTTAGATATTTGGTGGAAAAATGTTACTGCGAAATATTCATATGAGTGCACACACACAGATGTACCTACACGCGCGCACGACCTCACATATACACGTCAGTGCGGTATACACGCAGATACTTGTACCAATAGACACGCACACACACACACACTCACACACACACACACACACACATATATATATATATATATATATATTCTAGGTGCGTACAATAAGAAAATAAACTTTTTAAAACCAAACTTTAATTCTTCATCGAAAACTTAATCTAATATGAGTTCCACACGAGATGCACGGAATAATGTTTCAAATCAGTCACATAATGATATGTTCAAGCCCAATGAAGGACGGCTGTTGCTTAAGTAAAAAGTAAGTCTTCGGGGCGGCCTAATGTCGGTATCAGCCAGACAGCGCGGGAGTCTATCCCCTTTTCACTAGCGCTAGACCAAGGATACTATTTTAGCACCTGAGGTGGAGCGACACACCTACCATCAGTCCCTTACTTTACCGCACAGATCCCTGTGCTACTCATACGCTGAGTTGGCGGGAGGCCGACATCGAACTAGGAACCTTGTGGTTTCTAGCCGAACACTCTACCGACTGAGCTATGTACTGAACAAGCTCATTAGGGCATAATTTCGGTGAACTTTGTGTGAATCCGTACTTTCTTCGCAACTTGACCGTAATAGATAGATAATTAGAGAGATTTGAATATACTAAGAGTTGGATAGACTGAGTTAAATAGATAGATAGATAGATAGATAGATAGAAATGTTATCCGGATATACAAGTATGAAGCGCCAAACCTCAGCTGATATAAACCAACCGCTGAATCAACATATTCATTTGGCATGTAGATTGTAGAGGCAAAATACTGTCAATAACCAGATGCCGTTATATATATATATATATATATATATATATATATATATATATATATATATATATAAAGAAGTATATATAAACTTGGAGGCACTTTGTGTAACAGTTTTCATCTTAATAAATGAAATCACTGACTCAATTTCAAATCGTGGAATGTTTAAAAATGTGTAAAAAATGTTTATCTGCAACTGCGTGAGTGACTGAACAGACAAATTTTTGAATGGTAATCTCTGGTGCAGTGACAGCAAACAAACAGTGATACTTGCTGGAGTTGCCATTGTCTCTCCTTCCTTCTGGCTCTCTTTACTGTGGCGGTTTCTTTCCTCTATTTTTCACTCCTTTTTGTTCCTTGTTTGACGAGGAGGTGCTAAGTCACTCGGTTTTCTGCACAAGCCTCCCATGTGGTGGTGTTGATGTGACATGTCTTCATGTCCCTCTTGCAAACATCTTTAAAGAGCTGGCGTGGTCTCCCTACCGGTTCGGTGCATTCGACTAATTCGCCATACAGTAGGTCTTTGGGGATGCGGTCTTTGTCCATCCTCCTGACGTGACCAAGCCAGCGCAGATGGTGATTTATTTTTTTTTAAATACTGTAACAGGGCGATATGTGTCGCATAGGCCAACTCAAGTTTTAGTAGTAGTCGTCGTTATTAGTAGCCGTTAGGTCAGAAACAACATACACGCAAGTTGTATAGTCACAAGGGGCTTTGTATTTATTTCTAGGCTCGTGGGCTCCTTTTCAGAGAGGAGGAAAGACAGAGAGAAAGAGAGGGAGTATTGTCAAATTATTCTCTCTTCATTGTATCATGCTTTGTACCGCTGTCCCACACCCACACAAGGACCCAGGACCCATGAGCCAGGTCTGACACCCACTTGAGCCAAAAGGCAATGAGGACGATTTTCTTCTTCCGTTACTCGTCCCGGGGACACATCCGGTTCCGGTCAACACCCGGTACTTCCGTTTTTATTTTTAAATCTATTTCCGGTGTCATTCTTCGGTCAAGTTACTGGCACCCCCCTTTGTGTGTTAACTCTTCCAAATTTTAACCTTTGTTTGTTTTTATTTCTTCTTCCTCTCTTTCTCTTTCAATGCCTGTAGACCACAATAATTACGCTACAATACTGCTTAAAATATCTGGGTTGACTGGATTCGTTAGCCTTGATTAGGCAACCGGTCAAGGAAAATGAAATTCGTGAATGGAAAAAAATACTTTGCATAGAAATTGCCGTTTTAACCCGTGCTACCCGTGGTGGAAGAATTGCATAAATACACATATAACAAACACCAATTATCTACCTAGAACCTTACTGAAAATCAGTCCGGCTTTAAGATGAGTAAAATATAAACTTTAAAATGAAACATTTATTATTGAATATCAATATTTAAAATCAATCATATCTACCAATCCCTGATAATAAGGAAAAAATACGAATATGGTATTTTGGAGTTTTTATTTTCAGGCTCGTGAGTGGATTGCAACGTGATTCCTAATCAAGGAAATCTTTCTAACGATCATTATCCAAACAGATACAGCGTTAGTCATTCTTTCAATCAATTTATTGATCGATCAATGCAATATATTGACTCACAAACTAGAGAGTTCCAGGAAGGCTAAAACGAAAAAAAAAAAACTGTACAATATGTCCGTCGCTGTATAAAGTAACTCATTTCTCAATAACATTCTGTTGATTTATTGTATACTAGAAGCGGCCACCCGGCATCGCCTAGGTAGAAGGGGATTGTTTTTAGTTTGTCTTGCAGGTCCATTGGGCAGTCTGCGGGGATCCAACTCACGATTCAGTAATAATGTATTGCTGTATCATGAGTTGGACCCTCACAGAATGCTCCATTAAAATCCCCACACAAAAAAAGATCTTGCCTTGATCCAGTCACTCTAAAAATAAAAATAAAATAATGTCTTACAATATTAAATGAAAAGAAAAATATGCTGTTATCATTTAAATCTTATTATTTTTAATTATTTTCACGAATATAAATCAAATCTTCATTATTTTTACTTAAAAACCAAGCTCTGGTGATATTTAATGTGTATATATATATATATATATATTTACTTTGTTGTTTATTGTTGTATTTTCGTAGTTTCCTCCGGACATACATACACACAACTGCCCTTTATATATGTATAGATTTTTTTTGTTAACGACAACCCTTGTTGGCTTATTTTATGCCGAAGACGTTTATTCCTTTTCCTTTTTGTTGGGTATTCAAAAATTTTAACTCGTTTTTAAAAATCTATTTAAGTCATAGATGGTGCCGTAACACGTGACTACTAGTTCGGAAAATAGTGGACCTGGGAATAATGGCGATCAAAGGTACTTCACACTTCCAGTGCTCCAGAATTTGAACCTTACCACTTGATGCAGTTTAATGTCATATCTAGGACACTAAGACCCTCAACTTCGGCCTTCTGACACATTATATGATAAAATGGATTGGGTGTTTGCCATAAGGGCAATACGGCCGGGAAAATCATATGGGTGCCACGGCTTAACGTGACTAGTCGGTTGATTGGAGGAAGCCTCGCCAACAGCTATTCTATCCCAACTAAGATCCAAAGGCGAGTGTTGCATGACATGAAATGCTCACTCATAAGGATTCCATCCTTAAGCATCGGTTCGCTACCCGCGGCCAAATGTTTTCTTTCGATGAATTAAGGAACGAAGTGTAGGATGGTTTAGGTAAAATTTAAATGTTTAGAGGTAGAATATTTTTTTATATGTACATTAAATTTGGTATTTTTAGCAAGCCCCTAACGGGTCTAATGATGCCTGATAGTTTGCAACTTTGAACATTTTGGTTAACTTAAAAAATTTTGCTTAAATTCATATACTCAAAATATAGCCTTCAAAACTGATGAAAAAGGCGTCAAAACAAGGCATTTTTCAGTTTGTTTTGACGTATGTAAAAAAAAAACAACAACTTAAAACGCCTGCCGGACCTCTTAAAACTATGAAATTAACATTCCAACTGTTGTTTTCTGTTAGGGGCCATGCCCGTACATATTACCTGATAGTTGGTATGTTGGAAAAGGTTGGGGAAATTTTTGAAATAGGGGTTTGAAGGGCTTTTTTTTAACTTCCAAACACGTTATTAAAAAACAAAAAAAAATGTGTAACACTATCGAAAATTATTAAATAACATTGAATTTGATATTTTTAGCAAGCCCCTAACGGGTCTAATGATGCCTGATAGTTTGCAACTTTGAACATTTTAGTTAACTTTAAAAATGTTCCTTAAATATATAGGGTCTCGTGTTGACATGCTATAATAACACCCATCTCGATTGATAGGAAAAACTCGTTGTAAAAAAAAGACATTCTTTCTTTTGAGAGAAACTCGCAGAATCAGTCGTCCATTACAATGTAAGATTTTCAAAGAGATGGCTGATTGGTGCTTAATGGCACACCAAACTTTGTGGATTACTTGATGCCAAATATTGTCTCCGTATATATGATATGTAAGCGCATAATTTATTGATGAATATTTCTTTGTTTTGTTGTACTTTATATAGTGGTAGAAATAATTATCATTATCACAATGTGTATCAATATATTGATAGAAATCATTGTATGTTATATTTTTGTTAATTTCCCGTGTATCAATAAATCAGAAGAATAAAATTTAAGAAATAACTGTTAATAAACAGGTCGGTATGTTTTATTTTCCTTTAAATTTATGTTGATCAATAACTGGTAGTATTCATGGACCAAGTCCCCAATAGGCACCCCAAATCATGAAGTTAATAAAAGGTTCATGTTTAAATCATCACCGGTAACTTCCGTAAAATGCGATTGTAATGATTTTATCTCTGGCTCACTATTCTGCATTTAAACCCATGACAACTTTAATATGAAAACGTGTATTTTGTCTGTTAATAATACCATGAACTAACTATTTATTTAATTTATCGTAACTTCTGATTAATATTGTTTGTTTGTTTACAAAAAATTGGAAAACGTAAGTTACCGGTGACGAGTTAAAATGTGAACCTTCCATAAAGTTGATAATTTGGGGTGCTTATAAGAGACTTGATCCGTTTTCATTAACTTCCAATAATTTGGTTTGGTTTGTTTTGTTTTACGGCATATCAACCCCAGTGGGTCATTTAATGCCGATAAAGTTTTGAAATAAATCAATTCTTAATGGATAATACAATTTTTTTATAAATACATTTTTCTATTTAACCCATAGATGGGACCCTAACAGGTACTATCACTCCATGTCAGAGTGGACCAGGGAGCAATGGTGATGAAGGGGCGTTCCACATTCCCCAAAACTCCAAAACTGGAACCTCAACATCTGATAGAGTTTTATGTTATTTCCAGGACACGTAGACCCATAGTCACCGCCTTCTAGCACCCATATGATAAAAAGGGGTTGGGGCTTGGCATATGGGCAATAGGGTTGGGAAAATCATATAGGTGCTAGGGCTTGACATGACCAGCTGATTGATCGGAGGGGGCCTCTCCGACCACCCGTCTTGCCCAAGATAGGGCCAAAGTAGAGTATTGCATGTCATGAATTGCTCATCCACCTGGGCTTCTTACTCTTGTGGGAGTCTTACCCCCTGCAGAGGTGCAGTCGGTGCATTCTAACGCCCCAGCCGACAGGGCGGTAAACATTATGCGTTTGCTTTCTCATAGACCGCTTTTCATACGAAGGCTAAATAACAAAGCCTCTCCAGTTATTTACCGATAGTTATGTGAGGAGTAATATATGCATCTATGCATTTCCCGAGGACATTAGCGAAATAGAATGTAAAAAGCCTTGTCTGGTATTTGAACTCAGGTCGTTCAGTCCATTTTCTAAGACGATAACCATTACTCTACAACTCTTCAAAAAGATATATTGATTATTGATTAACGCCAACTGTCCCAAACGAGGGAAATCGATCAGTGTAAAGTAATGCGTAAAACATTGATAGCACTTCCTGACAGTTACGATTTTTTTTTTCTAACAGAAAGTGAAAATATTATTCTCCCGATCAGAAGTTGATTATCCTGTTTTGAACTCGCCAAAAAAAAAAAAACATAAGAATTCAAAGAATTTCATCTATGCCCAGTTTTATCGGTCATATCAATAAAACACACACAAAAAAAAACAAAAACAGAAAAATTAAAACAAAGAACACAAAACACATTTATTCCACTTGATATTAAAGATTTCTGAAAATAAACCAAATAAAATACCATAACACTAATGGAAACATATAGGTGCTAGGGCTTGACATGATCGGAAGGAATCTATAGGGAGTTGGCCCCTATAATTTTACGGCATATGGAATTGACCGAATTAAAATAATTAAGTTATCTTAAACAACTAGTTTTTCAATTGTATGTCATGAGTTTAGAAATAGGTAAACAAAAGAGAACCGAATGAAGATTAGATGGAAATATTTTATCAACAATAGAAACAATGGTTTAAATTCCATTGAAAATATGTAGGCCATCGGAATGTTGCAAAATCATCCGATATTTACGTCATTAGAAAACAGCTGATATTTGAAAATTCCAATATTAAATTTAACTTAATGATCACGTAGACAATGACAAAAGAAAAATATAAGCTGATGCTCCTAACTCGACAGTGGGAACGGACGCTCTTCCCAACTCGACACAATGGGGAGATGACGCTGTCCGAAAACATAAAATACGACTCAACAGGTCCGTCTATTTTTTGGTTTCATATTTTCTCTCTCTCCTACTCAATACGACATAAGTTTCAATCACAGACATTGTTTTATCAAAACTGCTACAATTTGACAAGTCCAATCGCACAAATATAAGCAATACATGAGCACTTAACAAACACAACTACGTACAGACAATCTGCAACACCGCTGAAAAAACAATTGAATATACCAATTGTAAATAAATGTATATAGAGTTTGTTTCCTTTATCAATTTTGTCTTCTTCTTTTGTTTTCTACGGAAAATACATTTCCGTAGTCATATACATTTAAATTGTGGGGATTAAAACACGGATCTTCTTCAACACATCACACACCAACCAAACAACAGTCCCTACAAAACCTCTTTAACTGCCCATCTAGCTCACGTAAGGACCAAAACAGAGTGTTGCATGACATGGACTGCTTAGCGACTAGGATACTGTCCTTAAGTACCAGGGGTCCATTAGGTGTATTTTACCCCTTTGCTTTCGGTGTATTCTACTGCCACACCTTACAGGACGACCACGACTGCCATAGTCTATCTACAGATGTTAGCAGCTTACACAATTTCCACTGGATAACCTTATCAACATAAATCGTACATGCTCCTGATATTCCTTTTGTGGCAGTTAGTTGCTTAACGTACACTCACTATCTAACTGAGTTTAAAATATTATACATTATAACGTACACTTACTATCTAACTGATTTTACACTTACTATCTAAATAAATTTTACATTTACTATCTAACTGAATCTTAACTGATTTTACACTTACTATCTAAATAAATTTTAACTGATTTTACACTTACTATCTAAATAAATTTTACACTTACTATCTAAATAGATTTTAACTAATTTTACACTTACTATCTAAATAAATTTTACACTTACTATCTGAATAAATTTTAACTGATTTTACACTTACTATCTAAATAAATTTTACACTTACTATCTAAATAAATTTTAACTGATTTTACACTTACTATCTAACTAAATTTTACACTTACTATCTAACCAAATTTTAGAGAATTGCTTCATGGTATTATTTTGGACTTTTATAAGAGTGTATCGTCATATTTTAGCAGCTTTCACAATTCCCAGTGGATCACCTCTTTCACCGTGAAGTACCTGCTCTTTATATAGTCATACCTCTATATAATTTGTTTCAACTTATGTCATTTTCAAAGACACGTCGCTTTTCAAAATATTGAAATGTTAAAATCTTAAAAGCTGTATAATATATTATAATATTTACGTTGTCTGTAAAAAAAAGGTTAATCATTCATCACGTATGGTAAGGTTAATTCCGGTTTTATCGTTTCTTTATGTTTATAATTTACCGAAATATATAAATTACGTAGACTAACCTATAGAATCTAGGCTAGTCTACCGGTTGGTTTCATAATTTGCCGAGATTTACCGATTGTTTTGGCTAACATAAAATACTAGGCTAAGCTAGGACTAGTTGTTGGAATATTGTAACCAACCTTATAACAAAATAGGGGGAGTGTTGGAATATTTTGGTGATATAAGGTGTGCTACAATACACCACTTAGATTACGAGACTAAGCGAGGTCACGTGGTTTATACCTCTGCCAATCAACAGCCCGAATACGTGGCTGGTTAACTACTTAATAGCTGATGCTGAAAGACATCCATTTGCAATCAGTGACGAAGGAACTGCAAGACTGAGGAGCACCAAAGAACCAAAGGATTCTTTACTAAAGATCGCGCTCTGGCTAACACAAAGGATCTACACTAGACAAGCGGTCTTGCTTGAAGCGAGATGTCCATTTGCAAGCATTGACGAAGGACCTGCAAGACTGAGTAGGACCAAGGAACAAACAAAGGATTCTTTACTTAGGATCGCGATGTGCTTAACACAAAGTATCTCCGCTGGACAAGTGCTTTTGCTTAAAGCCTAAAGGATGGCCATTAAAATCATAACACTAGGTCGGATAATTGCATTAAAATCATGGCTATTTCGACTCATTTTTGGACTGGAAACAATTATGGTGTAGGATGAAGTATTACCCTATTTCTTTCGTGTAAGTTTGTTCCTTAACAAATACTTACTATTTACCTGAGTTTTCTTACTATATATCTAATATACTTAAGTCTCATAGTGTCATTGTTTTTACTGTTATAATAGTCTTCAGATTTTAAAATTCTCAGTGGAACACCTCCTACGCCAAGTCTTAACTACTCCTGATATCCCTTAAAGAACGCTTACTATTTACCTGAGTTTAGAATATTATAAATCTCATATAATTCTGTCTCATTATATCATTTTTGACTGTTATAATAGAGTATATTCAGATTTTAGCAGCTTCAACATTTCCCAATAGATCACCTCCTCCTGATGACCCTCTAATACCAGTTTGCTGAGTAACGTTCACTTTCTATCTACCAGTTTCCCAATCATCTTATTATAATGGAGATTGTGTGTTTTTCTGTCTGTAACCGAAACTGTATCACTACTCAGGTCACAATTCCCTTTGTTATTGACATCACAATCTCAATGATTTTATTTTAATTTAAATCTCAATTATTAATAAAATTGTTTTACATTATTAATACTGTTAACCATATCAACATACTAATAACATGCAATTGTATTTATATATACAACAAAATAGGGGTTTACAGTACGAATGGGAAGGCTAATTTGCATATTGATATTAAAAATGTGATTTTAATAAATATGTGCTTAGTATTATTGATTTTTAATCGTTTGGTTTTATTTTAATGAATATAAGCAAAAATCTCTTCAATGAATCTTAAATGAAATCCATTAACAAGAAAAGATAATTGTCATTTTATTCTTTACTTACTCTCTTAACTAAATACTTAAATTAGAAAAAATAACAATGAAAGACAAGAGTGATAGAAGAGTAAGTTTCAGTTGTTCTAATTTTCGATTATACTCCCTCTTTTTCAAATCTTTTTATCTGCATTCTTATTTAGTTTCATTAGCCTTTCTAATTTAATATAATATTTTATTACATTAAAACTTAAATACTTGCACCCGGAGGGTGCATATATTTGCTAGTATATCTAATATAATTTGGTCTCATAGTATCATTTTCACTGTTATATTAGTGTATCTTCATATTCTAGTAAATTTCACAATTCCCAGTGGGTCACCTCCTTAACCAAGTCGTGCCTGCACCTGATATTTTCCTTTTGTGCTAGTTTGCTGTTTAACGTACAGTTACTATTTACCTGGGTTTAAACACTAATATATTTTTATATAATTCGGTCTCATGATATTATTTTGGACTGTTATAATATTGCTTCAATTTCTCTCATCAAAATGAATATACATAGTGATGTCCAGGTCATCTGGTGTACACTTTCCTTGGAATATCGTTTGATGTGTCCGTATTATCGTTTTTTTCTTCCTATTTCTGTTTCCCCGATTTAATAATTTCCGTTTTCCTGATTATCCACGAGTTGTTGTTGTTGTTGTTGTTGTTAGCTTTTTATGATTAATGAATGTGTGTTGTGTTTGTATATTCTCGGTGTCAATGAATTGACGCATACACATAAAACTCAATGCTTTCTAGTCCTCTTTCTCAATTATAGCCAAGCTATAGGTAAAATTGTATGACTACTGTTCGTATTACTATTATCATTGGACAATATGACCTTTAGGCACCCCTTTTGAGATCTCGATTCGTCGGGACATTTTTTTCGTTTACACCGTCAAAATCCGGTTCATTGTTAACATACATTTTTTAGAGTTTTTTGTTAAAATTATAAAACTAACCCCTAACCCTAACCCCTAACCCTAACCCCTAACAAACAACCGGATTTTGACGGTGTAGATGAGAAAAGTGTCCT
>CM042138.1:11636199-11648699 GCA_023376005.1 Doryteuthis pealeii | reverse complement strand
CCGTTAATAGAAAATTTTTTTTTTTTTTTTTTAACATACTTAGCTTTTGTTTCGCTTTCACCTTTCATTTTTTATTCTTTCTCCCTCTCTTTCTTTTTTTTTGTGTTATTTCTCTTCTTTTTCTTTTTTTTTTTTTTTTTTCCCCCTTTATCCCCTTTGTTCTCTAATTTAAATTATTTTTTTATAGTAAATAAGTAAATAAAAGATTATCTTAAATTATGTATTAGTATTGATAGAAAAAATAAATGATTCTTTTTATTATTATTATTTTTTTTTTTTTAAGAAAATATCTTTTATGAGTACTTTTTTCTCTTTTTCTTTTAAACTTAAATAGATTAAATATTATATTAATTATATATTAAAATATCATATAATAATTACATATTAGGATTGATGTAAAATTCAAAACAATAAAAATAAGACAAACCATTCCCCCTTAAATTTCAGATAGATTAAATATCATAAATCAAATATTTGAATTATAAAAGGCATAATGTACTGCTTCAATTATATATTTTATTTAACTATTATTTTTTTTTTTTCATTCTTTTGTTGTTATTATTATTCTTTTTTTTTTTTTTTCCCCACTTTTCCTTAAATATTTATTAATAGTTCTAGACTGACCGTACTCCTAAGAGGGTATTATGGTTTAAAGAAATAGTGTCATGGTTTAAAGAAATAATGTCATGTAAAGGAGTTAATAAGTATGTCAATATTGTTAAATTAATCGTAATTAATTTTTTTTATATTTCTCTATTATCTTCTTTCATTCTCAATCATCCCATCACTATATATATATATATATATATATATATATATATTTAATTTTAATTAAAAAAAAAAAAAAAAAAAAAA
This sequence comes from Doryteuthis pealeii, assembly GCA_023376005.1. Classification (NCBI taxonomy): domain Eukaryota; kingdom Metazoa; phylum Mollusca; class Cephalopoda; order Myopsida; family Loliginidae; genus Doryteuthis; species Doryteuthis pealeii. The sequence goes on along the minus strand of CM042138.1, from coordinate 11,647,844 downwards.
AAAAGGCTATATATGAAACGTGTAAATTTAGTTAATCGTGTATTCTGAGTTTAATTCTAATCTATTGATAGTTGGTAGGTTTAAAATTTATGGTAGGGAAAATTATATATATATGAGAGAACATGTGTACTAAATAAACTAAAACCTATATATGGAACGTGTAAATTTAGTTAATTATGTATTCTGTGTTTAATTCTAATCTATTGTTTATATTAGGACCTAATTTAGCTATTAATAAACTTTCTCTAATTCTGAGATTACCAATGTTGCGTATTATAGCCTCTATCTTAACTAATTTTCCCTACCATAAATTTTAAACCTACCAACTATCAATAGATTAGAATTAAACTCAGAATACACGATTAACTAAATTTACACGTTTCATATATAGCCTTTTTTTTTTTTTTTTTTTTTTTTTTTTTTTTTTTTAATTAAAATTAAATATATATATATATATATATATATATATATATATAGTGATGGGATGATTGAGAATGAAAAGAAGATAATAGAGAATATAAAAAAAAATTAATTACGATTAATTTAACAATATTGACATACTTATTAACTCCTTTACATGACATTATTTCTTTAAACCATGACACTATTTCTTTAAACCATAATACCCTCTTAGGAGTACGGTCAGTCTAGAACTATTAATAAATATTTAAGGAAAAGTGGGGAAAAAAAAAAAAAAAGAATAAATAATAACAACAAAAGAATGAAAAAAAAAAAAATAGTTAAATAAAATATATAATTGAAGCAGTACATTATGCCTTTTATAATTCAAATATTTGATTTATGATATTTAATCTATCTGAAATTTAAGGGGGGAATGGTTTGTCTTATTTTTATTGTTTTGAATTTTACATCAATCCTAATATGTAATTATTATATGATATTTTAATATATAATTAATATAATATTTAATCTATTTAAGTTTAAAAGAAAAAGAGAAAAAAGTACTCATAAAAGATATTTTCTTAAAAAAAAAAAAAAATAATAATAAAAAAGAATCATTTATTTTTTCTATCAATACTAATACATAATTTAAGATAATCTTTTATTTACTTATTTACTATAAAAAAATAATTTAAATTAGAGAACAAAGGGGATAAAGGGGGAAAAAAAAAAAAAAAAAAAAAAAGAAGAGAAATACACAAAAAAAAAGAAAGAGAGGGAGAAAGAATAAAAATGAAAGGTGAAAGCGAAACAAAAGCTAAGTATGTTAAAAAAAAAAAAAAAAATTTCTATTAACGGTTTTTATTCATTTGTTCACTTTTGTTTTTGAAATTATGACACGCTCACACCGTTGCTACACATTGCTACACATTGCTACATTGCAACATCTTACCGAATGTCAGCCTTGTTCTCAACAAACTTTTAAGAAAGAAAAAAAAAGAAAGAGAGAAATAAGAAATTACAGTTATTCGCCCATTCATAAAGGAGGAGAAGAAGAAAGAGAGGAAAAAAGGAGAGGAAAAGGAAATAAGAAGAGAAATTATAACCACACAAATATAAAAAAAACAAAAACATAAGCACGTCATTTCTGAAATCCGTCTCTGACGATAAAGCTTCGCTTTGAAATCGATTAGACATATAAACATCTTTTTGTCTTTATTTTTTACGCATTGTATTGCCTTCGAATTTTATTATTTTATTATATATATATATATATATATATATATATATATATATATATATAGTCAGATCTTAGCCCTGAAGAGCATTAAGCGAAACTTTTTGTAGGTTCGTCTGACTCATTAGATGTATCTTTGACTCATTAGATGTATCTACTTAGGTATTGAGCACTTTTTACTTATTAGCTTTAGTCTCCTGGCGGTTTTATATGAATATATATATTATATATACTAGCAAATATATGCACTCTCCGAGTGCAAGTATCTAACTTTTAATGTAATAAAATATTGTATTAAATTAGAAAGGCTAATGAAACTAAATAAAAATGCAGATAAAATTATTTGAAACAGAGGGAGGTATAATAGAAAAATAGAACGACTAAAACTTACTCTTCCATCAATCCCATTTTTTATTGTTATTTTTTCTAATCTAAGTATAAATACTTCATTTTTAAAAGAGGAAGTAAAGAATAAAATGACAGTTATTTTTTCTTGTTAATGGATTTCATTTAAGATTCATTGAAGAGATTTTTGTTTATATTCATTAAAATAAATCCAAACAGATAAAAATCAATAACACTAAGCATATATTTAATAAAATCACATTTTTAATATCAATATGCAAATTAACCTTCCCGTTCATACTGTAAACCGCTATTTTATTGTATATATAAATATAATTGCATGTTGTTAATATGTAGATATGGTTAACAGTATTAATAATGTACAACAATTTTATTAATAATTGAGATTTAAATAAAATTAATATCATGGAGAATGTGATGTCATTAACTAAGGAAATTGTGACTTGAGTAGTAATATAGTTTCGGTTACAGACAGAAAAACACACAATCTCCATTATAATAAGATAAGATATATATATATATGCATATAAATTGTTTTTTCTTCTGGCCAAAATATTGTACTAATAGATTATTTATGGTTCGTACGATTATCTTGGTCTTTTCTTTTTTCCAAAAATTATTTTCTCCCCGGTTGATGTTCGGTAGTATATTTTTACAATCAAACTATTGGCTGTTTTTTTTTTCTCAACGCGAGGATTTTACCAATACGCTTGGTATATATATATATATATATATATATATATATATATATATATATATGTGTGTGTGTGTGTGTGTCTGTGTCTGTGTCTGTGTGTGTGTTTAAATTCAGTGACGTCAATTAACTATCTTTTGATCAATCATTTATTATTTACTATGTTGAAAATATTCAATTCATTCAGAAAATGCACAATTCTCAAGTGAAACCTTAAAAAGCTATTAGATAATCCAATTATTAATATTCGAGAACGTTTGATAATGATGTAAATATTGAGATAACACATGGATTCCACTGTTTCACTAAGTCGTTGTTTCATCAGATTGGCTCTTCTTTAGTGTCATGTGACAAAGCAAAAAATAGATAAGTTTACATTTTAGCTGAAGACAACTATTATCAGTTTATAGTATGCATCGATAACATTTATCAGTGACATGAAAGTAGCACATATTAATATTGGAGATAACGTTTTTTGATTTTTTTTGTTTTGTTTTGGTTATGTTTACGCTACATTACAATTCAAATATCTAATTTTGAACGTTTTTCCCGGTTCACATAGCAATTACGAGTCGTGGAATTTTTCATACACTTGATGTAGGTGAGGTATTTTATTGAATTTAATGTTATGCCTAAAGTAAAGTTATATATTTTATAGGGCAAGTAATTTAATATACTTCTTCAGGTAAAGTATGTTTTAACGTACAGCACACTTTGTTTATTAGAACAGCATTTAATTATAACTAATTATAACGTAACCTCACATAAGAAAATATAGAAATATGTCTTAAAGTCGTTAAGAGGAAAAACCGAGGCTTGGTAGCTGTTGCATAGGGGCCAAGTCGGATTGTAGTAGTAGTCGTTAGTTCATAGTAACAACATCCGAAAGTCGTATAATCAAAAAGTGGTTGTTTATTTCTTTCTAGGCTCGTGGGTTCTTTTTCAGAGAGAAGGAGAAAGTGAGAGTAAGGTCAAGCTTTTCTATCGTAAATCACGTTCATGTGCACTGTTCGTTGCTATCCTAGTCATGTAACAACGGAGCCCCAACAAACATGTCAGACTATTCTCGAGTCGAAAGAGAGACCGAATTTTCTTTACTTCCGTTTATGGTCCCGAGGGTGGGGGGTTCACATCCACTTCCGCTCCTCCGCAGAAACTGGGACTTCCGTTTTTATTTTCAAATCTAGTTCCGGGTTCTTTGGTTGATCAGTGGCTGACACTCGTTGGGTGTTTACACTTTCAAATTTTAATCTCTTTTTGTTCTTATTTATTTTTCTTCCCTTTCTCCAGAAATCCGATAGCTGTTTTCTTTTCAATCCCCAAATTCTCCGTAGACTATAATAATTACGCTACATTGGCTAAACATCTGAAATGATTACGGTGCTTGTGTTGCATAATCTATGTGGCAGCATAGATTCTTGGCAACACCCTGTAAGATAATTCTAAGGAGCCAGTGTTTTTCAAGGCCTAGTTTACTAATTACTAATACTACGTCGATATTTTTTTACGCCTAACCATCTCCATAAACCTAACCATGGGACCATAAGTTTTGTATTCAATGGGTAATAAGGTTCGGGCTTAGTTTTACTAATTATCTAATACTACGTCGATATTTACGCCTAACCCATCTCCATTAAACCTAACCGATGACCATAAGTTGTATTCAATATGGGTAGGCGGTTCCGGGCTAGCTTTACTAATACTAATTTACTACGTCGATATTCACGCCTAACCATCTCCATAAACCTAACTAATGAGACCATAATTTTTGTATTCAATGGTAGGGTTCGGTGCTAGTTTACTAATACTAATACTTACGTCCGATATTTACGCCAAACCAATCCATAAACCTAACCATGACCATAAGTTGTATTCAATGGGTAGCGATTAGGGTCGGGCCTAGATTTTACAATACTTAATACTACGTCGATAATTTACGCCAACCATCTCCATAAAAACTAACCATGACCAATAAGTTGGTATTTCAATGAGGTAGGTTCGGCGGCCTAGTTTACTATACTAATTGCCTACGTCGGTTATTTACGCCTAACCATATCATAAACCTAACCTGACCATAAGTTGTATTTCAATGGGTTAGGGTTCGGGCTAGTTTTTGGGACTAATTACTAATATTTACGACGATATTTACGCAGAACGCTTATCTTTAAACCTAAGCACTACCCTAAGCCGTATATTCTAGGAGGGATAGGATGGGTTTTACTATACATAGATAGGGAGAAATTAGAGGAAATTAATCCGACAATCTCTGGAGAAAGGTAGGCAAACGATTGGCATGTTTTACAATACCTACCAATAAACATCCTTCCTATTACCAACATCCCGTGTTTTGTATACCCTCTAAATAAAGAGTTGGTAAGGGGATTTCAGGCGGACTCCCTTTTATGATTCGAAAAACCAGGGATGTTTAATGTGCAACGTAATCTTAATTCCGGTAAGGTCTGCTTTTGGAGTATGGAATTTCCTATAGTCAGGATGTACATAAATGTGAATGGTTATAGCACATTTTTATCAGGAGTCTACAAGTAAACTATTGGATGGGTTGCTAGAGCACGACGATCATGCCAAGGTTTAGAAAGTTTATATGTTTGGATTCCCCACACTAATGCTTTGGAGATATTGCAATCAAACTGAAAAAATGTTTGATTATTTATTCCTAAGAAAAGCAACTATGTTCTTCAATACTACATTTTCCAACTCCTGTTTTATGTATTATCCCACATAGATACTTCTATTTAGCTGAGGCGACGGCACTGATAAAAAATAAGAATTCGCGGATAAGCAACATTCAGATAGTCAGGACTTAATTTTTTTGCATTCATCTTGGACGAATTGTGGAAAGGTGTCATTTTTTAAACAGGGTAATGTGATGTTGCCAAGATTGATAACATGCGTCTTTATGGAACACGGTTGTATTATCAATAAACATGGAGACATATCCACATTTCAATTTGAAGAAAAAGTTCATTCACCTCAGAAGTAATATCATGCGATGTCACGTACATTAGGAAACGGCACGACGCTTATTGACAGTTCATCGATCTTGTGGAAATTCTGATGACTCGGATAAAATAAAACTGGAATTATTCCAAGATGTTGCTTCTGTGCAGTACCACTTGAGTATTAAGAGAAAAAAAAATTGGAAGTGCATCTGTGTTTTTTGTTTTGTTTTTCAAAATCCTTAAAAAACTGTTATTGTTGTGATAATTTTTAGTATCGGAAGATAAAAGAAATGAGTACACAGAGAAGAAAATTCTTGCCGGTTGAGTTATGTGGCCAGCCCAATTCAGCTTGCGTTGGACAAGTATTTCGTGCTTCCAGGTAGTCAGTTCTCTTCACCACTTGACATTTAATATATTGCGCAAGTGACGCTGTAGTAGAACATGTAGTCTATTGGGCATTTCCCGCTTTGTATAATCGTCCAGGCTCCTGCACCGGTATAGGAGGAGTTAGAGAACTATGCACATTTAGTTTTCAAGGGAGTTGTCCATTGAAGCCAGAACTCGCCGCTTCAGCTGCCAAAAGCTTTGCAAAACATTTTGATATTCGAGATCAAAGCTCTGCATTGAGGTCTATTGTTGATTGCAACTGGAGCCCGGTAACTGAAGTATTTATTTTCAATCATTATTGAGTATTTAACTCTTTGCCAACCAAATCTTGCCCCGTGGCTCTACTAATTCGTTTTGGTTTTTTAACCTATATGACGATTTATTGATGAAGTAGAAGCGCGTGGGTGTAATGGTTAATAGGTCATGGGAAAAATAGACTTCGTTGCCCCGAGTCAAATCCTGGACGCGTGGTAATTGCCATTTCACTCTCGCTTGCTAATATCATTGGGAAAGGTATGAATCCTATACCTCTCCCTCCAGCTATGGGCAAAATACTAGCAGGCAGACTGCGGCTTTTACCTTGGTTAGGCAACCGGCCGGTCTAGGAGAAGGAAAACTCTGAATTCAAAACTGCTGAACTCCGCTTAAGGAAATTGACCTTGTGTCGCATCCTGCTCGTGCGGAACGGGAGTGATGTAAATATATATGATGCAGTTAAACTTGTACAATCTTGTGTTTGGCCAAAAACTATTGTTCAAAAAAGTAACGAGACTGATTGTTCTTTTCAGATTATGACACTGATTCATAGCCTTCTTAATCTCTACAATCTGTTGTGCTGTTTTTGAACAAATCCGGAAGCAGCACCCCACACAGTATCAGCGTTTGACCACTTTACCTCTCATATCACAAATTATTCAAGGAAGATATGCTGTCCACAGATGGAGAACAGGGACGAGCTTACAAGCCACGATCTCCTGAGGATTCCGTCAACCTATATATACCAGTGTTGGCTGACCTGCAAAAAACATATTCTGTTCCGCACATTGCATGAGGGTAGGGGATACATTCTACATTCTATGTCGGTTTGGGAAAATGGGCAAGAGAGGTAGATTAGAAAGGCGTAGATAGATATATATAGAGAGAGTTAGAGAGTTAGAATAGAAAGGATAGATAGATAGGGAGAGAGAGAGAGAGAGAGAGATGAGAAAGACGAGAGAGAGAGAGAGAGAAGGGAGAGGGAGAGAGAGAGAGAAAGAAATACTTATCAGCATCGAATTCAATTATTTTAATAAATATACCTGGCAGAGGGTAGTCAAGTCTAGTAGAACCATTTTTTTCATTATAGACTTGCAGAAGTACTAGGGCGTTACCCGAGGATTTTTAAAAAGTTTAAAGATAACTATCTTATCTATATTTATACATAGATAATTGAAATTAATTTTTTCTGTACACAATTTTGAAAATATTTTATACTTCATGTATTCTCGTTTTTACGTTGTTTATTTCGTTCTACCTTTTTTGTATTTTTATTTTATTTTCCCTTAGCTTTGCTTATATATTAATCTTATCACCTTTACTAATTTTTATTCTCCTATTGTTAATTCATCTTTAATCTTTGATCTGTACCCTTTTTATAGTTTTATCTATTCATTCTCAACAGAATTGAACGGTAAAAAAAATTTAGAATCCTATAAAATGTATGCTCTGTCGTATAAAGAGAAAAGTTGACTTACAGGTGAATGGTCACACGATGGTTAGTAAGTCGTGGAATTCAGGGGGGTAGTCAGGGATATAACAAATACAAAGTACTCAATACTAAATAGAGCAAATTATTATAAAATTGAAGTACAAGAGATAAACCTACTCGAGTTTCACCAATGAGGATCTTCAGGTTAAATCCATGAATTAATCGAGACACGATTCAAATGTTACCTTATTTTCTTCCTACACTTGCATAGTGATAGCCTACAAAACCAACCACCAAAACCAATAAATCTCTGACACTGCGGGCTGAGCTTCCGGGTTTCGATTTCTGTCGTGGAGGAAATCGTAAGTATACATCGCTGATGAGACTTAATAAAGTTGAAACAGCTGCTGTACGATGTTCTGCGTACGTGGGCAATTATTGCCGAATTCGCCTGTCATGATATTATTTTCAAGTAATTATCGATATTTTAACAATATACGCATTGTAACTCCTTCAAGCAAAAAAAAATATAAATAATATTATATATTAGGACACGTAAAAGCGAATTCATCATAAGAACGATGGAAAAACATTTCTAAAAAGAGAAAGTTAGGGTACCCTTTATAATTAGATGTATAATCTAAAATTAAATTCTTTTTTCGGTCACAATCCTCATCAGAGAAATACATTGAAAGTAGGAAATACGATGGTTGGAATAATTGAGAAAAAAGTAAATATATATTTTTTTTTCCCCATTTTCAATAAGAACGAGATGAAATAAGAGGAAATTACGAACTGTGCGGACGAGGGTTCGAAAATGTCTGGTTCCACTACACGAAAAGGTTGAGGCTTGAGGTGTTAAAGGAAGCAATTTGGGAAACTGTTTTTGTATACACAAAGCTGGTAGTTGGATACGGGAGACATAAAGTTGACTCAAAGGACTTCTAGTTTTTTTTAATATAATATTTATACTTATATATATATATAATATATATGTTACTTCGGCAGCATTTTTTCTTTTATACCAAGTTCGGCTTAAACCAACCGCCCTCAGACTTGAATTGTCTGTGGGCTTTAACCGAACTTGTATAAAAGAAAAAATGCTCTGCCGAAAGTATACATATTTCAAAATCCATGATCCAGCAGCTCAATATGAAACCACCACACATACATACCGGTATGAACTGGTAAAAAGACAGATTTCAAGTGGCCCTTGGAACATCGAAAAAACTGAACAGTACAGCTTTAGAACTACACAAGAATTATACCAAGCCCCTAATTTACCGGCTGAACAATACACCCACCTAAAAACTGAACTTGAACACATAATAATTGACTACAAACTCCAAACACCGACTAAAGATAAACAAAAAACTCAACTCTCTGTATCACGGATCTATATATCTGCCTAACAACCACAAACAAATTTATATCAATCTATCTTCTCTCGAACTAACAACCTGACCAAACTGAGTTTCTTGAACTTTGGACCTAACTGCCATCTATACAATTCATACAAACCAAATGCATAAAACAAAACCGAAATCGAACTTCTATACCAGAACTTACAGGATCTCCAAACACAAGAAAAATTACCACCCACCCTGAACTAAATGTCCTCCTCAAAGCGAGCTATTAAGAACCGTTTTAATAAGAACTGCAATTCTACTACCTACTCAACAATAAATTAAAAACTGCTGCCAAAAGAATTAAAAAAATATCACCCTGACATTTACATAAAAAAAGCTGACAAAACCAATATTTACGTTGCTCTCAATAAAACCGACTAACAATTCAAAATTACAAACAATACTTGATGATATCACTCAAGTTTAAAAAAATCACAAAAATCCCATTAACCAACTTAAAACAAAAATAAATAAACTAATCACAGCCAATAACGCCCATATTGATAGCATAAACTACCAAGATTGTCGGTGATTACAGACCTGGCTATATGTATGGAACTGTTAAAATCCATAAAAAAAAATACCCCCTCCGACCTATCATTTCTCAAGTCACTACCCCTGTATACCATTTAACAAAAATATATAATCAACTGATCACACCATATATGCCCTCCTAAATACAGTCTTAAATCCACAAATGAACTCATGGAAATTTTACAAACCTCTACTCCTAACAACCAACTGATCGCATCGCTTGATGTAGAAAATCTGTTTACTAACGTCCCTGTAAAAGAACTATCGACATCATCATAAAAAATATCTACAATAATCCTGAATATCCACCACTTAAAATTAATCCTAACATCCTAAAAAGCTCCTCCTCCTTTGCACAACCGAAGTCCCCTTCTTCAACCACCAAGGCAGCCTATACATCCAAAAAGATGGCATCTCTATGGGGTCAGTTTTGGACCTACTTCAGTAACTTTTATATGGCACACTTAGAAAACAAAGTTTTCAATATCATTAACAACCTAGAATCTATGCCCGTTATGTTGATGAATTCCTCCTCCTTGTTAATAACGAAAATGAACTACTTGAACTAAAAAGAACATTCCAACGAATTCCGTATAATTAAACTTCACCTATGAACTCAACACTAACAATAAACTCCCTTTCCTCGACGTTATGATTCACTCCAACAATAATACTTTCACTACCTATCCTTATAAAAAACCCACATCTTTCATTCCTGCATTATTAACTACAAGAGCGAATGCCCTGAACAATATAAAAAAACTATCATCAAAAAACCTAATAAACCGGTGCAAAACTTACTTCTTCCTCAGGACAATATTTTTTCTGAACTCAAAAACATTAAGCAAACACTTATCAACAATGAATTTCCCCAACCATTTTGTCGACGAACAAATCCGACAAACACTCATTAACATTAACCACAACGAAACCAATAACAAACATAATAGCTCCTTCCAAAATATATACTATTGTAATCAAATGCATAAAAACTACAAACTAGAATGAAATCATACTAAAAAAATTAATTCGAAATAATGTTGCCTCCATTGATACTAACCGTAAAATTAAAACTTATCATCATATTATAAAAAATTTCAAAACCGCGAACCTAGTCACTTTCATAATTCATCTCCACAAAACCACTCGTCTAAATGAGACCAATGTTGTATATTGAGTTTACATGTCCTATAGGAGATTGTCTCTCCAATTTCACAATACATATATTGGCCATACGACGACCACATTATCCCGCCGTTTAAACAATGCACTTATCGACACCAGCTCCATTAGTCAACACTAAAGACACATTCATGCCCCCCCCCAACCTACAGGAAAATTTTAACAGAAAACACACTCACACTCCATAAAGAAAAAAACAAACAAAAATTGCAAATAATGGAAGCACTCTATATCAAAATTAAAAAAGACCTACCTTAAACAAAATAACTTTCAAACCAGTAGACACATCCTCCAATGTTTATAAACAATCCCACTCTAACCATTCCCCCTCCCTTCCTCACAATTCTGTACCCCCCTCAAAAAAAACATTAATGCCATTGTTTCGTACTAACTACCACCACCACTTTTAAGCTACTACTCGTTTTCTTCTATAAAAACGAGGCACTTGGAAAAAAAACTTAACATCGTTTCCCCACCGATGATGGCTGATAAACCAGCCGAAGCGCTAGAATAAAAGGATTTGTGGATTATTACAACTTCTCCACCCAAACAAAAAAAAAGATCGCAAGAAAAATAGAAAGGACCATGAAAAAAACTCCTCAGACTTGAATTGTCTGTGGCGTTTAACCGAACTTGTATATATATATATATATATATATATATATATATATATATATATATATATATATATATAATGTTGTTCTGGTTCCAACAGGAGGAAATTCAATATTTTATAAAAAAACAATTAAATTTAATTCTAGTTCAAAATTCAACTCTTTAAGTGTGT
>CM042138.1:11613169-11631189 GCA_023376005.1 Doryteuthis pealeii | reverse complement strand
GTAAAAACTCCGACTTGACGTATAACCGCGTATTCGAATCTTATATGTGTTCCGTTGGGAACGGAGTCCAACTATTCTGAATCAGAAATCATCTTCCCTTACAACAGTAATATTTAAGATATTTGGCAACAAAAAAAAGAGTAGAAAACGTTATTTACACGATATAAGATATATACTTAAGAATAACTCCTTCTTATCCAATTGAGACCATAGACCTAGTGCGGATTACAAAGGAAGTTAGGTGTTAAAACAGTTCTAAGTTGATTGTTACCTCTAGACTGATGGTCAATCCGGCCAGGAGCAGTAGTAACATATAATAACACAGGCGCTTAACAACTGTACCCAGTTTTTAGCGGAATAGAGAACGGGATACCCCTGGTGAACTGAATAAGGGTTAGGTCAAGTCCCGTGATGGCTCCGCCGATTAGACTTAGAAGGTACCCGCAGTCCCAAAAAGAAGGTTTCTCAAATCCGAAAGCAGAAGGTTCCACTCGTCCGAGAATGTTCCCGAGTCACAACGATCACCCTGCAAAGAAACCGGAGGGGTACCATCGGCCCCAAACCGTTGAACCATTCATACAATTAAACGAGGGGCAATAGTCCAAAATACTAGTTATCAAGCCTCGTCTCAACATTCCGAGAAAATAATAAGATTATAACCTCCAAAATATGGGATTGCGTTGAGCACATGGTTGTAATGGTTAGCGTCTTAGGAATGGACGCACGGGATAGACAAGTTTCATAATCCCTGGGAACAAAGCTGTTGGGAATTGTTTTAAATTGCACTAATAACCCTTGCAAACGGTATGAATCCAACTCTCCCATCAGCAATAGTCAAAATAGTAAGGTTATTTCGGGCTCTTTTAAACTTAAGTAAGCAACCAATCTAGGGAGAAGGAAAAACTTTCAATTGAAACCTTGTTAAACTCCGCTAAGAAATTATCCTGTCGTCACATCCTACAACATGCGGAGGGTTGGTAAATATCATCCTACATAATCTCTTCGCTTAAACCGTCTCTATCATTCATTGCTCTCGGGAAAGTTCAGACTGCGAGCATCACGTATCGTCTAAAGCGTTTAAAATGTAGAGTCTTTGTTGGGACGAACCTACTTTGTCGTGTCCATGTGCCCGGTTTCCATAGCATAACCGCACGTTTATGAGTTAGGTCCTTGCTTCTCCAGCCGTGCCCAAGCAATGTCTTCTTCTATTCACCCGGATAGTTTTTGTAACTAGAGGGCAAGCTGCCTCGTGACATTATAGATGCTTTTCTTTAGGCATGTAGTTTCTACGAATTTATTTAGACTGCACAAGGAATTCTGGTAAATATATATAGGAAGAAAAAATCTTGATTTAGAAAAATATGCCTTGCTGATAACTAACATAAAGCAAGAAGAAGACAGAACACCGAATGGATGAGGTTAACTCAAATAAGAAAATAACTTAAGACTAGTAAAAACAGAAAATAGCTGGGAAATAATCGAAAGCGGCGCCATTATCAAACAAAAACAGAGAATGAAGTAACGGTAAGAAAAGAGAACCTCATACGAACAAGAAAAGATCGGAATTCCAGAATCAGCAAAGCCAGAAATCAACAGTTAAACACACTGGGTCAGTTCCCGTTTGCAAGATTCCGCGATGCGATTCTTAAAATTGACAAGGGAGCGTAAACTTCAGGACAAATCGGAATAAAAGACAAATGGAAAATTGATGACGAAGCACAAGTCCTTATATCCGACAGATGGCATGAGATATATGTGTCCAGAAAGAAGAGAAGTTCGTCAGTGAAACACAGGGGGTCCGCAAACGCATAACAGGGGTTGGCAATACAATTCTAAGTGACAATGCATATCCTAGTTTCTGCAGATTCAAATCTTGGCCATAGTGCTGATGAATAAACATAGAATACCTAGCTATATATATTTTACCAACTACCCCTCGCACGAGCAGGAGCGCGACACAAGGTCACATTTCTTACGCGGTGGATTTAACGGGTTGAATTCAGAAGTTTACCCCTTCTCTTAGATCTTTACCTCATCCCCTCCAGTTAAATAGCCCAGGTCTTCACCCTGCAGAGGGAAAAATAGATCCATACCTTGCCCAAGGATATTAGCGCCTTGTGAAAATGCAAAGAGCTTTCGTCCAGGAATCGAACCCGGGTCGACGACTCTAACCATTACACCACGCCGCATACCCCATTACAAGAATACTTATATATAGCTGAAATCATTTACACCCGCTCTGGTAACCGAAATGCGAGGGAAAAAACACCTATCCCGGTGATTAAATAATAATAATATAATAATAATAATAATAATAATAATAATGGATGCTTCAAACGACAAACAAATAGATGAGGTTGCCACATGGAAAGACTTGGACAATGGTTAAGAAAGGGAAACCTCAAAGAGAAACGAATTCACTTATAATTGCTGCACAAAATAATATGCCATAAGACAAAACTACATCCAAAGCGAAAATTGATAAGACCCACAACAAAATAGTAAATGTAGACTTTGCGGTAATAGAGATGAGACTGTTAACCACTATACTCTGCGAATGTAGCAAACGAGCACAACCGAGAATACAAAACTAGACACGACCATGGGTGGGAAGGTGATCCACTGGGAATTATGCAAGAAATTAAATTTTGACCACACAACCAAAATGGTATATTGCATAAACCAGAATCTGTTCTTGAGAACGAAACGCACAAAAATTCTCTGGGACTTTGAAATTAAAACGGATCAACCTTATCCCAGCAAGAAGACCAGAACCTAGTGGTTGATTAACAAAAAAGAAAGAACTTGGTCAACTCGTGATTTTGCAGTGCCAGCGGATCACAGGGTGAAGTTAAAAAGGAAAATGAAAAAAATTGCATATTCGGGACCTTGCCAGAGAACTGAAAAAAGTTATTGGAAAATGAAAGTGAAAGTTATACCAATTGTAGTTGGCGCACTTGGAAAACAGTCCCAAAAGCATTAGAAAAGGGTTTGGAAAGTTTGGATATCAGAGGAAGGATTGAAACCATTCAGAACACTGCCACTGCTGAATCTGCCCAGAATACTCCAGAAGAGTCCTGAGAACCTGAGGAGACTTGCTGTCACTCAGACTCCAGTGAAAGACCATCAGCTAACACTGATGCCGAAACTCAAATAATTATAAATAATGGGACTTTCGAAGTACAGTCTGATCATCTAAATCCCGGGTCAGAAGACCCGGACCTAGAATTAATCAGGAAGAAGAGAAAACTGTTCATCTCGAGGATTTTGCCCGTCCCGCTCGGCATCACCGAGTGAAAGTGAAAAGTTTTAAGAAATACTTGGACCTTGCCAGAAGAAAACTAAAAAACTGGGGGGAACATGTAAGTGAAGGTGGTTACCAATTGTAAATGGTGCACTGGGAACGATCCCGAAGGATTTGGAAAAGAATCTGAATGAAATCAGAGGAAGGTTCGAGACCATCCGGACTACATCACTATTGAGATCGGCTACAATACTCAGAAGAGTCCTGGAGACCTGAGGATACTTGATGACACTCAGCGTCCAGTCAACTACCGGCTAAGGCGGGGCATGGAACATTTGAATGGAGGGAAATAATAATAATAATAATATAATAATAATAATAATAATAATAATAATAATAATAATAAACTGAGAAATCTTTGGGACGTGAAGGTAAAGGTTGTTGCTATTTGTAGCGTAATTATTATGGTCTATGGAGAATTTGGGGATTGAAAGGGAAAGAGAGGAAGAAGAAATAAGAACAAACAAGGTTAACATTTGTAAGAGTAAATACTCAGCGGGGTGCCAGTAATGTGACCGACGAATGACCCCAGCAATAGATTTAAAAAATAAAAACGGAAGTTCCCGGTTTTGATCGAAAACGGGTGTGGCTCTCCCACTTCCGGGACGAGAAACAGAAGGAGAAGAAAATCGGTCTTTTTCGGCCAGGCCTCGTGAGAAGCAGGTGGGACCTTTTAAGGTTCCCCTTATGGGTTCGATATAGTAGTAGCCATCCTGATTTATGACAGAGTAATTTCATCGAACCCGCTATCTCTCTTTCTCTCTATCTTTCCTTCTCTCTGAAAAAGAACTCACGAGCCTATGAATAAATATACATCCCCTTGGGACTATACAACTTGCGTGTATGTTGTTTCTGAACTAACGACTATTACTACTACTAACGGCGACTACTACTACAACATGAGTTGACGACATTCATGAGAAATAAGTATTCGCTGGATAAGCAATACCAGGTAATCCGGATTTACATTTTTTTCATTTCATCTTGGACGATTTGGATGGTCTCATTTTTAAGCAGAGGGTGTTGCAAGATGATAATGGTCGTACAAGAGTATTAATATATAGATTTAGAGAGGAACACACGGACAGCCAAATAACATTAATTAATACCCCAAGAAAACAAAAAGGTGAAGAAAAACAACTAAATAAAAACTTTAGAAGATAAACTAATGATATGGCGAACGAGATAACATGGGCATCATTTCGAAGAGGATATCCAAATTTAGAATATGTATCATTAGTAACAGCAGCAGAAAATAAAGCCACAATAACTAATTATGTAAGAGCAAGAATAGATAAGACTCACGAGAATATCACGTCTAGACGATGTTGATACAGCGAGCAAGCAAGTGAGCGAGAGAGCGAGCGAGAGAGAGAAAAAGATAAATGAACAGAGTGAGTGTGTGTGCATATGTGTGTGTATGTGTGCGTGTGTGTGTGTGTGTGTGGAGAGAGAGAGGAGAGAGAGGAGAGAGAGAGAGAGCAAGCGAGAGAAGAGAGAAAAAGGAGAGATAATGGACAGAGTGAGTGTGTGTGCATGTGGTGTGTGTGTGTGTGTGTGTGTGTTGTGTGTTGTGTGTGTGTGTGAGAGAGTGAGAGAGAGAGAGAGAGAGAGAGAGAGAAGAGAGAGAGAGAGAGAGAGAGAGAGAGAGAGCAAAGTAAACCGAATAAAAGAGAATGCATAAAAACATAGGGGTACACGGGTACAAACACTATTGGTATTCTTGAACTTTAAGTGACTAAATTCATGCCATAATTGTATTTGCCACATTATTTGAAATGAACTTAATTGTTTTTAAAAAGAGATTTCACGATATTTTTTAATTAAAAACATGCATTAAAATGGATTTGAAAAGCATTCTGTTTTCTACGTGAAACTTACGTTGAATCAAAAATGGATACCATTGTTTACAAGCTTCTTCTCGGAAAAGGAAAAAAGGGTCATAACTCACATTTAATTCTTAAAAGCACTTACATCTCAAAGCAATGAGAGTTAGGTCCCTTTAATGCGTGTTTTAACTCCAAAATATATTAAAATGTCTTTATAATAACAATTAAGTTCATTTCCAATAATGCGCAAGTACAATTCTATCGTAGGAATTTAGTCACTTATAGTTTAAGATTACCCACGTATTTACCAACCCCTCCGCAAAAGACGGGTGCGACACAAGGTCAATTTCTTAAGGTAATTTAAACGACTTTGAACTCAGAGGTTTTCATCTCCTATACTCGTTAATCAACCAAGGTTAACGAGCCCAGTCTACTCTTCTAGTTACCCATAGCAGAAGGGAGGGTAGTTCTATGCATGCGTTTCCCAAGTTTATTAGCGCTATGAGAAATGTAAATAGCCTCGTCCCGGACTTTAAGTCCGGTCGACGAGGTTACTTTCTACGATTCTAACAATTACACCAAGAGTACGTATAATTGGGTGGGGAAGGTAATTCATTGGAAAGTCTGCAAGCGAATAACGAGAGAGACACATAATACATGTACAAACGAGAAACTAACAGTAAATCCGAAAATGTATATCAAATGTTGTTAGTGTCCTTGGAAGGGTCCTGAAAGTTTTGGGAAATAAACTGGAGAAATTGGAAATCAGAAGAATCAAAACCATCTAGACCAAATATTAGTTCTGAATATTTTTTTCTAATGAACGACTTTGATTCCTATTTTATCTGTTGGAGCCCCACAGTCATTCGATCTTTTAAAATCTCATTGTATTTTAATAATTAAATACTTTTTTTACTTTGCTGAGCTGAAAATAATATTATATAGTTCCTGGAGTATCATATAGGTTCTCGAAGAATACCACTGATCCAGACAAAAGAATAGTTAAGGCTAAATTACTCAGAAGTGTCCTGGAGACCAGAGGGAATATGCTGTCACTCAACTCTAGCATTGTTAAGCCAGTTAGAATACTCAGAAGTGTCCTGGAGAACAGAGGGAACTTGCTGTCATTCAACTCATTGGCATTGTTAAGGGAGCTAAATTACCCATAACTTTACTGGAGACCGAAGGAAATTTGCTGTCACTTAAATCTAGCTTTGTTAAGATAGTTAAAATACTCAGAAGTGTCCTGGAGACCAGAGGGTACTTGCTGTCACTAACACTCTAGAATTGTTAAGATAGCTAAAATACTCAGAAGTGTCCTGGAGACCAGAGGGAACTTTCTGTCACTCAGACTCTAGAATTGTTAAGATAGCTAAAATACTCAGAAGTGTCCTGGAGACCAGAGGGAACTTGCTGTCACTCAGACTCTAGAAATATTAAGATAACTAAAATACCCAGAAGAAACCAGGAAACCAGAGGAGACTTTGCTGTCACTCAGATTCCAGGGAGTGTACAAGAGCTAACCCCGCTGTGAAAAACATGCAAGAAGTTATATATTGAAGTGCAAGAGAAATTTAGAGAGACATAGAACGTGAAAGAAAGTTTTACAGTGGAGTGAAAGAAAGGTTTACAATGAAGTGTTAAGCTCTCTGAATAAAATATAAATCCTCTTTCTAATAATACTGGTTTACAAAAAATATTTTTCGTCTGAGGCAAGAATGTGAATATGTGTTTTTTTACTAATTTGGGTGTGCTGAATTCAAATTTATAAACAGTTTTGCTCTATCACCTCTAGTTTTCTGTCTTTTAAATAGTCTCATTTAATATATACAGAGTATATACGTGCTAATTTCAACAGTTGCAGCAGCTTATTACAGATAAAACAGGATAAAGAACATTGACGGAATAAATATACTTGGATAACACAATGTACACAATTCATAGTACCACCGACAGTTAGAAATGTGTTTTCTTAGATGATCTGCTGTATTTTGTCTCCGGGATGTCACGCAAGAGCATCCGACAGAAGTCTCCCATCATGCTGGGGTTCCACTTGCCTTGGTAGTTGCTCTTCATCTTCGTAATGTCTTAGTGGGATCTTTCTCCATGCTAATCACTCACTGCTCCAAGGTTTGGAGGGAAGAAGTTGAGGTGGGAATGGAGAAAATGAATTTTGAGTGACATTCAGCATCCCATATCCTCATAAGTCTTTAGCAACTTCTCAATACAGGCTTGGTAATTTGGTACGCGTGTGTTACCAAGGAAGCCACTAGAGATTGACTTAAATGTTTCCCATGCTCTCAGTTTCCTGCATAATAACTAAAAAAGAAGACATAATTCACACAATTTTAGAAATTAATCCTGAATGCATAAACGACTTTTATGTACAATATGTGTACAAAATGTACAGTATGCATATCTAAAAAACTAGAGGTGATGAGTAAAAACGGATTTCAAATCTGAATTCAGCACCCCCAAATTAGGTTAAATCAGCTATATTTGGGCTTGCCTCAATTTCTTTGTAAAAGCAGTGTAATTTTATTAATAATAATAACAAAGTTAATAATCATTCAGTGCGTTAATCTTACAAGCCAAGACCATTAGTAAATAGTTGTTCTGTAGGCAAGTCAACGTTCGCTCCTAATTCGAATTTAATTTTCTTGTACTTTCTAGTAATTGATAAAGTATGGAATTATACGAGCATGACGATGCGTAATATAGTTTTCAGTGTCATTTGGGCGCGCGCGTTCCAAGTGATCTGAGAATCACGAGTAATGGGAACCTCTTCGAGCTTAACAGAAGTAATGTATTTGCCCGTTTAAAATGTAAAAAGTTATTTTCTTGATTGTCTCTGAGTAGAATTAATTGGCATTATGTTTTGCTAAGGAGTCAAGTCATGCAATTCGTAACACAATTGTAGGAATGAATGCGTTCAATTTTAAATTACAGTGGAGTGTTGTCATGCTAATTATAAAAGCGTCGATTTTATAATATACACATGAATAATTCTTTTAATAAACTATAATTATATTTAAACATATTACTATATATATATATATATATATATATATTATATATATGTGTTGTGTGTGTGTGTGTGTGTGTTGTGTGTGTGTGTGTTGAAAAGAGAAATGAAGAAAAGAAAGTATTTGAATGATGAAATAGGATATTTTAATTAATTTAACTTACACGTGTTTCGGTCAGGAGTTTATCCATGTGTAAATTGTTCTATCTATTATTATTTTTAATTAACAAAATGAAAGAAATAATATATATATAATATTATATATATAATATATATATATATATATATATTATATATATATATATATATATATATGATAGAAAGAAAAAAAATATATATAATAGAAAGAAAAAAAATATATATAAGGTGTGTCCAAAAAGTATCGAGATTAAAGCTGTATTTACCAAGATAGGAATGAACAATAAAAGTAACGTTATTTTTTTCAGAATGCAAGTTGTGTCAAAAGATATATATTTGAAAGCTGTATTTACCAGGATAGAAATGAAGAATGGAAAGTTAATTTTTCAGAATACAAGGTGTGTCAAAAAGTACCCTAAAAACCTTGATACTTTTTTGACACACCTGGCACTGATTCTTCTATTGGGCTTTTAAACTGAGATTGACCAATGAGAATGGAAGAAGAAAACGCCTTAAATGATGAACACAATCATAAGTAAAGTAAAGTAAAGTCGTCGGGGTGGCCTAAAGTCGGTATCAGCCAATCAGCAAGGGAGTCTATCCCCTTTTTACTTGCGCTAGACCAAGGAGATTGTTTTTAGCGTCTGTGGTGGAGCGCCACACTTACCATCAGCTCCTTAATTTACCGCACATATCCCTGTGCTACTCATGCGCTGAGTTGGCGATGACCGGTATCGAACTAGGAACCTTGTGGTTTCTAGCCGAATTCTCTACCGACTGAGCTAACCCGGACCCCTCAAACCATAAACAAACCATAAAAGAAACCTACCAAACCCAACCAAAACCAGACTTCTATACTTATTCAGGACCGAGCAAAAATTTATCCGAAAATATCGGTATTCCTTAACTATTGTTGCTGTTATTTCTCTCTTTCTTTCTTTTTTTTTTTTGGCTTTGGTACTCTAAAATAAAAACGTCAGATTTTAATCATCGTCGACGAAAAAACAAAATTACGGACATAAAAGGAGGATCCAATTTATGCCTAAATTGTAAAACGAGCCCCTAGTTTAAAACTAACCATTCTCACAAAATAAAAACTTTTAGAATATACACATTGAACTGAGTATTAAAATAAACAACGAAAATATATTTAGTATTGTAAAATAACGGGTGCAAGAAAAATAAAACATTGCAAAAACACGGACATTAAATGAGGGTTCAGTTGTTTTTATGGTAGGAATTTACGATAAAATAGTTAATGATTACCAAAATATCTACTAAAGAGTTCACTAATTAGACAATTTCCTTTATCTTTGAATTACGATAAGAAACTTCCGTTTTGTCCATACAAACAATATAGATTTTATATCGTTTAGAAATCGACCAAAATTAAATCTCTCTTCAAGTAGGTATTTATTTACTACAGATTCGATTAATATAACATTTTCAGTCAAAGAAAGAAAAAAAATGTTTCTACATAGCTCGAGCATATGTGAACCAATATACAATCAGTGCCAGAAATAAATACATGAAAAAAATTGTCTGCACATTTTACCTAAAATAATGTAACACAATATATTACAGATGAGATGACGTAGACAGAAAAAAGAAAGCCACTGGACAAACGTGACTGGGATGTGTTTAAAAGAAAAATATATTAAGCGAAAATGACAAAATCATTGTTATTTACTAAAAAAAATATGCTTATAAATAATGCTCCAGAAAATAAATTTTGAATTGATAATTTACTATAAAGTAAGTAAAGTAAAGTCGTCGGGGCGGCCTAATGTCGCCTGACAGCGAGGGAGTCTATCCCCTTCTCAATAGCGCTAGACCAAGGAGATTATTTGAGCATCTGAGGTGGAACGCCACACATGCCATCAGCTCCTTACTTTATCGCACAGATCCCTGTGTTACTCATATGCTGAGTTGGCGGGGGCCAGTATCGAACCAAGAACCTTGAGATTCCTAGACGAACACTCTACCGACTGAGCTAAACCGGAATCCATACACATTCGTATATATACACACACCACACACACACACACATACATACATACATATATATATATATATATATATATGTGTGTGTGTGTGTGTGTGTGTGTGTGGGTGTGTGAAGAGAAAAATGGAAGTGAATTCGACGGTATGTAATATAGTGAAAAAATTTGAAAAAACAGGTTCAAATAAAATGAGTGAAATTTATTCAGCCGACACTGCAGTGTTTCAATATGTTTAGTAGATCTTCTTCAGGGCTTTTGTTGATATAAGGAAAAGGAACATTTATCACATAATAAGAAGGAGACTGTGATAGTTTTTGTTGATCAATTTGTTTTAAAATGTTTTGAATGGAAAGTTAGCGCTCTTAGAATAATTCGAAATTCATGAAACGCTGTGATAAATGGTTTTCACAGATGACATCGAATATATATATATATATATATATATATATATATATATATATATATATATAAACATATTTTTGGTACAACTATTATGGTATAGGAATCTATTTAATTTAATCACATTATCAACTACCAAGCATGAAAGGAAGAAAAGAGATAAAAAAAATTAGACGAAAGGAGGAGATTTAAGAGCCCTTTCGACGGTGGTGTTCAAATGATAACTGACGGTAAATCGTTTAAAAGTCAGTTTGTATCTAATTA
Organism: Doryteuthis pealeii; assembly: GCA_023376005.1. NCBI lineage: Eukaryota > Metazoa > Mollusca > Cephalopoda > Myopsida > Loliginidae > Doryteuthis > Doryteuthis pealeii. The sequence goes on along the minus strand of CM042138.1, from coordinate 11,620,227 downwards.
CTCGAATTACCACCTTATATTACATCTTTTACTCAATTTACATACATACTGACTCTACTGAAGTTCCTATATTCGCACCCCCCACTCTCCACACACACACACATACACACACACACACACACACACACACATTATATATAATATATATATATATTATATATATATAATTAATTTACCAAGCGTGTTGGTAGATCCTTGCGGAGAGAAAAACCCGGCAGAGAGTTTGATTGTAAAAATATACTACCAACATCAACCAGGAAGAAAAAATTTTTGAAAAAAAGAAAGGACCAAGATATTCGTACCAACAAAAAATAATCTATTGGTATAGTATTTGGCCAAAAGAAAAAACAATTTATATGTATATATATGTATATAAGATATATATAGATTCATATAAACCGCTAGGAGAAGCTAATTTGTAAAAAAGTGCTCGATACCCTAAGTAGAGCCAAGTAATAAGGATAATCTACTGAGTCAGACGAACCTACTATTAGTTTCGCATAAACCTATTCAGGGCTAAAATCTGAGTCAGATTTTTAGCCCTGAAGAGCTTTATGCGAAACTAATAGTAGGTTCGTCTGACTCAGTAGATTATCCTTATTATATATATATATATATATATATATATATATTATATTATATATATAATATATATTGTGTGTCCCATTTTACCACTAACTATTTTTTGTTAAAATATTTTTTTCTAAACTAAAAATTTGAACGAATTTTGCAGATGTCGTTTCACTATGCTTTTGGTGAATGCATCGACACATACTTCGGCTTTTGGGTAAATAATCAGGAAAACTGGGCTCTTCATCGTCGGTAACGCAACCGGTCTCGCCGACAGAAGATTCCGACTGGACCGTATTCCACTTAGAAATTAAGGTTGTGTCGTTTCCTACACGTGTTGGTAAAGTTGGGTAAATACAAAGGTAGACAAACATCTAAATTGCAATCTTGCTGAAGAATTATAACATATCGAAGCGGCCAAAGATCGATACAAGATAATGTTTGATTTTAACTTTCTTGGAGAGTATTCAGCAGCCGGCGGGGTGATCGGCGTCGAGTATTAAAAATCGACGATCTACACACCCTATATATATATATATATATATATTATATATATATATATATATATATTTGTATATACATTTATACCTACTTATTTATACATCTATGTATATATTACATGAATATACGTATATTATACAAATATGTACATATATACATATGTATATACATATGTATATATGCATATATATATATATATAGATATATATGTACATATATACATCTATATAATATGTATATATATATAAGTACTTATATGTGCACATATATATATATACACAAATATATATATACATATATACATGTATATGCATACATATATATATATATATATATATTATATATATATATACATATCGATAGGTATATATATATATATAATATATATATATATATATATATAATATATTACATGTTATATATTTATACCTACATATACATCTATGTATATACATAAATACGTATATATATACAATATGTACCTATATAGAATATGTATATAGATATTTATATATACATTATTAAAGATATATATGCACATATATACATATATATAATATGTATATTATATATATACACGTATATGTATATATATGTAATATTATATATATACATATATGTATATGTGCATATACATACACAAATACATACATACATATATATATACATGTATATACATATACATATATATACATACATATATACATATCCATAGGTATATATATCTATGTATATGCATATACATGTATATATATTTATGTATTATATTTGCGTATGTATATGCATATATAATATCTATATATATATATAACATATGTACATATATATATACATAATGTATATATACATATATACATTATGTATATGTATATATATATATACATATAGTTATATATACATATGCATATATACACAGAGAGCTATATATATATGTATATATATGTGTATATATATATATATTTATATTATATACACGCACACACACATGCACACACACGGGCACTCACACACACACACACACACACACACACATATATATATATATATATATATATATATATATATATATATATATGTATTATCGACTCCAAGTGCTGACCTTGTTTCGTTACTCTAATATCTTAGGGGTTTTAATTGATCTCTCTTCTTGTCAAAGTGAAACTTTACTGGGAGTTAGATGTCGATCGATCTCGACTCGTATAAGACAAATCAATAGAATGTTGTTAAACACTTCTTCTTCATTCACATGAATTTTCGGGAAACAGTTACCAGTAATGAGAGATTACGACCTAATACATCTCGCCTGTTTTATTTCCGGTCGTCTTCGATCAGGATTGTCTATCTCGAACGTTGGCGACATCGTTCAGATTTTATTTAGCAAAATCTATGGTCGCTCGGTCAATAGTTATTCGAAACAGGTCTCATTAAATTTATAGAAAGCGAAACATGACATTGCACATAATTGTACAAAAATAATACCATTAGAATTATTGATTCTTCTGATGAATACAAGTCTGTGTGTCTCAGAATGGAAACTATAAAACCATATTGTGTACAGATGATTATAAATGAAAAGAAAGAAAACATCTTTCTTTCTTTTCTTGCCTATATATATATATATATATATATATATATATATATATATATATATAAGATAATCTAATGAGTCAGACAAACCTACTATTAGTTTCGCATAAAGCTCTTCAGGGCTAAAATCCGACTAAAGAAGAAAAGGAGCAAGACAAATAAATATTACTAACCACAGTAATCATTTAAATTAGCAAAACCAGACTGACCAATAAAAACACAGAACACTATAAATTTATTGTTTAATGAAAAATATTTAATTTCTATATTAACGAATTTTTTTTTTTTTTGATTTATATTTTATTTAGGATTAAGCAGATTTGAAACAATTAAATAAGTGTAAGCACCCCATCGCCATTCTCATCCCCTCAACTAAATGGAACCCAGCACGCCAACGATTGTCCATCTCTTTGCCCGTAGGTAAACGATCCATCGATACGACTAAATCTAGGGAGACGGGGTTTATTCAGTAAACCTCGACATCCCGAAACCCATCATGGGAGAAGCAGCAAATGAATTAGGGGATTGGGCATGGCTCCCGTTGCTGGTACATAAGCCAATATACCTTTCCCCTGTTGCTAGCAAACCCCTGAGGACAAGGGGGTTAATTTCCACTGCTGCCACTTTATTTTTGCAATACAAAATTATTTTCTACCATAACCCTTAGAAAAATCAAATATGGAAGAAAAACTCGCGATAGTAACTTTCCCTAATAATAGAGAAATTTTAAACCAAAGATTAGAAGTTCTAAACAGTTGTATGCATAAAAAACATGGCTTTCCCGTAGTTGTTAACTTTTATGGATTTAGTGTGGGTGAGCGCTCTTTAGTTGTTTTCATTCCCCTAACCTTGCCAACATTGTTCGTAATTTGCTTGTTTAAGCATACGTGGTGTTGCTTCCTTGGGTATAAGAAAAACCCCGCTCGAATAAAGGGATGCATCCCGACCGTTTTAAACGTGTGCCTTTCTGATTGCTCGCCATATAATGGGGTAGTGGCATATATATATATATATATATATATATATATATATATATATATATATAATATATATATTAAGGTAATCAAATGCCTGGTTGTAAAGGATGATTCTATATGGGATCTTCAAAATATGACTGTATAACCATACTGTATGCTATATTGTATGACTACTCTGGTTATATAACTCCTTTTTTCTGTGAATCCCCTTATTTTTGTAAAATCCGTCTGATGAGGCTAGGCGCTTAAGAATTAGAAAAAAAAAATTTAATTAAAAAAAATCTTTTGAGTTTCTGGTTGAGAAAACTTATTACGGAATGATGGTTTGTTAAGTTTTTTCTTTCTTTGAAAATTATATATATATATTAATAGGTATTCCCGCCTAATTCATTATTAATTAATTAATTTTCAAAATTAGGTACGACTCCAATTAAGCACTTATTCTCCCAAAAATTATCGGCAAAAAGCCATTCTAAACAAACCGTGTTTACAACTTATCATATCGTCGTGTAATAAAAGTCACTGAAGAGGAATATTAACCTACTCTAAACAAATCGTAAAATCTAGGAGGTGCGTTTGGTGTAGGGGTTGTGATATCGGCCTGTCAGCTTGGCAGTCCGGTTTCAAATCACGCACAGGGCGGCCTTCCTATCTATAGCTCTGCTGATGAGGCCTAATAGGCCGAAATGTACATACGGAGATTGATTTTTCTCGATTTGTTTAGCCATACATTTAATAGGTATTCCCGCCTAATTCATTATTAATTAATTAATTTTCAAAATTAGGTACGACTCCAATTAAGCACTTATTCTCCCAAAAATTATCGGCAAAAAGCCATTCTAAACAAACCGTGTTTACAACATATATATATATATATTATATATATATATATATATATATATATATATATATCACTCATTCACTTTCAATCATGTTGTTTAATATATAATATATATATATATATATATATATATACCACTCATTCAATACAAAACGTGAATTTTCATGAGGATTTGGTAGCAGGCATCAAAATCTTTACTTGCTATTGTTCTTATATTTGACGCTAGGAGACATGAAAGGTAATTACCTCCCGTGTCTGCCCATAGCCACGAGTCGAAAGAGCCAATGGCATTAAAAGATAAAGCGACGAAATCAAAAGTTTCCATTACCTTCAACCCTCGACAGTGATAACAACGCACCACTTGAGTTCCTGTGCCAAAAAAATGAGGTCTTTGCGCCCCCAGCAACCTCGTGTCGCATGAAGACAATAACATGCTTATCATGTAAGCCTTTATACATTAATTTTCTGGCAGCTACATCCTCTACTAAAGAACTCATTTCATATCAGGACATTTCGCTCATACAACATATAAGCTCTTCCATGTTTTTTGTAATATTTCTATTATCTTATCTTAAATTTGCTCAGGCAATGAAATATTCTTATAACTTCATAAAGAATTTTTCACATTTATTCTCTATGAGGAAATAATCGTTTCTCGGAATTTTTTTAAATGGCTCCCGATTACGACAAGAATGTTGCCGAGTTCGAATCGAAGGCTGTCGAGTTCGAATGGAAAGTTCCCGAATCCGACAAGAAATACCTGAAGTGTTGTACTATCGTCGCCCGGAAGAGGAAGCTTCCGACGAAAAGACAAAGAGAAAGATAAAAAATATATTTTTGAAAAAAGGGAAAACGGAAGAGAGGTTTTCCGGTCAAAGAAGCAGGGAGAAGATAAAGAAATATATAAAAATATCCGTTATCAGATCAAACGATAAATGCGTGGGCATAGTTTTTGAATAAAAAGACTAGTGGATGAAGGATGTAAATTTTCAGGCCCCAGTCAGCAGCCAAGAGGACAACCTCGCGTCTCCCGTCAGCAAACACCCCTCGGGCACTCATTGTGAACACTCGCCGCCTTCGCCAGCCATCCGGCATTTTTATTGTGAAGCTCTACGCCCCTTACCACCCACAAGCCGAAGAAAATAAAGACGGGTCATATTTTTATATATACGTGTCTGTTGTTCGTTGAAGTCCAGTAGCAGTTGCTATACAACAAAAGAAGGCCGGAGGGCACATCGGCCGAAACGTTGTACAGATAACACTGAAGATTTGGACAATATTCCGAATAATCCAACTAAATAATCGTCCTTCTATTTTGTTTCAAGATTATTAATGATGTTCATTTCGTGTACCAACATGACTTTCATTATAGACAAATGCGCCCTGATACTATTATTTACCAAAGAGTCAGTGCTTTTCTTCTTAATGTAATTTATTTTCTTAATGCCAACCGCACTGGTGGCTGAAAGTTAGAATACACCGACTGCACCTCCGCAGACGGGTAAGTACCCCCAATGTGTCCTGTTCACCGTGGTTGGTGACCTGTGATGCTCAAAGATGGAACCCAGATGGCCGGGTAGTCCATAACATGCAACACTCCTTAAGTCTTAAGCTAGACTGGCGGCTGGGTAGACCCCCTCCGATCAATCGACACCTACATGATTGCCCTAATCTTATTGTCCTCATGGCAAGCCTCGACCATTTTTATCATATGAGTGCTAGAAGGCAGTGGCTGAGGGTCTTCATGTCCTGGGAATGACGTTAAACTGTATCTAATGTTGAGGTTCCAGTTCTCTGGCCTTTTCTTACAACGGTAAAATGGTAAAGAGTTCAGGTTCGATATGAGGGCTCGATGTTTAATTTTTTATAGACAGAGAAATATAATTAGTAAAGAAAAAAGAAAAATGCTTAAAAATAGAATATTTCCCGGTTATAGTACCATTTCCACTCACAGGTATCTGAAGATACCTGTGAGTGGAAATGATACCATAACCGGGAAATATTCTATTTTTGAGCATTTTTCTCTACTTAATATATATATATATATATATATATATATATATATATATATATATATATTATATATATGTGTGTGTGTGTGTGTGTGTGTGTGTGTGTGTGAGGTAAATAAACATATTGAAACAGATATATGTTAGCATTATATTTAATATTGTTTTTCTATTTATATACCTCATACTGTCGGTTTTATTCCAATTTTGTATATACTTTTCATATATATATATATATATATATATATATATATATATATATATATTTATTACAGTATGTACGAAAATAACCTACTCGTGTTTCACCAATATATTCAGGGTTAATATCCACTGAATTAATCAAGATATAGATTGATTACAGTTAATTGTGGAAGTCTTCAGCAATTAACTGTAATTAATCATTATCTTGTTTAATTCAGTGGATATTAACACTGACGATCCTTATGGTGAAACTCTAATAGGTTATGTAAATAGATATGTAAAACCTTTATATATTTATTTTTATATATATATATATATATATATATATATATATATATAGATATATATATATATATATAATGTAATATAATA
>CM042138.1:11608169-11610669 GCA_023376005.1 Doryteuthis pealeii | reverse complement strand
GCAATTGTTCATTGTCAAGACTGCATGTCCGTCCTCTACAGTCAGCATCTTCAAGACTCTCATCTCCACTGCGAAATTTCTGGAACCACCTTCGTACAGTCCGAACACTTGTGGATTCATCCCCCATGCTCTGTTGATATTGGCAGCAGTTTCGGAGACATTGTGCCCAAGCTTGAACTCATGCAACATAAGAAGACGAAGGTCATGTTTAGGCATGTTCATCTTTGAAGGCTCCAATTTTTCAGAAATACTTTCTATCTGAAAATAAATTAAATTTTATTTTTGAGCACACATTAATTATCATATATGCAAAAATTCACCTGAAATAAACAACAAATTCTATGTTAAAATGACATTTCAAAACCGAGCACTTCAATCGGCCATTATTTTTGTACCAACCTAATAATAATAATAATAATAATAATATAATAATAATAATAATAATATAATAATAATAATAATAATAATAATAAAGAAGAAGAAGAAGAAGAAGAAGAAGAAGAAGAAGAGCCGGGTTAGCTCAGTTGGTAGAGCGTTAGGCTAGAAGCCACAAGGTTCCTAGTTCGATACCGTCCTCTCCACCTCGGCGTATGAGTAGTAGCACAGGGGATGTGCAGTAAAGTAATGAGCTGATGGTATGTGTGGTGCTCCAACTCAGACGCAAAAAACAATCTCCTTGGTCTAGTGCAAGTGAAAAGGGGATAGACTCCCTCGCTGATTGGCTGATACGACTTTAGGCCACCCCGACGACTTTTTATATATGTGATATTATATTTAGCGTAAATCATTAAACTACGCAGTTAAGTTTGTTTGTATAATTCAATCGATTGACTATTCTCATATTTTCTCTCGCATATTTATTTTGAAACTCGCTTTAACGGAAGTAAATATGTCTCATATTTGCAAAAGAATGTCCGCTACTTCCTTTGTGTTATTCATTTGGTCTGCCATTATTTTTGGTAATTATTTCCTCTTTCTCAAGCAGAACAATTCTTGACATGTTTTGGCGCTGATATAGGAAGTCTGTCTTGAAATTAATGTCATTCATCTTAGAACAAATTCGTTATAAACAGTGATTGAATTAAAGAAGAAATAATATAATGCAAAAAGAAAAGCCCATATTTTTTATGAGCAAAAATCATCTGCGCTGTATTTTTGTTAATTGTTATAAAATCTGAGTGTTTTTTTTTTTAAATCTGAAATCATAATTTAAAATCTCCACTCAGGACCAAATAAATAACAATATATTATCCTCATTGGCATTATGGTTATCTAATTATTATTATCATATTTCTTAGTTAATAATCAAATTATTCGGACCATATTACCCTTAGGCACCCTTTTTGATCTCGATTAAGAAAGGACATGTTTTTCATTTATACCGTCAATATCCAGTTGTTTGTTAGGGTAAGGGGTTAGGGTTTTGTAATTAAAAAAAACTCTAAAAATCGTCTGTTAAAACAACCGGATATTGACGGTGTAAATGAAAAACATGTCCTTTCTTAATCGAGTTCAAAAAGGGGTGACTAAAGGTCGCATAGTCCAATTATTCTTCAATTTTATAATGCATAGTCTGAGATAAATCATGATAGACAAATAAACGGATGGTTGAAGTTGAATATAATGGAAACTACGTCATCCATAGTTTTGGGACGAAACTATTTTACAACTCGTCTAAAACTAGCGTAGGAAAGCACTGAGATTTATTTTATACTACTAAAAACGTACCCAATAATTTTTAAACATGTTTACGATAAAATCTAACATTTAAACTTTTAGGTAAAAACCTAATACACATCTTATTATAATGGAGATTGTGTGTTTTTCTGTCTGTAACTGAAACTATATCGCTACTCAAGTAACAATTCCCTTAGTTATTGACATCACATTCCCAATGATTTTATTTTTATTTAAACCTCAATTATTAATAAAATTGTTTTACATTATTAATACTGTTAACCATATCTACATACTAATAGGATGCAATTATATTTATATATACAACAAAATAGCGGTTTACAGTGTGAATGGGAAGGCTAATTTGCATATTGATATTAAAAATATGATTTTAATAAATATGTGCTTAGTATTATTGATTTCTAACTGTTTGGTTTTATTTTGATGAATATAAGCAAAAATCTCTTCAATGAATCTTAACTGAAATCCATTAACAGGAAAACAACTGTTATTTTATTCTTTACTTCCTCTTTTAACTAAATACTTAAATTAGAAAAAATAACAATGAAAGACGAGAGTGATGGAAGAGTATGTTTTAGTTGTTCTATTTTTTTATTATACTCCCTCTGTTTTAAATCTTTTTAACTGCATTCTTATTTAGTTTCATTAGCCTTTCTAATTTAATACAATATTTCATTGCATTAAAACTTAAATACTTGCACCCGGCGGGTGCATATATTTGCTAGTTTAAATAATGCATACTACTTAAGAAATTTATTAAAAACAATCTAAATAAAAAGCATTAAAAACAAACTTTAATTAA
>CM042138.1:11580669-11603169 GCA_023376005.1 Doryteuthis pealeii | reverse complement strand
GCGAAAAATGGCGGAAATTATAAAAAGAAAGGAAATGAACCGAATAAAAAATTGAAAAATAAAAAAATGCAAATTTAGATACAAAAATAAAAATTATTTACTAAAAATCCGTCAACGGGTTAATACTCATCCTGTTTGAAAACGAGAATTTGTCTATCGTCGAGTTTGGAATATGTCTTCTTTTTTAAAAAACTGTTACAATAAGAGATACATAACTGTCGCTGACCAAGAAAAGCGTTGTCGGATGTGCTTATATTTGAAACTACCGCATAACTTTTTTGCAACATTAATGTTTTCGTTTTGAATTCATATCATTTTCGTCTCCGCTATTGATAAGTCTGGAGTATAAACAAGCTCTGAAGATGATATTTATAAATCGAAATATTGTTCTATATTAGCTATGAATATGATATAAAATATTTTCACTTTAACAGCATATTGTGTTGTTTTCATATCCTTTTATCTATACTCATATATATATATATATATAGAAATGGACTCACCCGTCGATTATCGACGTATGAGGGTTCATACACACAATAAACTCCCATACAGTGATTTGTTTATAGTGGTGAAGGATTGTGTTCGACCATCTACACTTTTTGGCACAGTCGATAGGAAAGAATTGGTGCATCAAAGGTTGTCACAAACCCAATCAGCGACCGACTCAGGAATTTGAATGCAGAGTTATCCCTCTCCTAGACTGGTTACCTACCCAAGGCTGAAGAGCCCAGTCTGCCCTACTATTTAACCATAGCTTATATATATTTGCCCCTATAATATATATATATATATATATATATATAATATATATTGAGAGAGAGAGAGGGAGAGAGAGAGAGAGAGGAGAGAGAGAGAGAGAGAGAGGAATGAAGAGAATCTAAGAGAGAAAAATGAATAGATACAAGAGGTAAGCCATATCGTATACAGTAAGGAAGAATGTTGTGTTTATAAACTTTAGAAAATTATTCTGCAAGTCGAAGTGGAGAAAATACAAGGCATCTATAATCACTCAATAATTTTCTTAGTATTCAGCAAATTCATTTTGGAAGACCGAGTAATGCAAACCGGTAAAGGAAGAACAATATATTTTGAGAAGAAGACAAGAAAAATGTTTTCTTTTCCAGAAGTAAGAAATATAATGTATTTCACGTTTGAAAAAATATTTTATAATTGTGATCATTCACCTACGTTATTACTATAGAGAGAGAGAAAAAGTTACACTAAAGGACATTTACTGGAACGCCTCAGGAAAAGACAATAAATAAAAGGAAGTGGAAAATATATAAATAAAAAAGAAGGCGACATAAAAAATGGAAATGGTCCATAAACTCAGAAGACATGAATATGCATTTACGTACTTTTTAAACTGAGAAGAAAGACACAGACTCACACACACACAGACTCACATACGCCTATATATATATATATATATATATATATATATATATATATATATATATATAATATATATATATATATGCATATGCATTCATAGATATATATTCGTATACATATATTCTTCTATATACTTATATATATATATATATATTATATATATAATAATATATATTATATATATATATATCGGGTATTTTTTATATATATGAAAGTACGCAAACAGTTAGTTTGATATGGCTATGCCGACAATTTTTGGAGAATATGTATATATATATATAATATATACATATAGAAAATGTATATAAATTATTATATATATAATATATAATATATATTATGTGCGTGTTGTGTGTGTGTGTGTGTGTTGTGTGTGCGTGTGTGTGTGTGTTTTTGACGTACTTTTTAGACTGAAAAGGCTCACACATACATACATATATTTATTTCATGTACTATACATACAACCACATATATATATATATATATAATATTTATATATATATATATTTATATATATATATGAATTATATATATATATATAATATATATATATATATAATATATATATATATATTCATACATATATATGTGTGTGTCAGTGTGTATCTGTGCGCTACGTACATATTAAATGAACATACACATACATATATATTTATATATTATATATGTATACATATATATGAATATATATATATATTTCATGTATATATACACATATCCATACATATATTCATATATATATTTTATATATGCATGTATATTCATATATTATATATGTGTGTGTGTATGTGTGTGTGTGCGTGAGTGTGTGTTGGGGGGGGGGTGCCGTGGTGCGCGCGCGCGCGGTGTGTGTAAATCTATAAAAAAACAGCAACCGATCTTTTTACGCCCGGGAAAAAAAGTAACTGCCGAGAGGAGAAAAAAGAGAGAAATTCGAGGAATGCAACAATTAGACGAGTTCATAATAAAGTAAGCGTGTTTCAAAATGTGGGGGTTATAAAATGGAAATAAACACGTCAACGAAATTTAAGCAGGTAATTTTAGGAACGTTGGATGAAAAAGGAAATATAGGGGGGGGGCGTCAAATTGAATTGCAAAACGCATTGGATTTTAAATCGGTAAATATAAGACTTTTCTCTGTAAAAGGCGAGGTTTCAGTCGGTAGAGCGTTCGGCTAGAAACCACGAGGTCTTGTTCGATACCGGCCCTCGCCAACTCAGTGTACGAGTAGCACAGGGATCTGTGCGGTAAGTAAGGGGGCTGATGGTAGGTGTGGCGCTCCACCTCAGACGCTAAAAATAATCTCCTAGGTCTAGCGCTAGTGAAAAGGGGATAGACTCCCTCACTGTATGGCTGATACCGAATTTAAGCCACCCCGACGACTTTACTTACTTACAGGTGACCTAGAAAAAACAGAACCCAAATTATTTATTTTCCCATTAAACTAACCCCAAACCCAACCTCTAACCCTAACCCTAACCCCTAGTTAAAATTAAAAGTTTTATTACAAAATTTATGCGTTCTGTTTTTTTTTCTGGGTCACCCTAAATTTTCCGACCGATTTGCAAGTTTAACCCATCACATAATGATATAGTAAGACATTTTAATTCAATGATTTACTATATTTTTAAATAACATATAAATGACGTAACTTGCTAAATTTCAAATTAATATTTGAAAAAGAAAAAAAGAATTGGTCTAGCGCTAGTGGAAAGGGGATAGACTCCCTCGCTGATTGGCTGATACCTACTTTAAGCCACCCCGATGACTAGATATATCTACCCATATAAAGAATACTTATATCAATTCATAGGTTTGTTTATTCAATTTTATACGGGTCAGCGCGTATTTTTTTGCGATTAGAGTGTAGTATCTGTGCATCTGTTATATAATTGTTTAACTCAGCATATATAATAGGGAAAGTGTAGAGAGGAGCTGGGGTACTTGCTGACTCTGTTTCGTCGGCGGCCATCTTCTTTTTCAGGGCCATCATTTTTTGCTGGACTTGGTGTCTGTGCTCAAAACAGTTGGTAATAATTAAGCAAGACTTAATTGTTTTTCTTTATTCTCATTAAGAACCTCAAAGCTCAAAAGGGATTTCAACCGCGCGGTGAGAAATTGGCATCTTTCGACAGATGAACTTTACGTCTAGACCCCTTGACTAACGGTCAAAATCTAACTAACTAAACTTAACTTCCGTTCTCACGTTTTCACATTTTCACATTTGCGGGAGCCTCGGAGTTAACTAAATGTTATTACCTATCAATAACATAACCCCCACCGATTTTGAATTACAACGAATTTTAATTCAAAATCTATCTACACTTACAGAAATAATTTGTAGGCTACCCACGAATTATTTTGCTCAACAGCACTTATGATGTACATCCAAATGTTATTATGTTGCATTTTACGGCATGACAACACTTTTTGGGTTATTCTATGAAGTTATTTTGTCTCATTCATTCTAGATGGGTACACAATTTTTTAATACATTATTTTCTATTAAGAAATTTGAAAAAACAAGTCTTCCAAAAATAGTATGAATTTATTTATCGACGCTTAAAAGTTTCGATTTCTTTAAACCTTCATCAGGATGTATCATAGGGTGAAGAAATTGATGGATATTTTATAGATGACAGGAGGTAAAAAAAATCTTTATAAGATTTTTTTTTTTTTTTTTTTTTAACTGTATTTGTAGAGCTTATATTTTTGAAAGACGAGTCGCGATCCGCACACGCGAAGATATCATGACGCGTGACGTACCTGAAAGAAATGCATTCAACAAAAGACAAGAAAAAGTATTAATAGACTGATTTTATGAGAACAAAGGGAACAAAGCGGGAATGATAGCTAAATAATTCAATAATTTCTTCGAGTTACGTCATGACCTCTTCGCGTGTGCGGTCGCGACTCGTCTTTCAAAAATTTAACGCTGAACAAATACAGTTACACAACAACAAAAAATTTATAAAGTTTTTTTTTTTTATCTCCTGTCATCTATAAAACATTCATCAATTTCTTCACCCCATGATACATCCTGATGAAGGTTTAAAGAAACCGAAACGTTTAAACGTCGATAAATAAATTCATCCTATTTTTGGAACACTTGTTTTTTCAAATTTCTTAATATTTTCGGATTTATTTCCATATTTACTCCATTATTTTCTATCTAACCCATAGATATTTCTATAACAGGAACTACTACTTAGGGTCAGTGTGCCCTAACAGTAGTGGTGATGAAGTGGTACTCCACATTCCCCAGAGCTCCAGTATTGGAACTTTGTCATCGATAGAGTTTAACGTTATACTAACATCTTATAACCCTCAACAATCACCTTCAAATGTTAAAATGGGTTAGATAATCAAAATACGGGATAGGGTTTGACGTGACCAGCTGAATGATCGGAGGGGGTCCTCTCCAACCGTCCGTCTAGTCTAAGTAAAGGTCAAAGAGGAGTGTTTTTAGCTGAATGGTGACTGCAAAAAGAAAAATAGATACCCGCAACTGGATATGTCAGTGAGGGCCGTCCATCAAAGAGCTACAATGACCAACCCTGTGCGGATACTGGATGCTGCGTAGTGAACCTCCCGAGGGCGATGAATGATGGGGACGATAGGCGAGAGATTGTCATGGATATCCTTGCTAGAAGCGTGACATGATGATGATGATGATGATGATGATGATGTTTTTCTGTTTAAAGTCATTCTGGAATCCACCGCTAAAACTTATTCACTCGGTGTGATGACGTGTATTAAACCACAACCAATCAACAGCTCGAATACGTGGTTAGTTAACTATTTAATCAGTGATTTGGACGTTATTCGACATTGACTACCGGACCTGCAACGAGGGACTTTGCTGAACGGAAGGATTTTACCCAACACCAAGGAACAACCGTAAGATCATACCCAACACTAAGGAACACCAGGGAACAACCAAAGGATCATGCACAATACTGAGGGATTCCAAGGAGCAATCAAAGGTTTCTTCAGTAAGGATCGCACTCTGCTTCACACAAGGGATCTCCACTGGGGAGTGCTTTTGCTTGAAGCCAAAGGATGGCCACACAAATCGTAACAGATGATGATGATATATTCTCAGATTTCCAGACGCCTACAATGATCTAACCTAAGCTACTCGAATAACCATAGGCATAATTAAAGATATATTTTCCCATAAATTTTACATCATTTTACATCATCATGAATTCTGTTGAGAATTGAGGAAGATAGATATGGGGCTTCAAAGACGCCCCAAAATGCCATTTTTCAGCCATTATAAGTCTACGTATTTTGATGAAAATTTAAGTTATCGATTTTATTGTTTTTTCTCATGGATTATGATGCGTTGAATTTACTGATGGAGAAAAAAGTGTACAATTCGGAGTTTTAGGTGAAATTTGAGGCCTGATAATCCCCCTGAGAGTAGGTGAAAATGGCCAATTTCGTGCAAAATTAAAGTACCGATTTAATATGATTTTCTGATAGGGTTCGATGTGGATTATCACATAGTAAAAGATGGTTGAATTCTGTTGAGTATTGGGGGAGATATGGGGCTTCAAAGATACCAAAAAAATACCATTTTGCAACCATTATAAGTCTACATATTTTGGTGAAAATTTAAGTTATCGATTTTATTGTTTTTTTTCTCATGGAATCTGATGCGTAGAATTTACTGATGGAGAAAAAAGTGCTCAATTCGTAGTTTCAGGTGAAATGTTTATATTTGCTTGAATCTGTTAATATTCTAAACTCCCCGGTCAACCCTGAGCATTACTTGTAGCATCCTTTATTTCTTAATTTTCCGCAGGTAGCGTAATGTTTCTTCTGACATTCTTCTGTACACACAGACACTTAGTAAATTTTCTACAGCTCACTCGTATTGGAAAGATAATAACCGAAAGAACATTATCAATATATTTTATTAGCCCCAGTCATATAAAACAGATTATTTTATAAAATATTTTCTTAGCGTGTATAGCCTCGGTTGTCGGCATAAAACAGAAGATGCATCTTCAGTTGCTGGCTTCATCCATATATCTTATCCAGCTGTGCAACGTTTGCAGTGTTTCAGATGTAGAATAAAGAAACCGATGAAAGAAGAGAGACAACATTCAAAACATTTTCAGTAAAATAAATAAATGCCACAAAATAAAAAATTTAAAAAATATTTCCTCTAGTATATTTCCATAGAATCGAATTATATTTTACTTATTTTTGCTTCCCTCGTAAAAACACTAGTAAAAACTCAACTTTAAAAAAAAAATTACTAAAAACCGAAATAAAAATGAATGAATGAATAAATAAAAGTAAAAATAACGAGCGAATCGAGGCTTTACGATCGCTGTTCAACGATGCAGAGCAGAAAGCAGTAGGTTATAAACGCAATAAATTATAAAGAATTATGCGAAGATCCATAAAGTAGTGAAGATATTTTCAAAAATTATTTTGGTTTTATGCCACACTTTAGCAAGAACGGTGGAAGTAACACCAGGTTAAAAATCCTCTTTTAAATTTTCTGTTATATATGGTATCAATAAAAAAAAAATGAAGGAAAGGTAATGAGAAAGTTTCTACGTAAGTATATGCTGATATATAAATTAGATTATATACCTACGCGTTTGTGTAAATCGGGTTGTGTGGGGGTGGGGTTGGGTGCACACATATTTTATTATCTGCGTAGGTATCAATTTTCATTTTTATTCATATCAGTAAAATATTTGGTGAAAAAGGAAGATTTAATACTAACAGGATATCTAAAAGGCAGAAACACATTTAAAACGGGATATCTGCATCAGAACGATATATTCAATTTGCTACATATTTTGCATTTAAATAATTTCTAATGGGTATTTACGTATGTATATAAGAATATATGTCTATCTATATATGTATCTCTAAAGACGTACAATACATCTTACAGATGCGTACAGGGTGGTCGTCAGAGATGCACTATCTTCATCATTTCTAATGTGTATTTACGTATGTATATAAGTATATATGTGGAAAAGGGGGGGGGGAATGAATCCGAGAGAATGAGGTAAAATAAGGAATGAAAGAACAAAACTCAGACAAAATGTGTAGTATATTTCGGTGGAGTTTGAACTCAGCTTCTTCTGCTTTTATAATTATATATTATATATATTTATATATTATATCATTATATAATTTTAATAAAAGCAGAAGCTGGGTTCAATACTGAAGATGAGGACAATAGTCTGAATAATACAAATAATGGTAATCTTTGCGGAGTTCCGCCCAGGACCCCTGCCTCAAAAACTGCTAGCTGAAAAAACAACACCAGCTACGATTGAAGTCCGTAGCCGAAGCGGTATCACTTGAAAAAAAACAACAAAAACAACAACCAAATTAGGTCGTTTTTCCCGAAAACACAACCCTAACCCCAACCCTAAACCCTAACCTTAAACCCCACTAGTTAAGATTAAGTTTTATTACAACATTTGTGGGTTCTGTTTTTTCTGGGTCACATACAGGGTGACCCAGAAAAAACAGAGCCCAAATTCTTTATTTATTTTCCATTAAACTAACCCTAACCCCCAACCTTAACCCTAAACTCTAACCCTAGTTTTTTTACACCGCTTCGGCTACGGACTTCAATCGTAGCTGGTGGGGTTTTTTTTTCAGTAGTCACTGGCTAGCAGTTTTTGAGGCAAAAGGCCAGGACGGAACTCTGCAAAGATTACCCAAATAATACTCAAAAAATAATCTTTTAGTTTTTATTTTCATTTTATTTTTCGATTTTGGCTACTTATTTACTACCCGAGCAGATTCTTTTAAAAAAAAAATGTTCTTCTACTCACAACTTCTGTCTTCTTTTTATTTATACAGAATTTATCAATCACATATATACGACACCCCAAAAACAGGGAGGTCAAAGTTAGGTAACCGGAAAAAAATCAGAAAGTTTTGAAATAAAATAACTAATGCATTATAAAATTAATTCATTGCTAAATCAACACTGAACATTTCATTAAAATCGGATAATTCTCTGATTTTTGGTAAAATGTTTTTCGAACGTTGGGGTCAGAATGATATTTTTAAAAAACACGGATTTTTCAACGAATTAGGTTCATCTAGTTTGACCTAATTTAAATTGAAATCGACTTGGGAATTCTATAACAAGTGCCGGTGAGTTGTTAAAAGAGTCTGTTAATCACTAGTCCATCTCCCCTTCACTGGCATATAGAGAGGAAAAGAGAGTTATGCAGAATGTAAAGACAGAGACGGGTCAGTTTTTGACGTAATTGCAAATTATGACAAATTAGAACCAATTAAAGTGGATGTTTTTTCAAACATTTAGTAATCGTAAAACTAAGGAATAATTTAGGACAAATTTCGTTTCATCAAGCTCACCAGCAAAAAAGCCTTTAGAGATTGAAAGCTAAAAATTTCAGCTTTAGTATAATAATAGAAGATATACATTGAAGAAATTATATATATATATATATATATATATATATATATATATATATATATATATATATATATATATATTATATATAATATATATATATATATTACTAAAGCTGAGTGAATCAACTTTTCTTTCCTAAAGGGTTTTTGTTACTGTTAGTTTAATGACACGAATATTATACTAAATTATTCCTTACTTTTAGGACTGAATTATGTTTGAAAAAAATTCTGTTTTAATTGGTTCTAAATTAGTCGTAATTAGCAATTAAGTCAAAAACAGACCAATCTCTTACTTGACTCTGTGTCTATGTTTTTCTTCCCTCTATGTATCTCTTGACTACCTCCTCGTCATATAAATGTTAGTTGCTCTGGCGCGAAGAGAGAGTGAGAGACGGGAGAAATTGAAATGTATTTCTATGTTAATTTATCACCCAGCAACCCGTAGCTTAAAATGAGATCAAACATTCCCTTTCTTAGAAAGCATATTGACAATGATTTTAAGGTTTCCTCCGCCGTATTCATTTAAAAAAAATGATTCACTTTGCTAACTCCCTTTTCCCTAATCTCAATTATCTACCCAGAGCTGAATGGGTGACCCCAATGGGTACGTTTTGTCTACTATATATATATATTATATATATATATATATATATATATATATGTGTTGTGTGTGTGTGTGTGTGTGTGTGTGTGTGTGTGTGTAGTATAATACAAACACTTACACATTCTAATACTCACACCGCAAAAAAAAGATATTTCAAACCGTTCATTTTTTCAACGTTCTTTTTTCTCAGACTTCAAATTTTAAACAGACCGATAAACAAGGACTATTACTTATTCTGAGATAAAAAAAAATGTTGTTATTACCTTCCACATACCAGCAAAAGCCCTGAAGATGATCTAATTAATAGATCGAAACACTGCAGCGTCGGCCAATAAACTCACCACTTAACTCATTTAAACCTGTGTTTTTTTCAGTTTTTTATTATACCACATACCGTCGGATTCACTTCCTTTTATTCACACACACACACACACACACACACACACACACACACACATACACACACACACACACAATACATATATATATATATATATAAGTAATTGGTAATTTGCTTGAAGCATTGTTAAGTATGTTTTATATATATATATATATATATATATATATATATATATATATATATATATATATATAATTTACTGTGTGCATATTGTTGATTGAAAAGTTAATTCCGATGTACCAGTCATATTATAAAGTTATGAACAGAGCTTTCACCTGAAAATGTCTATAAGTGAATATATAAAATATACATTTTATATAATATTCTTTTGAGAAAAAAAAGTCGCGTACCAATTTGACCACAAATATAAAAGTAATACCAAAGTGCATGACTATGCATTGAACTATACAGATTCATCTGGTCGCTTTCTATTGTAATTGATGGGAAAAGTGCTTCTGAATAGAAGTGAAAAAAGTATAGAAATTACGATCACTTAGCTTAATCGTGCGTTAGTTGTTATTGCAAGTGGAGTGAACTGGTATTCCGAACGAATTATGTGCATGCACACAGTCACACAATTAGCTTCTGCGAGACACACACACAACACGTGCGTGGACCCCCCCCATATTATATATATTATATATATATATATATATATATATAGGTATGTATGTGCATATAGGTAGAGGAAGGAGAAATGGCATATGAATAGCGATAAAATGAATTAAGGGTAATTTAGATATTTGGTGGAAAAATGTTACTGCGAAATATTCATATGAGTGCACACACACAGATGTACCTACAGGCGCGCACGACCTCACATATACACGTCAGTGCGGTATACACGCAGATACTTGTACCAATAGACACGCGCACACACACACACACACACACACACCACACATATATACATATATATATAATATATATATATTATATATATATATATATTATATATATATATATATATATATATATATATATTCTAGGTGCGTACAATAAGAAAATAAACTTTTTAAAACCAAACTTTAATTCTTCATCGAAAACTTAATCTAATATGAGTTCCACACGAGATGCACGGAATAATGTTTCAAATCAGTCACATAATGATATGTTCAAGCCCGATGAAGGACGGCTGTTGCTTAAGTAAAAAGTTCCGGGCGGGTATCAGCCAGACAGCGAGGGAGTCTATCCCCTTTTCACTAGCGCTAGACCAAGGATACTATTTTAGCACCTGAGGTGGAGCGCCACACCTACCATCAGCTCCTTACTTTACCGCACAGATCCCTGTGCTACTCATACGCTGAGTTGGCGGGGCCGACATCGAACTAGGAACCTTGTGGTTTCTAGCCGAACACTCTACCGACTGAGCTATGTACTGAACAAGCTCATTAGGGCATAATTTCGGTGAACTTTGTGTGAATCCGTACTTTCTTCGTGACTTGACCGTAATAAATAAATAATTAGATAGATTTGAATATACTAAGAGTTAGATAGACTAAGTTAAAAAATAGATAGATAGATAGATAGATAGATAGATAGAAATGTTATCCGGATATACAAATATGAAGTGTCAAACCTCAGCTGATATAAACCAATAGCTGAATCAACATCTCCATTTGGTATGAAGATTGTAGAGGGAAAAAAACTGTCAATAACCAGATGCCGTTATATATACTAGCAAATATATGCACCCTCTGGGTGCAAGTATTTAAGTTTTAATGTAATAAAATATTGTATTAAATTAGAAAGGCTAATGAAACTATATAAGAATGCAGATAAAAAGATTTGAAACAGTGGGAGTATAATAAAAGATTTGAAACAGAGGGAGTATAATAAAAAATGGAACAACTGAAACTTACTCTTCCATCACTCTCGTCTTTCATTGTTATTTTTTCTAATTTAAGTATTTAGTTAAAAGAGGAAGTAAAGAATAAAATGACAGTTATTTTATCTTGTTAATGGATTTCATTTAAGATTCATTGAAGAGATGTTTGCTTATATTCATTAAAATAAAACCAAACAGTTAGAAATCAATAATACTAAGCACATATTTAATAAAATCACATTTTTAATATTAATATGCAAATTAGCCTTCCCATTCACACTGCAAACCGCTATTTTTTGTATATATAAATACAACTGCATGTTATTTGTATGTAGATATGGACAACACTAATAAAAAGGTGAAGAAATTTTATTAATAATTGAGGTTTAAATATAAATAAAATCATGGAGAATGTGATGTAAATAACTATGTTAATTGTGACTCGATTAGTAATATAGTTTCGGTTACAGACAGAAAAACACACAATCTCCATTATAATAAGATATATATATATATATATATATATATATATATATATATATATTCGTTAGCCTTGATTAGGCAACCGGTCAAGGAAAATGAAATTCGTGAATGGAAAAAAACCTACTTTGCATAGAAATTGTCGTTTTAACCCTTGCTACCCGTGGTGGAAGAGTTGCATAAATACACATATAACAAACACCAATTATCTACCTAGAACCTTACTGAAAATCAGTCCGGCTTTAAGATGAGTAAAATATAAACTTTAAAATGAAACATTTATTATTGAATATCAATATTTAAAATCAATCATATCTATCAATCCCTGTCTTCGTACTCGCTGATAATAAGGAAAAAATACGAATATGGTATTTTGGAGTTTTTATTTTCAGGCTCGTGAGTGGATTGCAACGTGATTCCTAATCAAGGAAATCTTTCTAACGATCATTATCCAAACAGATACAGCGTTAGTCATTCTTTCAATCAATTTATTGATCGATCAATGCAATATATTGACTCACAAACTAGAGAGTTCCAGGAAGGCTAAAACGAGAAAAAAAAAAAAAAAAAAAAAACTGTACAATATGTCCGTCGCTGTATAAAGTAACCCATTTCTCAATAACATTCTGCTGATTTATTGTATACTAGAAGCGGCCACCCGGCATCGCCTAGGTAGAAGGTATTTTTTTTTAGTTTGTCTTGCAGGTCTATGGAGCAGCCTGCGGGGATCCAACTCGCAATTCAGTTATAATTTATTGCTGTATCATGAGTTAGACCCTCACAGGATGCCCCATTAAAGTCCCCACGCAAAAAAAGATCTACCTTGATCCAGTCACTCTAAAAATAAGAATAAAATAATGTCTTACAATATTAAATGAAAAGAAAAATATGCTGTTATCATTTAAATCTTGTTATTTTTAATTATTTTCACGAATATAAATCAAATCTTCATTATTTTTAATTAAAAACCAAGCTCTGGTGATATTTAATGTGTATATATATATATATATATATATATATATATATATATATATATTTACTTTGTTGTTTATTGTTGTATTTTCGTAGTTTCCTCCGGACATACATACACACAACTGCCCTTTATATATGTATAGATTTTTTTGTTAACGACAACCCTTGTTGGCTTATTTTATGCCGAAGACGTTTATTTCTTTTCCTTTTTGTTGGGTATTCAAAAATTTTAACTCATTTTTAAAAATCTATTTAAGTCATAGATGGTGCCGTAACACGTGACTACTAGTTCGGAAAATAGTGGACCTGGGAATAATGGCGATCAAGGGTACTTCACATTTCCAGTGCTCCAGAATTTGACCTTACCACTTGATGCAGTTTAATGTCATATCTAAGACAATAAGACTCTCAGCTCCGGCATTCTGACACATTATATGATAAAATGGATTGGGAGTTTGCCATAAGGGCAATAGAGTCGGGAGAATCATATGGGTGCCACAGCTTAACGGGACTAGTCGGTTGATTGGAGGAAGCCTCACCAACAGCTCTTCTATCCCAAGTAAGATCCAAAGGGGAGTATTGCATGACATGAAATGCTCACTCACTAGGATTCCATCCTTAAGCATCGGTTCGCTACCCGCGGCCAAATGTTTTCTTTCGATGAATTAAGGAACGAAGTGTAGGATGGTTTAGGTAAAATTTAAATGTTTAGAGGTAGAATATTTTCTTATATGTACATTGAATTTGGTATTTTTAGCAAGCCCCTAACGGGTCTAATGCTGCCTGATAGTTTGCAACTTTGAACATTTTGGTTAACTTTGAACATTTTGCTTAAATTCATATACTCAAAATATAGCCTTCAAAACTGATGAAAAAGGCGTCAAAACAAGGCATTTTTCAGTTTGTTTTGACGCATGTAAAAAAAAAAAAACAACTTAAAAACGCCTGCCGGACCCCTTAAAACTATGAAATTAACATTCCAACTGTTGTTTTCTGTTAGGGGCCATGCCCGTACATATTACCTGATAGTTGGTATGTTGGAAAAGTCTGGGGAAATTTTTGAAATTGGGGTTTGAAGGGATTTTTTTACTTCCAAACACGTTATTAAAACACAAAAAAACTGTGTAACACTATCGAAAATTATTAAATAACATTGAATTTGGTATTTTTAGCAAGCCCCGTTACGGGTCTAATGATGCCTGATAGTTTGCAACTTTGAACATTTTGGTTAACTTTCAAAATTTTGCTTAAATATATAGGGTCTCGTGTTGACATGCTATAGTAACACCCATCTCGATTGATAGGAAAAATTCGTTGTTAAAAAAAGACTGTTATCTTTCTTTCATTTGACAGAAACTAACATAATCAGTCGTTCATTACAATGTAAGATTTTCAAAGAGATGGCTGATTGGTGTTTAATGGCACACCAACCTTTGTGGATTACTTGATGTCTCCGTATATATGATATGTAAGCGCATAATTTATTGGTGAATATTTCTTTGTTTTGTTGTACCTTATATAGTGGTAGAAATAATTATCATTATCACAATGTGTATCAATATATTGATAGAAATCATTGTATGTTATATTTTCGTTAATTTCACGTGTATCAATAAATCAGAAGAATAAAATTTAAGAAATAAATGTTAATAAACAGGTAGGTATGTTATATTTTCCTTTAAATTTATGTGGATCAATAACTGGTAGTTTTCATGGACCAAGTCTCCATTAGGCACCCCAAATCATGAAGTTAATAAAAGGTTCATGTTTTAAATCATCACCGGTAACTTCCGTAAAATACGATTGTAATGATTTTATCTCTGGCTCACTATAGTGCATTTAAACCCATGACAACTTTAATATGAAAACGTGTATTTTGTCTGTTAATAATACCATGAACTAACTATTTATTTAATTTATCGTAACTTCTGATTAATATTGTTAGTTTGTTTACAAAAAATTGGAAAACAGAAGTTACCTGTGACGAGTTAAAATGTGAACCTTCCATAAAGTTGATAATTTGGGGTGCCTATTAGAGACTTGATCCGTTTTCATTAACTTCCAATTGTTTGGTTTGGTTTTTTTTACGGCATATCAACCTCAGTGGATCATTTAATGCCGATAAAGTTTTGAAATAAATCAATTCTTAATGGATAATACAATTTTTTATGAATACATTTTTCTATTTAACCCATAGATAGGACCCTAACAGGTACTACCACTCCGTGTCAGAGTGGACCAGGGAGCAATGGTGATGAAGGGGTGCTCCACATTCCCCAAACCTCCAAAACTGGAACCTCACCATCAGATAGAGTTTAACGTCATTCCCAGGACATGTAGACCCGCGGCCACGGCCTTCTAGCACCCATATGATAAAAAGGGTTGGGTCTTGCCATAAGGGCTAGGGCTTGACATGACCAGCCGATTGATCGGAGGGGGCCTCTCCGACCGCCCGTCTAGCCCAAGATAGGGCCAAAGTGGAGTATTGCATGTCATGAATTGCTCATCCACCTGGGCTCTATCCTTAAGCATCACGGGTCGCCACCCACAGCCAACAGGTGGCTCCATTGTGGGAGTCTTACCCCTCTGCAGAGGTGCAGTCGGTGCATTCTAACGCCCCAGCCAACAGGGCGGTAAACATTATGCGTTTTCTTTCTCATAGACCGCTTTTCATGCGAAGGCTAAATAACAAAATCTCTCCAGTTATTTACCAATAGTTATGTGAGGAGTAATATATGCATCTATGCATTTCCCGAGGACATTAGCGAAATAGAATGTAAAAAGCCTTGTTTGGTATTTGAACTCAGGTCGTTCAGTCTATTTTCTAAGACGATAACCATTACTCCACAACTCTTCAAAAAGATATATTGATTATTGATTAACGCCAACTGTCCCAAACGAGGGAAATCGATCAGTGTAAAGTAATGCGTAAAACATTGATAGCACTTCCTGACAGTTACGATTTTTTTTTCTAACAGAAAGTGAAAATATTATTCTCCCGATCAGAAGTTGATTATCCTGTTTTGAACTCGCCAAAAAAAAAAACGTAAGAATTCAAAGAATTTAATCTATGCCCAGTTTTATCGGTCATATCAATAAAACACAAACAAAAAAAATACAAAAACAGAACAAATAAAACAAAGAACACTTGATATTAAAGATTTCTGAAAACAAACCAAATAAAATACCATAACACTAATGGAAACATATAGGTGCTAGGGCTTGACATGATCGGAAGGAATCTATAGGGATTTGGCCCCTATATTTTTACGGCATGTGGAATTGACCGAATTAAAATAATTAAGTTATCTTAAACAACTAGTTTTAGAATTGTATGTCATGAGTTTAGAATTAGGTAAACAAAAGAGAATCGAATGAAAATTAGTTTGGAAATATTTTAGCAACAATATAAACAATGGTTTAAATTTCATTGAAAATATGTACGCCATCGGAATGTAAAAAAATCATCCGATATTTACGTCATTAGAAAACAGCTGATATTTGAAAATTCCAATATTAAATTTAACTTAATGATCACGTAGACAATGACAAAAGAAAATTATAAAAAGGCCCATAGAGCTGAAAAACTTCAGTGGGGAGCTTATGCTCTTTCGCACTCGACAGAGTTGGAGCTGATGCTCCTAACTCGACAGTGGGAACGGACGCTCTTCCCAACTCGACACAATGGGGAGATGACGCTGTCCGAAAACATTAAATACGACTCAACAGATCTGTCTATTTTTTAGTTTCATATTTTCTCTCTCTCCTACTCAATACGACACAAATTTCAATCACAGACATTGTTTTATCAAAACTGCTACAATTTGACATAATCAATCACACAAATATAAACAATACATGAGCACTTTACAAACACAACTACGTACAGACAATCTGCAACACCGCTGAAAAAACAATTGAATATACCAATTGTAAATTAATGTATATAAAGTTTGTTTCTTTTATAAATTTTATCTTCTTCTTTTGTTTTCTATAGAAACTACATTTCCGTAGTCTTATACATTTAAATTGTGGGGATTAAAACACGGATCTTCTTCAACACATCACACACCAACCAAACAACGGTCCCTACAAAACCCCTTTAACTGCCCATCTAGCTCACGTAAGGGCCAAAACAGAGTGTTGCATGTCATGGACTGCTTAGTGACTAGGATACTGCCCTTAAGCACCAGGGGTCCATTAGGTGTATTTTACCCCTTTGTATTCGGTGTACTCTACTGCCACACCTTACAGGACGACCACAACTGTTATAGTCTATCTACCGATGTTAGCAGCTTTCGCAATTTCCATTGGATAACCTTATCAAAATAAATCATACATGCTCCTGATATTCCTTTTGTGGCAGTTAGTTGCTTAACGTACACTTACTATCTAACTGATTTTATACTTACTTCTAAATAATTTTAACTGATTTTACACTTACTATCTAAATAAATTTTACACTTACTATCTAAATAAATTTTAACTGATTTTACACTTACTATCTAAATAAATTTTAACTGATTTACACTTACTATCTAAATAAATTTTAACTGATTTTACACTTACTATCTAAATAAATTTTACACTTACTATCTAAATAAATTTTAACTGATTTTACACTTACTATCTAAATATCTAAATAAATTTTAACTGATTTTACACTTACTATCTAAATAAATTTTACACTTACTATCTAAATAAATTTTAGAGAATTGCTTCATGGTATTATTTTGGACTTTTATAAGAGTGTATCGTCATATTTTAGCAACTTTGACAATTCCCAGTGGATCACCTCTTTCACCGTGAAGTACCTGCTCTTTATATAGTCATACTTCTATATAATTTGTTTCAACTTATGTCATTTTCGAAGACACGTCGCTTTTCAAAATATTCAAGTGTTAAAATCTTAAAAGCTGCATAATATATTATAATATTTACGTCGTCTGTAAAAAAAAGGTTAATCATTCATAACGTATGGTAAGGTTAATTCCGGTCTTATCGTTTCTTTATGTTTATAATTTACCGAAATATATAAATTACGTAGACTAACCTATAGAATCTAGGCTAGTCTACCGGTTGGTTTCATAATTTGCCGAGATTTACCGATTGTTTTGGCTAACATAAAATACTAGGCTAAGCTAGGACTAGTTGTTGGAATGTTGTAGCCACCTTATACCAAAATAGGGGGAGTGTTGGAATATTTTGGTGATATAAGGTGTGCTACAATACACCACTTAGATTACGAGACTAAGCGAGGTAATGTGGTTTATACCTCTGCCAATCAACAGCCCGAATACGTGGCTGGTTAACTACTTAATAGCTGATGCTGAAAGACATCCATTTGCAATCAGTGACGAAGGAACTGCAAGACTGAGGAGCACCTAAGAACCAAAGGATTCTTTACTAAAGATCGCGCTCTGGCTAAAACAAAGCATCTAAACTGGACAAGCGCTCTTGCTTGAAGCGAGAGAGCCGTCCATTTGCAAGCATTGACGAAGGAATTGCAAGACTGAGTAGGACCAAGGAACAAACAAAGGATTCGTAGCTAAGGATCGCGATGTGCTTAACACAAAGTATCGCCGCTGGACAAGTGCTTTTGCTTAAAGCCTAAAGGATGGCCATTAAAATCATAACACTAGGTCGGATAATTGCATTAAAATCATGGCTATTTCGACTCATTTTTGGACTGGAACCAATTATGGCGTAGGATGAAGTATTACCCTATTTCTTTCGTCCAAGTTTGCTGCTTAACAAATACTTACTATTTACCTGAGTTTTCTTACTATATATCTAATATACTTAGGTCTCATAATGTCATTGTTTTTACTGTTATAATAGTGTATCTTCAGATTTTAAAATTCCCAGTGGAACACCTCCTACGCCAAGTCTTACCTACTCCTGATATCCCTTAAAGAACGCTTACTATTTACCTGAGTTTAGAATATTATAAATCTCATATAATTCCGTCTCATTATATAATTTTGGACTGTTATTATCGTGTATATTCAGATTTTAGCAGCTTCAACATTTCCCAGTCGATCACATCCTCCTGATATTCCTTTAATACCAGTTTGCTGCATAACGTACACTTTCTATTTACCGGTTTCCCAATCATACATCTAATATAATTTGGTCTCATAGTATCATTTTCACTGTTATATTAGTGTATCTTCATATTCTAGTAAATTTCACAATTCCCAGTGGGTCACGTCCTCAACCAAGTCGTGCCTGCACCTGATATTTTCCTTTTGTGCTAGTTTGCTGTTTAACGTACAGTTACTATATACCTGGGTTTAAACACTAATACATTTTTATATAATTCGGTCTCATGATATTATTTTGGACTGTTATAATATTGCTTCAATTTCTCTCATCAAAATGAATATACATAGTGATGTCCAGGTCATCTGGAGTACACTTTCCTTGGAATATCGTTTGATGTGTCCGTATTATCGTTTTTTTCTTCCTATTTCTGTTTCCCCGATTTAATAATTTCCGTTTTCCTGATTATCCACGAGTTGTTGTTGTTGTTGTTGTTGTTGTTAGCTTTTTATGATTAATGAATGTGCGTTGTGTTTGTATATTCTCAGTGTCAATGAATTGACGCATACACATAAAACTCAATGCTTTCTAGTCCTCTTTCTCAATTATAGCCAAGCTATAGGTAAAATTGTATGACTGCTGTTCGTATTACTATTATCATTGGACAATATGACCTTTAGGCACTCCTTGTGCGATCTCGATTCGTCGGGACATTTTTTTTCGTTTACACCGTCAAAATCCGGTTCATTGTTAACAGACAATTTTTAGAGATTTTTGTTTAAATTATAAAACTATTGGATTTGGTCTCGTTGCAGGGATTTGGTGAAACGTCTGTATATTATTATTATTATTATTATTATTATTATTATTATTATTATTATTATTATTATTATTAATAGTTTTTTCACACCTGCCATAGCTGGTGGTTCACTGGAGGCTGGGTGGCAGCAAGTCTGCTCAGGTCTGCAGGACTATTCGGAGTATTCTAGTCGATTCCAATTGTGCTATAGTTTGGATGGTCTCGATTCTTCTTCTGATTTCCAATTCACCCAGATACTTTTCCAGATCTTTGGAAGCCGTTCCAAGGGCACCAATCACAATTGATACGACCTTCATCTTCATGTTCCACAGCTTTCTCAGTTCTCTGGCAATGTCCAAGTATTTGTCTATCTTTTCGCTTTCTTTCATTTTCACTCGGTGATCGGCTGGGACAGCAAAATCCACGAGATGGCAGGTTCCCACTTTCTTGTCAATTAATACTAGGTCCGGTCTCCTGGCCGAGATGAGGTGATCCGTCTGTACCTCGAAATCCCAGTGGATCACCTTTCCCACATAGTTGTGCCTAGTATTGTAATCTCTTTGTGCTAGTTTGCTGCATTCGCTTATCATATAATTGACTGTTTCGTCATTATTTCCACACATTCTGCACGTGCTATTCCGCTGCGTCTTATCTATTTTTGCCTTTATATAATTTGTTCTAATGGCATTGTCTTGTGCTGCGATTATAAGGGATTCGGTTTCTCTTTGGAGGTTTCCCTTTCTTAGCCATTATTATTAGTCTTATTATTATATGAGTAGATACTTGAAATCAATTGCATATAAATTATATGTATTAGAAGGAAATTCTACAAGTTGTTGTATACTCTCTTTCCTTACTTTCTTACTTCTATTCTTCTTCTGTTCATCTTTTCTATCTTAGGTTTTTCTTCTAGCGTCTGGACTTCGTCTTGGGGACTTCGTGTTTGGTCTTCCATTGGGGATTTCTCCTTATCAGAAGCCCTGTGTCATTGGTAGTTTTTAGATAATAACACAAGACTTCGATTTACTTAGATCACATTTTATTTCGAAATCCCCACCAGACTACCTGCGCAGATCGAGTCGGAGCGTAGATAACACGACTCACCACTGTCATGGTTTCACGCCGACTGCCTAAAATCTATTTCTAACCTAAACCGGAAGAGGGTCTTCTCCACCGATTCTCACGGTATCCACCGGAAGGTTTAGGACTGAGGTCAAGCCTTGTCACTCATCCTTCAAGGCCGTGGGCTGCAACTTATACCAGCCACTTTGATTTCTACACTACTGTACATAAATATTAAGAATCTAATAATTATGTAACAGTAACCAATATTTTATTCTGAAATCCCCACCAGACTACCTGCGCAGATTATATCGGCAGAGTGCATAACACGACTTACTACCGTCGTGGTCTTGGCCGATCTGACTAAAAATCTCTTTCTAATCTAAACCGGAAGAGGGTCTTCTCCACCGATTCTCACGGTATCCACCGGAAGGATCAGGATGAGGTCAAGCCTTGTCATTCAATCCTTCAAGGCCGTGGGCTGCAACTTATAACAGCCGTTTTGGTTTCTACACTACTGTACACAAGTATTAGGAATCTAATAATTATGTAACACAAGGAATGTAACAGCTTGGAAAGTAATTGGTTTAAATGTTGGTTTAAATAAAATATAAATACTAGATGAACCGTTGAATAGATAAGACAAGCCAAACGAATGTAAATCTATGTAATTGTCGAAAAAGAAGAATCTGCTGAAAATTGGTAGATGTATCAATATGTATACAAACATGTATTGCTACTAAAAGACTTAGAGTCACAAAAATATGAAAAAAGGTACATCAAAACTGTTCACACATTGATTTATAACAATAGGGAATATGATAACAAAAAGAAGAGTGATAGCCCCTCGAAATAACCTATATATATATATATATATATATATATATATATATATATATTATAATATATTAATGATTTGAAGGCAATTACAATGCGTATAAAAAATAAAAACAAAAAGATGTTATTTTTGTCTTATCGATTTCAAAGAAACTTTATCTTCGGAGATGAATATCAGAAATGTACGTGCTTAAGGTTTGTGTGGTTATATTTAAAAAAAAAAAAAATTTCCTCTATTTTTAAAAAATATCTGTTGAGAACGAATGTTTGAGCCCCTACCTTGTATATGTATCCAATATTGTCTGTTTATCTTCCGGTGAATATTGCAACAATGAGGCCATGTTGGATTCATAATAAAAACCGTCACATAGAAAAACTCATGTACTTAGCTATATATATATATTATATATATATATATATATATATATATATATATATATATATATATATATAGAGAGAGAGAGAGAGAGAGAGAGAGAGAGAGAGACAGGTAGATAGATTTTCCTACACATAGAAAAGTATAATATGTACTTGCTTGGGAATTCTGCATGAATAATTATTATTAGAGATAGGTGATATGGGGTCAAATCTCCAGTGTAAAAGGGTAAATTTAGTAATAACATATTCTGTAGTCAGCC
>CM042138.1:11570669-11573169 GCA_023376005.1 Doryteuthis pealeii | reverse complement strand
ATCAATAACACTAAGCACATATTTAATAAAATCACATTTTTAATATCAATATGCAAATTAACCTTCCCGTTCATACTGTAAACCGCTATTTTGTTGTATATATAAATATAATTGCATGTTGTCAGTATGTAGATATGGTTAACAGTATTAATAATGTGATACAATTTTATTAATAATTGAGTTTTAAGTGAAATTGTGACTTAAGTAGTAATATAGTTTCGGTTTCAGACAGAAAAACACACACTCTCCATTATAATAAGATATATATATATATATATGCATATAAATTGTTTTTTTCTTTTGGCCAAAATATTGTACTAATAGATTATTCATCGTTCGTACGATAATCTTGGTCTTTTCTTTTTTCCAAAAATGATTTTCTCCCCGGTTGATGTTCGGTAGTATATTTTTACAATCAAACTATTTGCTATTTTTTTCTCAACGCGAGGATTTACCAATACGTTTGGTATATTATATTATATTATATTATATTATATATATATAATATATATATATATATATGTGTGTGTGTGTGTGTGTGTGTGTGTGTGTGTGTGTGTTCAAATTCAATGACGTCAATTAACTATCTTTTGATCAATCATTTATTATTTACTATGTTGAAAATATTCAATTCATTCAGAAAATGCACAATTCTCAAGCGAAACCTTAAAAAGCTATTAGATAATCCAATTATTAATATTCGAGAACGTTTGATAATGATGTAAATATATTTAGATAACACATGGATTCCACTGTTTCACTAAGTCGTTGTTTCATCAGATTGGCTCTTCTTTAGTGTCATGTGACAAACCAAAAAATAGATAAGTTTACATTTTAGCTGAAGACAGCTATTATCAGTTTATAGTATGCATCGATAACATTTATCAGTGACATGAAAGTAGCACATATTAATATTGGAGATAACGTTTTTTGATTTTTTTTTGTTTTGGTTATGTTTACGCTACATTACAATTCAAATATCTAATTTTGAACGTTTTTCCCGGTTCACATAGCAATTACGAGTCGTGGAATTTTTCATACACTTGATGTAGGTGAGGTATTTTATTGAATTTAATGTTATGCCTAAAGTAAAGTTATATATTTTATAGGGCAAGTAATTTAATATACTTATTCAGGTAAAGTATGTTTTAACGTACGGCACACTTTGTTTATTAGAACAGAATTTAATTATAACTAATTATAACGTAACCTCACATAAGAAAATATAGAAATATGTCTTACAGTCGTTAAGAGGAAACACCAAGGCTTGGTAGCTGTTGCATAGGGGCCAAGTCGTATTGTAGTAGTAGTCGTTAGTTCAGGGTAACAACATCCGAAAGTCGTATAATCAAAAAGTGGTTGTTTATTTCTTTCTAGGCTCGTGGGTTATTTTACAGAGAGAATGAGAAAGTAAGAGTAAGGTCAAGCTGTTCTATCGTAAATCACGTTCGTGCGCACTGTTCGTTGCTACCCTAGACATGTAACAACGGAGCCCCAACAAACATGTCAGACTATTCTCGAGTCCGGCGAAAGAGAGACCGAATTTTCTTTACTTCCGTTTAAGGTCCCGAGGGTGTGTGTGGGGGGATTCACATCCACTTCCGCTTCTTCGCAGAAACTGGGACTTCCGTTTTTATTTTCAAATCTAGTTCCGGGTTCTTTGGTTGATCAGTGGCTGACACTCATTGGGTGTTTACACTTTCAAATTTTAATCTCTTTTTGTTCTTATTTATTTTTCTTCCCTTTCTCCAGAAATCCGATAGCTGTTTTCTTTTCAATCCCCAAATTCTCCGTAGACTATAATAATTACGCTACATTGGCTAAACATCTGAAAATGATTACGGTGCTTGTGTTGCATAATCTATGTGGCAGCATAGATTCTTGGCAACACCCTGTAAGATAATTCTAAGGAGCCAGTGTTTTCATATCAGGGAATGGAAAACTACAGGACAGTTAGAATCTCGCAAGTCACGTGAGAGTTATTTAGTTAATAAGTTTACAACCAGATCTCAATTGGGACAGACGTCTCCTACCTCGCTTTAGACTCCGCGTGGTGAGTTAGAATGGGCTAAAATAAATCTTTGATCAAAGTAATACAAGTCTTGCTAGTTATTACATGACTTAAAATATGCCCTTAAAAGAAGCCCTGAGTTAGAAAATGAAGCAGTAACCAACTTCAAAGACAAGACAAAGTAGAAAGAAGCGACAAGAAAAAAGAACCTAGGCGATCACATTATGGCCGAAATAGAAAGGAAGAAGATAGAGAGGAACAAGTAATCAAACGACTATCTGTCTATCTGTTTGTCACACATATTCTCTCTCTCTCTCTCTCTCTCTCTCTCTCTCTCTCTCTCTCTCTCTCTCTCTCTCTCTCTCATGAACTCATTGCACACTCGGTTTTTCGGTTAATACCGGGGGTCCAGCGAGCTTCGGTCGCTGGACTTTTTGAGAGTTTAATAATAGCGTCGATCCCAGGGGCTATCCCCCAGGCAACGACGCA
>CM042138.1:11543169-11565669 GCA_023376005.1 Doryteuthis pealeii | reverse complement strand
AAGAGTATGTTTCAGTTATTTTATCTTTCGATTATACCCCGCTCTGTTTCAAATCTTTTTATCTGCATTCTTATTTAGTTTTATTAGCTTTTCTAATTTAATATAATATTTCATTAAATTAAATACTTGCACCCGGAGGGTGCATATATTTGCTAGTATAAATAAATAAAATATATATATATATATATAATATATAATATATATAATATATATATTATAAAAAAGAAGGTCCGCAAAATGTATTATGTTTTCAGAAATAAATTTTTTATTTTTTTATCTTACATATGCAACACGTGTTTCAGATCTTTTGGTATCTTCTTCATGCTTTGATTGATAATATGAAAATGAATTCTTACATGCGTGTATATATATATATATATATATATATATATATATATATATATATATATATACATGAGTATTTCACTTCCCCCTTTCTGTTTGGTGGAAGTGGAATATAAAGGAATTTCATTTTTAATATTAGTCTTTTAAACAGGTGTTTTTGTTTTCTGGGTGGCTTGGTAATAAATTCATTAACGGAGCTTTTATTACTCTTTAAATAGTTCATCAGATGTTCATTTGATATGTTAGGTGTGTGTGTTTGAAATTTGTTTCTGGTTCTAGAGAATTTCTGTGTTTTTCTACTTAAGTTTATACTTTTTGGTGTGTGTATGTGTGTGTCTATGTATATGTGCCTATGTTTACTTTTTGTGTGTGCGTGCGTGCGCGTGTGCGTGTTCGTGTGGGTGCCCATGTACATGGTTGCATTTGGTGTATATATATATATATATATATATATATATATATATATATATATACACTTAAGAGTTGAATTTTGAACGAAGAATTTAATTTAATTGTTTTTTTTATTAAATATTGAATTTCCTCCCGTTGGAACCAGAACAACATTATATATATATATATATATATATATATATATATATATATATATATATATATATATATATATATTAAACTAGAAGTTCTTGAGTCACTTTATATCTCCCGTATCCAACCAGCTCTGTGTATGCAAAAAGCAGTTTCACTAGTTGCTTCTCTTCAACATCTCAAGCCTCAACCTTTCGTGTGGTGGAACCAGAAATTTTTCGAACTCCTCCGCACGGTTCGTAATTTCTCTTATTTTCTCGTTCTTATTGAAAAAGGGGAAAAAAATATTTACCTTTTTTCTCAATTATTCCAACCATCGTATTTCCTACTTTCAATGTGTTTCTCTGATGAGGATTGACCGAAAAAAGAATTTATTTTAGATTATACATCTAATTATAAGGGTACCCTAACTTTCTTTTTAGAAATGTTTTCCATCGCTTTTTATGATGAATTCCCTTTTACGTGTCCTAATATATAATATTATTTTGCTTGAAGGCAGTTACAATGCGTATATCGTATAAAATTCTATAATTACTGAAAATAATCATGACAAGCGAATTCGGCAAATATTGCCCACTACGTAGAACATCGTACAGCAGCCGTTTCAACTTTATTAAGTCTCATCAGCGATGTATACTTACGATTTCTTTCCGACAGAAATTGAAACCGGAACTCAGCACGCAGAGTCAGAGATTTATTGGTTTGGTGGTTGGTTTTGTAGGCTATCACTATGCAAGTGTAAAGAAAAATATGGTAACAATGGTGTTGTTTGTTAACCTGTGATTTATTCTTAATCTTTTGAGATGAAATCTCTTCTACAGAAGATCTCCGGAACTGAAGTTGTTGTCTTGTTATGGCATTCGTCACGTAAACGAAATTGTTTTTGAAAAGGATACAAATGTTGTTTTTTAACTGTATTCTCGTAATGCATGTTTACATGAATGTGCCTTTTTGTTTGTTTCGTTTCGTTTGTTTTGTTTTACGGCATATCAACCTCAGTGGGTCATTTAATGCCGATAAAGTTTTGAAATAAATCAATTCTTAATGGATAATACAATTTTTTTATAAATACATTCTTTCTATTTAACCCATAGATGGGACCCTAACAGGTAGTACCACCCCGGGTCAGAGTGGACCAGGGAGCAATGGTGATGAATGGGGTGCTCTACATTCCCCAGACCTCCAAAACTGGAACCTTACCATCAGAGAGTTTAACGTCATTCCCAGGACATGTAGACCCGCAGCCACCGCCTTCTAGCACCCATATGATAAAAAGGAGTTGGGGCTTGCCATAAAGGCAATAGGGTTGGGAAAATCATATAGGTGCTAGGGCTTGACGTGACCAGCCGATTGATCGGAGGGGGCCTCTCCGACCGCCCGTCTAGCCCAAGATAGGGCCAAAGTGGAGTATTGCATATCATGAACTGCTCATCCACCTGGGCTCTATCCTTAAGCATCACGGGTCGCCTCTTACGGCCAACAGGTAGCCCCGTTGGGGGAGTCTTACCCTTCTGCAGAGGTGCAGTCGGTGCATTCTAACGCCCCAGCTGACAGGGCGGCTTTTTGTTTGTACGTGTGCGTATGTTGTCATGCGCATGAAAATGCGTGAGGACTGTGACGTTATGATCCTTCCGGAGATCTTCTCTAGAAGAGATTCTTATCTCGAAAGATTAAGAATAAATCACAGGTTAACAAACAACACCATTGATACCTTATTTTTCTTTACACTTACATTGTGATAGCCTTCAAAACCAACCACCAAACCAATATAAACACAATGCTTCAAGCAAATTATAAAATCCAAAATATAAAACCCTTTTATATATTATAAAAAGTCAAAGTATTTCTCTACCTTTTTGTTTTCTTTCATCTTCTCACTCTGATCTGGTTGTACTGCAAAATCTACCGGATCACTTTTATTTTGTTAAGGAATACTAGGCCCGGTGTTCTGGTTATGATAAGGTGATCCGTCTGTATTATTCTTATATATATATATATATATATATATATATATATATATATATATATATATATATAATGAACATGTGAGTCAGTATGTCTATATGTCTGTTTAAAGGGAGGTGCGTGTTATAATCGTAAGAGACGTTGGAAATGGAATTTTCGAAATGAGTTCAAATCTAGAGCAAATCTGATACCCTTGGAAAAGTTATGGAAACCAATATTCTTGATGTAACTATAGGTAAATAGAGGAGGGACTGTGTTCTTTAACCTTGGCTTGGTAACCGGTTTAGCAAATGAATTCAGCGCTGATAAAGTCCGCTTAAGAAATTGACCTTGTGTCCCATCCTACTCCTGCGGCCGCGTTGATATATATATATATATATATATACATATATATATATATATATATTATAAAATGGGTACAAGAGATAACCTACACGAGTTTCACCATGAGGATCTTCAGGGTTAAATCCACTGAATTAATCGAGACACCGATTAATAGCAGTCGACTGCTATTAATCGATGTCTCGATTAATTCAGTGGATTTAACCCTGAAGATCCTCATGGTGAAACTCGAGTAGGTTATCTCTTGTACCCATTTTATAATAAATTTGCTCTATTTAGTATTGAGTACTTTGTATTTGTTATATCGCTGACTTACCCCCCTGAATTCCACACTTACTAACCATCGTGACCAAATTCACAGGTAAGTCACCTTTTCCTTTATATATATATATATATATATATATATATATATATATATACATATATATACATATATATATATATATATATATATATATATATATATATATATATACGACAAACCATACATTTTATGAAGGATTCTATAATGTTTTACAGTTCCATTCCTGTGAGAAATGATAGATAAAACTATAAAGTGCCCGTACATATTACCTGATAGTTTGTACGTTGGAAAAGTTTGGGGAAATTTTCGAAATCGGGGTTTGAAGGGCTTTTTTTTTACTTCCAAGCACGTTATTAAAAAACAACAAAAAAACTGTGTAACACTATCGAAAATTAATAAAATGACATTGAATTTGCTATTTTTAGCAAGCCCCTAACGGGTCTAATGATGCCTGATAGTTTGCAACTTTGAAAATTTTGGTATACTTTAAAATTGTTGCTTAAATTCATATACTCAAAATATAGCCTTCAAAACTGATGAAAAAGATATAAAAAGGGTACAAACCAAAGATTAAAGATGAATTAAAACAATGAATAAAACAAATGAGTAAAGGATGAAGCATAATATAAAGCAAAGCCAAGGAAAATAAAATTTAAAAAAATACAAAAAAGGATAGTACGAAATAAACAACGTAAAACGAGAATACATGAAGTATAAAATATTTTTAAAAATGTAGAGAAAAATATTTTCAATTATCTATATATGAATATAGATAAGATAGTTATCTTTAAACTTTTTAAATCCTGGGTAACGCCTAGTAGCTCTGCTAGTCTATAATGAAAAAAGTGGTTATACTGACTATCCTCTGCAGGTCATATTTATAAAAATAATTATGAATTCATGCTGATAGTATTTCTTTCTCTCTCCCCCTCTCTCTCTCTCTCTCTCTCTCTCTCTCTCTCTCTCCTATCTATCTATCTATCTTTCTATCTATCTACGGCTTTCTATCTATCTCTCTTGCCATTTTCCCAAACCGACAATAGAATGTAGAATGTATCCCCTACCCATCATGCAATGTGCGAAACAGAACTATGTTTTTTGCAGGTCAACCAACACTGGTATGTATAGGTGACGGAATCCACAAGAGATCGTGGCTTGTGAGCTCGTCCCTGCTTCCCCATCTGTGAACAGCATATCTTCCTTGAATAGTTTGTGATATGAGAGGTAAGTGGTCGAATGGCTGATATTGTGTGGGGTGCTGCTTCCCGGATTTGTTCAAAACAGCACACAGCATGATAGAGATTTAGAAGGCTATGGAGTCAGTGTCAATCTGAAAAGAAAAATCAGTCTCGTTACTTTTTGGAACAATCGTTTTTGGCCAAACACAAGATTGTACAAGTTTAACTCATCATATATATATATTGACCAACCCCTCCGCACGAACAGGATGCGACACATGGTCAATTTCTTAAGCGGAGTTCAGCAGGTTTGAATTCAGAGTTTTCCTTCTCCTAGACCGGTTGCCTAACCAAGGTTAAAGAGCCCAGTCTGCCCTACTATTTGCCCATAGCTGGAGGGAGAGTAGGATCCATACCTTTCCCAATGATATTAGCGCGAAGTGAAATGCAATTACCACGTCCAGGATTTGAACTCGGGGCAACGAGTCCATTTCCCATGACTTTAACCATTACACCACGCGCTTCCTACTCATCAATAACTCGTCATATAGGTAAAAATACCAAAAAGAATTACTACAGCCACGGGGAAATTTGGTGGGCAAAGAGTTAAATACTTCATATGTTTGAAGATAAATACCTTCAGTTACCTGGGCTCCACAGTTGCCATCAACAATAGACTCAATGCAGAGCTTGATCTCCGAATTTAAATGTTTACTAAGATTTTGGTCAGCTGAAGAGGCGAGTCTGGTTCATCTCCTTGAAAACTAAATGTGCATAGTTCCTCAACCCTCCTATACGGCACAGAAGCCTGGACGATATACAAAGCGGATGCACATAGACTACATGTCTACTACATGAGTCACTTGCGCAATATATTAAATGTAAAGTTGTGAAGAGAACTGGACTCCCTGGAATGCACGAAATACTTGTCCAACGCAAGCTGAATTGGGCTGGCCACATAAACTCACCAGAATTTTCTTCTCTGTGTAACCATTTCTTTTTTCCGAAACTAAAAATTCATCACAACAATAACAGTTTTGAGGAATTTGAAAAAACAAAAACAAAATAACAGTGCAACTTTATTTTTATTTTCTTAAACTTCAAGTGGTACTGACAGAGCAACATCTTGGAATAATTCCAGTTTTATTTTATCCGAGTCATCAGATTTCCGCAAGATCGATGAACTGTCATTAACAGTCCATTGCCTTTCCTAATCGCACGTTGACATTGCATGATATTGCTTCTGAGGTGAATGAACTTTTCTTCAAATTGAATGTGGATATGTCTCCATGTTATTAATAATACACGTGTTCTATAATGTACGACGGTTATCATCTTGCAACAACCCCTGGTTGAAAATGAGACCTTCCAAATCGTCCAAGATGAAATGAAAAAAATGAAGTCCTGACCATCTGATGTTGCTTAACCGCCGAATTCTTATTTTATATCAATGCCGTCGCCTCAGCTAAATAATGTATCTTTGTGTAGATAATAGATCAAAACAAGAATTTGAAAATGTGTATTGAAGGAATAGTTGCTTTCTTAGAAATAAATAATCAAATTTTTTTCAGTTTGATTGCTTATTTAAAGCATTAGTATGGGGAATCCAAATATATAAACATCTCTGGTTTTGCATGATCGTCGTGCTTTTAGCAACCCAATACATAGTTACTGTACTCTGATAAAAAGTGCTAAAACCATTCACGTTTATAGTTACATCTCTGACGTTATAGATATACATACTCTTAAAGCAGACCTTACCGATTTAGATTACATTGCACGTTAAAATCTCCGGTTTTCAAATCATAAAGGGAGTCCCCAATCCCCTTTACACTCCTTATTTAGAAATATATAAAGGATATATCAATATATATATATATATATATATATATATATATATATATATATATATATATATATAGAAGGGTAGACA
Source organism: Doryteuthis pealeii (assembly GCA_023376005.1). Lineage (NCBI taxonomy): Eukaryota > Metazoa > Mollusca > Cephalopoda > Myopsida > Loliginidae > Doryteuthis > Doryteuthis pealeii. The sequence goes on along the minus strand of CM042138.1, from coordinate 11,559,059 downwards.
AACACGGGATGTTGTACATGATGGATGTTTATTGTGGGTATTGTAGAACATCCAATCGTTGTCTACCTTTCTCCACATATTGCCGGATTAATTTCCTCTTATTTCTCCCATATATATGCATTAGTAAAATCCATCCTACCCATAGAAAACGGTTTATGGTCATGGTTAGGTTTATGGATATGGTTCGGCGTAAATATCGACGTAGTATTAGTATTAGTCAAACTAGCCCGAACCCTACCATTGAATACAGCTTATGGTCATGCTCCGGCGTAAATATCGACGTAGTATTAGTATTAGTAAACTAGCCAACCCTACCCATTGAATACAGCTTATGGTCATGCTTAGGTTTATGGATATGGTTCGGCGTAAATATCGACGTAGTATTAGTATTAGTAAACTAGCCCAACCCTACCCATTGAATACAGCTTATGGTCATGGTTAGGTTTATGGATATGGTTGGCGTAAATATCGACGTAGTATTAGTATTAGTAAACTAGCCCAAACCCTACCCATTGAATACAGCTTATGGTCATGGTTAGGTTTATGGATATGGTTTAAATATCGACGTAGTATTAGTATTAGTAAAACTAGCCCGAACCTACCCATTGAATACAGCTTATGGTCATGGTTAGGTTTATGGATATGGTTCGGCGTAAATATCGACGTAGTATTAGTATTAGTAAAACTAGCCCAAACCCTACCCATTGAATACAGCTTATGGTCATGGTTAGGTTTATGGATATGGTTCGGCGTAAATATCGACGTAGTATTAGTATTAGTAAACTAGCCCGAACCCTACCCATTGAATACAGCTTATGGTCATGGTTAGGTTTATGGATATGGTTCGGCGTAAATATCGACGTAGTATTAGTATTAGTAAAACTAGCCCAACCCTACCCATTGAATACAGCTTATGGTCATGGTTAGGTTATGGATATGGTTCGGCGTAAATATCGACGTAGTATTAGTATTAGTAAAACTAGCCCGAACCCTACCCATTGAATACAGCTTATGGTCATGGTTAGGTTTATGGATATGGTTCGGCGTAAATATCGACGTAGTATTAGTATTAGTAAACTAGCCCAAACCCTACCCATTGAATACAGCTTATGGTCATGGTTAGGTTTATGGATATGGTTCGGCGTAAATATCGACGTAGTATTAGTATTAGTAAAACTAGCCCGAACCCTACCCATTGAATACAGCTTATGGTCATGGTTAGGTTTATGGATATGGTTCGGCGTAAATATCGACGTAGTATTAGTATTAGTAAACTAGCCCGAACCCTACCCATTGAATACAGCTTATGGTCATGGTTAGGTTTATGGATATGGTTCGGCGTAAATATCGACGTAGTATTAGTATTAGTAAACTAGCCCAACCCTACCCATTGAATACAGCTTATGGTCATGGTTAGGTTTATGGATATGGTTCGGCGTAAATATCGACGTAGTATTAGTATTAGTAAACTAGCCCGAACCCTACCCATTGAATACAGCTTATGGTCATGGTTAGGTTTATGGATATGGTTCGGCGTAAATATCGACGTAGTATTAGTATTAGTAAACTAGCCCAAACCCTACCCATTGAATACAGCTTATGGTCATGGTTAGGTTTATGGATATGGTTCGGCGTAAATATCGACGTAGTATTAGTATTAGTAAACTAGCCCGAACCCTACCCATTGAATACTTATGGTCATGGTTAGGTTTATGGATATGGTTCGGCGTAAATATCGGTATTTAGTATTAGTAAACTAGCCCGAACCCTACCATTGAATACAGCTTATGGTCATGGTTAGGTTTATGGATATGGTTCGGCGTAAATATCGACGTAGTATTAGTATTAGTAAACTAGCCCGAACCCTACCCATTGAATACAGCTTATGGTCATGGTTAGGTTTATGGATATGGTTCGGCGTAAATATCGACGTAGTATTAGTATTAGTAAAACTAGCCCGAACCCTACCCATTGAATACAGCTTATGGTCATGGTTAGGTTTATGGATATGGTTCGGCGTAAATATCGACGTAGTATTAGTATTAGTAAAACTAGCCCGAACCCTACCCATTGAATACAGCTTATGGTCATGGTTAGGTTTATGGATATGGTTCGGCGTAAATATCGACGTAGTATTAGTATTAGTAAAACCCTACCCATTGAATACAGCTTATGGTCATGGTTAGGTTTATGGATATGGTTCGGCGTAAATATCGACGTAGTATTAGTATTAGTAAACTAGCCCCCATTGAATACAGCTTATGGTCATGGTTAGGTTTATGGATATGGTTCGGCGTAAATATCGACGTAGTATTAGTATTAGTAAACTAGCCCGAACCCTACCCATTGAATACAGCTTATGGTCATGGTTAGGTTTATGGATATGGTTCGGCGTAAATATCGACGTAGTATTAGTATTAGTAAACTAGCCCGAACCCTACCCATTGAATACAGCTTATGGTCATGGTTAGGTTTATGGATATGGTTCGGCGTAAATATCGACGTAGTATTAGTATTAGTAAACTAGCCCGAACCCTACCCATTGAATACAGCTTATGGTCATGGTTAGGTTTATGGATATGGTTCGGCGTAAATATCGACGTAGTATTAGTATTAGTAAAACTAGCCCGAACCCTACCCATTGAATACAGCTTATGGTCATGGTTAGGTTTATGGATATGGTTCGGCGTAAATATCGACGTAGTATTAGTATTAGTAAACTAGCCCGAACCCTACCCATTGAATACAGCTTATGGTCATGGTTAGGTTTGGATATGGTTCGGCGTAAATATCGACGTAGTATTAGTATTAGTAAACTAGCCCGAACCCTACCCATTGAATACAGCTTATGGTCATGGTTAGGTTTATGGATATGGTTCGGCGTAAATATCGACGTAGTATTAGTATTAGTAAAACTAGCCCGAACCCTACCCATTGAATACAGCTTATGGTCATGGTTAGGTTTATGGATATGGTTCGGCGTAAATATCGACGTAGTATTAGTATTAGTAAAACTAGCCCGAACCCTACCCATTGAATACAGCTTATGGTCATGGTTAGGTTTATGGATATGGTTCGGCGTAAATATCGACGTAGTATTAGTATTAGTAAACTAGCCCGAACCCTACCCATTGAATACAGCTTATGGTCATGGTTAGGTTTATGGATATGGTTCGGCGTAAATATCGACGTAGTATTAGTATTAGTAAAACTAGCCCGAACCCTACCCATTGAATACAGCTTATGGTCATGGTTAGGTTTATGGATATGGTTCGGCGTAAATATCGACGTAGTATTAGTATTAGTAAACTAGCCCGAACCCTACCCATTGAATACAGCTTATGGTCATGGTTAGGTTTATGGATATGGTTCGGCGTAAATATCGACGTAGTATTAGTATTAGTAAAACTAGCCCGAACCCTACCCATTGAATACAGCTTATGGTCATGGTTAGGTTTATGGATATGGTTCGGCGTAAATATCGACGTAGTATTAGTATTAGTAAAACTAGCCCGAACCCTACCCATTGAATACAGCTTATGGTCATGGTTAGGTTTATGGATATGGTTCGGCGTAAATATCGACGTAGTATTAGTATTAGTAAACTAGCCCGAACCCTACCCATTGAATACAGCTTATGGTCATGGTTAGGTTTATGGATATGGTTCGGCGTAAATATCGACGTAGTATTAGTATTAGTAAAACTAGCCCGAACCCTACCCATTGAATACAGCTTATGGTCATGGTTAGGTTTATGGATATGGTTCGGCGTAAATATCGACGTAGTATTAGTATTAGTAAAACTAGCCCGAACCCTACCCATTGAATACAGCTTATGGTCATGGTTAGGTTTATGGATATGGTTCGGCGTAAATATCGACGTAGTATTAGTATTAGTAAAACTAGCCCGAACCCTACCCATTGAATACAGCTTATGGTCATGGTTAGGTTTGGATATGGTTCGGCGTAAATATCGACGTAGTATTAGTATTAGTAAACTAGCCCGAACCCTACCCATTGAATACAGCTTATGGTCATGGTTAGGTTTATGGATATGGTTCGGCGTAAATATCGACGTAGTATTAGTATTAGTAAACTAGCCCGAACCCTACCCATTGAATACAGCTTATGGTCATGGTTAGGTTTATGGATATGGTTCGGCGTAAATATCGACGTAGTATTAGTATTAGTAAACTAGCCCGAACCCTACCCATTGAATTATGGTCATGGTTAGGTTTATGGATATGGTTCGGCGTAAATATCGACGTAGTATTAGTATTAGTAAACTAGCCCGAACCCTACCCATTGAATACAGCTTATGGTCATGGTTAGGTTTATGGATATGGTTCGGCGTAAATATCGACGTAGTATTAGTATTAGTAAAACTAGCCCGAACCCTACCATTGAATACAGCTTATGGTCATGGTTAGGTTTATGGATATGGTTCGGCGTAAATATCGACGTAGTATTAGTATTAGTAAACTAGCCCGAACCCTACCCATTGAATACAGCTTATGGTCATGGTTAGGTTTATGGATATGGTTCGGCGTAAATATCGACGTAGTATTAGTATTAGTAAACTAGCCCGAACCCTACCCATTGAATACAGCTTATGGTCATGGTTAGGTTTATGGATATGGTTCGGCGTAAATATCGACGTAGTATTAGTATTAGTAAACTAGCCCGAACCCTACCATTGAATACAGCTTATGGTCATGCTTAGGATGGATATGGTTCGGCGTAAATATCGACGTAGTATTAGTATTAGTAAACTAGCCCGAACCCTACCATTGAATACAGCTTATGGTCATGGTTAGGTTTATGGATATGGTTCGGCGTAAATATCGACGTAGTATTAGTATTAGTAAAACTAGCCCAAACCCTACCCATTGAATACAGCTTATGGTCATGTTAGGTTTATGGATATGGTTCGGCGTAAATATCGACGTAGTATTAGTATTAGTAAAACTAGCCCGAACCCTACCATTGAATACAGCTTATGGTCATGCTTAGGTTTATGGATATGGTTCGGCGTAAATATCGACGTAGTATTAGTATTAGTAAACTAGCCCAAACCCTACCATTGAATACAGCTTATGGTCATGGTTAGGTTTATGGATATGGTTCGGCGTAAATATCGACGTAGTATTAGTATTAGTAAAACTAGCCCAAACCCTACCCATTGAATACAGCTTATGGTCATGTTTAGGTTTATGGATATGGTTCGGCGTAAATATCGACGTAGTATTAGTATTAGTAAACTAGCCCAAACCCTACCCATTGAATACAGCTTATGGTCATGCTTAGGTTTATGGATATGGTTCGGCGTAAATATCGACGTAGTATTAGTATTAGTAAACTAGCCCGAACCCTACCCATTGAATACAGCTTATGGTCATGGTTAGGTTTATGGATATGGTTCGGCGTAAATATCGACGTAGTATTAGTATTAGTAAACTAGCCCAAAACCCTACCCATTGAATACAGCTTATGGTCATGGTTAGGTTTATATGGTTCGGCGTAAATATCGACGTAGTATTAGTATTAGTAAACTAGCCAAACCCTACCCATTGAATACAGCTTATGGTCATGCTTAGGTTTATGGATATGGTTCGGCGTAAATATCGACGTAGTATTAGTATTAGTAAAACTAGCCCGAACCCTACCCATTGAATACAGCTTATGGTCATGCTTAGGTTTATGGATATGGTTCGGCGTAAATATCGACGTAGTATTAGTATTAGTAAAACTAGCCCAAACCCTACCCATTGAATACAGCTTATGGTCATGCTTAGGTTTATGGATATGGTTCGGCGTAAATATCGACGTAGTATTTAGTATTAGTAAAACTAGCCCGAACCCTACCCATTGAATACAGCTTATGGTCATGCTTAGGTTTATGGATATGGTTCGGCGTAAATATCGACGTAGTATTAGTATTAGTCAAACTAGCCCAAACCCTACCCATTGAATACAGCTTATGGTCATGCTTAGATGATATGTTCGGTGTAAATATCGGTGACCGAATCCCTATTAATACAGCATATGGTCATGCTTAGGTTATGGATGTGGTTAAAATCGACGTTATTAATTAAAAACTAGCCGAACCCTACCCATTGAATATAGCTTATGGTCATGGCTAGGATTATGAATATTTTCAATGTTTAAAAAAAAAATTCCTAAAATAAACACTCTAATACATACATTTTCGGTGATATCTTTTTAATTTTATTTTTATGAAAACTGCCTGGTATTCATAAAAATGTTTTCTTCGGGTCAGGGATCGGGTAATTTAGCTAGTATATATATATATATATATATATATATATATATATATATGTTTCGGCAAAATTTGACAGTTTCATAAGGAAAAAAAAGGGCTTGGTAACCACTAAATTTTATAGTAAAGACATTCAACAGGCACGGAAATTACACAACTTTGAACAATTTTTACTCAAAATAACCGGCATTAGCGTCGATCACAGGCTCGATCCTGCTCCGGAGCCTGGAGGAAGCTTATGTTACAGTTTCCCTGTGAAGGGTTTCAAAAACAACCTTAATTCTATTAACTGGGCTTTTGTAGTACTGGCACGTCGATTGGTGTCTTTCTCAACAGCACCACATACATAATTATCCATTGGGTAAAGGTCTGAGGAGTTTGGAGGCCAAACATTAGGAATGGTGTAGTCGTAAAAATTCGCTGAAAACGATTTTTGACTTTTCCCAGAGTTGGGGCAGATTTTCGAGGGATTCTGTTGTACGAACGCAATCAGATAGTTTGTTATGTTGCTTTTTTCTAGCCACAGCCTCGTAGTCTCCATTGCATCTCTCCAGTTCATGCCTGATTTTTTACAGTATTCAGGGAGCGCAGGGCAGCAACCAAAATCTCCTTATTTTGATGGCCGGCGCAGATCATCATGATACAAGTTATCATGATACAAGTTATTCTCTTCCATGATTCAGGTGGGTTCCAGTCATCCATTCTATCTGTCATCACGTATATGAATGAAGACGGGTCCAAGCTTTTAAATCATGCGTAAAAAGTCATCGGGGTCACCTAAAGTCGGTATCAGCCAGACAGCGAGGGAGTCTATCCCCTTTTCACTAGCGCTAGACCAAGGAGATTATTTTAGCGTCTGAGGTAGAGCGCCATATCTACCATCAGCTCCTTACTTTACCGCACAGATCCCTGTGCTATTCATATGCTGAGTTGGCGAGAGCCGGTATCGAACCAGGAACATTGTGATTCCTAGCCGAACACTCTACTAAAACTGACGCATAGTGTTCGTAAATACCGCCAAACTACGGAGAAAAATAAGCAAATATTGATATGCCAGTTGTATCCCGAACTCCGATTATCCTCATCATCATTGTTATCTACACAACGTTTCGGCCAATGTGCTCTCCGGCCTTCTTCAAGTGTTTCTTGTTATTTTTTTAGATGAGGCTTAAGTTTATTTTGCTTTTTTTTATTTCTCTCTTTGGTTGATATTTGCCTCTTGTAATTTTTTTATATTTTTAAAATAAAATAAAAGAAATAAAGGGAAGAAAAAGGACATACTACACAAAAAATATAATAAGAAAGAAAGAAAGAAAGAAAAGAAAGAAGAAAGAAGAGATAGAGACAGGGAGTGAGCGTGCAGAACACACGCACACACACACACACACACACACACACACACATATATATATATATATATATATATATATATATATGTTATATATTACGACAGTGTATTTTTAACACTATCTCACTTGATGTGACTCTTGTAAGACAACATGTGCAGTATTAGTAGAGTAAGACAATATATATATTGGGAAAGTGCTCAACATTTGAGATAGAGCAATAATAACAATAAACAGATAAGCTTCCATGCAATTAGATATAAACCAAAATTAATTTATTATATATATATATATATATATATATATATATATATATATATATATGAAAAAAAGAAAAATTCTCCCCCTACTCCTTCCACCAAACTGACTCAGTGACCTAATATCACTCAACTCTCCCCTCCCCCTTATCTTCCTCTGAAATCAAACACACCACTACCAAGATCTTTTAGGATATAAAATAGTGTTAAATTATAATTTTAGGTAAGTTCCCAAGCAATTCCTATCAGTGTATAATCTCGCACGATAATCTCGCGCAGTACTTCCTCCTACGCTGAATATGAACTGGTCATTGACAACCCCTTTCTCTTTTGTTATTTTCATGTTTCCCATCTGTTTGAACATCATAGTCTAACATGGTAACATCTAGAAATATATTGAGGGGTGTCTATTACGTATTACATAATTTTATCTCGGTCTCTTTGAAATATCACGTTCGTTTTTTTCATATTCATGAATGTTGAAACGTATATAAACCGTTATAAATACTTTCTTATTTAAAAATAAATTCCTTATTATCACTTCCTACCCTTTCGTTTATTTCATATGAAGTCATCATTTTTGTGCACACTATTTAATTACCAGGATTAATCTAGAAGCCACAGAAAAATCAATGGATGCTTTTATCTTTATATATCTGTTGTTTAATTTATTTCTATTACTGAGGTTGACATTTGCGTTCCTTTCTTTTTATTTTCAGGGGGTGGATGCTAAATTTAATGAACCTAACGTCCAGTATTTCCTATTAAGTTTAGATTAGTCTGATTTTTCTTATAAACAAAATATAGAAATATATATGATACTACACAAAAACCTATGGACCAAGTTCAATTATCAATCCCAGCGTCGGGTCCAGTTAAATAAATACGTTTTTGTTAAAAGAATAAAGAATAAACAAAATAAATAATGTTGTTGGTTTGATGTTGAAAGTAATTTGACCAAAGTTTCAACTAATTTGTATACTTGTGTTGACTTTTTCTAATTATTCCTACTCGGTGTTCCTCGACTTAATTAATTCCTTTGAGTCGTCTTTTAACTTCTAAAGATGTTGGAAATCTCAGGTGAAAAGGACGTGAGAGTGTGACGGAAAGCAGGAAAGACACATACACACAGAAAACATCGGGAAACGTTATAGGGCAAAGATCAAAGCCTTAGATCTGTTTATAAAAGTACAAGGAAGACACACAAAACCACAAAACAGGGAATGTATTTAGGAAACGTCTACAAGAGCATAGGTCTAGGTTAAAAGAGCTGTATAGGTAACCGGAAGCAGAACATTTCTAGGCTATATTTTCAATATACTTACCAATAGGTAACGTATTTTGGCTGTTTATCAAAGTATCATTAAATGAGCACCAACATCTCTCGGTGTAGTACAGATTCAGCAGTTAAAATAAAGACGCAAGGTAGGGTCGTTTATGATGTTTTTTGAAAAAAGAAATTATCCATTTAATAGACCCTCTATTACCTGGAACTGTTTATAAAAGTATTTTTTCCATTGTAGTATACTCTCATGGTTATTATATAATAGCTATCTCGTAAAACTGTGTTCATTTATTGAGTAACCGGTCGAAATAAATTCATAAAACCAAATGACGGTTTGAATTTTTCTTTCTTATTGAATATATATATATATATATATATATATATATATATATATATATTATATAATACTACTAATATTATTATTAGAGGGAAAATAAAGCATCTACAATGGTTTCAATGAAATAGAAATGAATTCAGTAAATATTTACTGATCCACTGCGACGGAAAATTTTAAGCAGAAATTGGATACTATATATATATATATATATATATATATATATATATATATATGATAGAGAAGTAGAGAGAGAGAGAGAGAGAGAGAAGAGAGAGAGAGAGAGGAGATCCTTATTGGTTTATTGATATATAAAGCAAGTATTACTATTTTACTGTAGACCTCTGCGTTGGTGGTTGATCGGTGATCACTACATTACTCAACTATATTTTCAGTAGTTCGATTACTTCTATCAATCAGCAAAGTTTGGTATGTTCTGTGACGTTTATTTTATGTTGAATTATCTATTATAAAATAAAGATTGTTTTAAGACTTTACAAGACTTTAAAAATTAAATAAGGGGGAATATTTTGAAAGTTTATGTCTTTAATTATTTTCTCGTATCTGGATTGGTTTATGGCAAAAAATGTTTAATCTAGCAAAAATATTGGGAGTAGGACTATGCAACATAGTGGCAAAAAAATAGTGTGCATCAGGTTGAAGCGGACGGGTCTTTTATAACATTTGTAGTGAGAGAAGAGACTTACCACGTGCAAAACGGGCAGGACTTGCTTTGCGTGCAAGTCCACCTTGCCTGAGACATCGGAACTGAACGGGTGAACGAGGAGTGGGTGTATGCAGGCATGCAACATCGAAAAGTTAGGGAGGAGATGGAAAGGCCTCTTTATAGAAGCGCCTGAGGCATTATGGGTAGAGATAAAACGTCTGCTTCTCTGAGAGGGAGGGGAGGAAAAATGGTAATTCAGTCGATAGACTAGAGCGAGCAACGACATAAATCAAACGAGGAACGGAGGTGAGGTGGAACAGAAAACGGAGGAGTAGAGGAACTGGGAGAGGAGAAGAACAGAGCTGTGAAGGTCACAAGAGAAGAGTCGCTGGTTCAATCACGAGCAACGAATGTTAGAGACAATAATGAGATGGGGAGATGTGAAAAAAATAAAACGAAAATTTAATTAAACGTGTAGATAACAATGGAAAATAACTAGAATAAGGATGACGTGTGAATGACTGACCTGTTAGCTTCTGATTGGTCGAGAACGGTGAAGGATGAATGAGAGAGTGGAAAGTTTGAGAGTTTTAGCTAAGATGATATTTGGGTTAAGTGATTGAGGAGGAAAGACGGAAGATGCAATCTCTTCTCCAAGCTATTTTAAAATAAAATTAAATGAGATCTGTGAAAAACAACAAAGTTTCGTGTTCATTATTAAGAACTACAAACGGACACAAATACCTCCCAAGAAAACCCTAAGTAGTTCCAAACTCAAAATAACGCTGAAAATGCCAGTCCAACAACATGCCAGTCCAGCTTCTCAGATCCAGGTAGATTCCGATGAGATCAGCAGATAAGTATAGAAATTAAATATGATATGATGCTAATTAAGATTGAATAATGATTATTTAATAACCATTGAGAATATAACGTAAATAACTAAGGGAATTGTGTTGTTATTGGTTACGTAGTTTCGGTTACATACACACACATAATCTCCATTATAACAAGATTTACCCGAACCCTCTGCATGAGTAGGAAACGACACAAGGTAAATTTCTTAAGCTGAGTTCAACAGATTTGTATTCAGTTTTTCCCTCCTAGACTAGTTGCCTATTCATATTCATTTTATTTCCTAATGTATCTACATATATTTAATTGATTCTGCAACATTACACATTTTTGGTGTCTTAGAAGTACAAACCATGGAAATTATAGAAAAAATAGGATATGCACAGGGAAGCATGTTTTAGTCAAATAAATATCACAGACGGTCTAAACGTGGGTGTACTAATACGAAAAGTAGAAAAAAAAGTCCATAGAGTGAAATCATACTGACTCTCATGTAAAGAAAAAAGTCCTTAGCACATCGATCCGTAATAAAGAAAAGTTAATGCTGGTAATCTTCTGGGACAAGAAAAGGACGCATCAGTCTTGATATCCTTGAAAAAGACGCAACTGTAAACAGTGCTTCCTTTTGCCAACTCCTTCAGTAAAATAAACTTTATTTATTGAATAACACTATGATTTCAATCGAGGAGTATATGAATTTATTTGCAAAATATAAGATAATTACTATTAAAATATACATTTTCAAAATAATTACTGACACTAATTTAAGTAAAACTTACACTTAATTAAAGAGTCGTTGTGACGATCTGACAAGACAAAGAGGGCGAAATCCACATTAAAGGCGGCATATATATTCATCCGGTAGTCAGCAACCGAAAGTCAAAAAAGTGTCAAAAAAAGCGTTCAAAACTCGACTTGTTGCTAATAGTGATACGGTATTCACTGTGGTTCCTCATGCGAGTTTATTTTCTTTTCAACGTGCTTGAATAATCCCGCTATTTCCTCTTATTTTGTGTCCAGTCACATGTAAAATCACACTGACGCTCTGGTAAAATAAAAAAAAAGTTCTGGGAACAGCGGTCCAATTTGGTTTGTTTTGTTTTATGGCATATCAACCTCGTTGAGTCATTTAATACCAAAAAAGTTTTGAAATAAATTCATTCTTAATGGATACTCATTTTTTTATAAACACATTTTACTATTTAACCCATAGATGGGACCCTAACAGATATTACCACTCCGGGTCAAAGTGGAAATGTGAGCAATGGTGATGAAGGGGTGCTACACATTTCCCAGACCTGGAACCTCACTATCAGATAGAGTCTAACATCATTCCCAGGAAAATAAGCTTACTAAATAACTATATGATTAAAAAGGGTTGGGGCTTGCCATAGAGTATAGGGTTGGGGCACTCATTTAGGCGCTAGGGCTTTACGTGACCAGCCGATTCATTGGGGGGGGGGCTCTCCGACGCCCTTCTAGCGTAGTTAAAGGCCTAAGTGGAGCATATCATGGACTGTTCATCTACCAGGATTCAATCCTTAAGCATCATTGTTCACCACCGACGACCTACAGTTGGTCCCATTGAAGGATTCTAATTCTTCTACAGATGTACAGTCGGTTTATGCTAAATCCCTAGCCGAAAAGGCTCATAGCGGTCTGTAACAAACTTCTTGCAGGTAGCTTTTGTGGACGAAAGGACCCATCATTCTTGATATCCTTGAAAAAAAAAAGCAACTGTAAACAGTGCTTCCTATAGTCATCTCTTTCAGCAAAATCAATTATATCTATTGTACTATAAGCGGCTACCCGGCGTCGCCTGTGTAGACGGGCATGTTTTTCTCGCAGATCCATTATTACTTAATCGTGAATTGGATCCTTGAAGGATTCCCCACTAAAATCCCTACGTAAAAAAGGAGCATACATTGATATTAGCTCAGTGGGTCGTCAAGAAAAAGAAATCAGCGTCTCCTATATAAAATATTAAATGCAAAAAGAAAATTATGTTGTTATTATTTATAAATTATTTCCGAATATAAATCAAATCTTATTAGTTTTGCTCAAAAATCAAGATCTGGTGATAATGAAAGTATATATATATATATAAGCTGAAGCGACAGTTCTTCCAGGCCGTGGTTATATCGGTGCTGCTATATGGCTGCACTACTTGGACCCTAACGAAGCGTCTTGAAAATAAGCTAGATGGAAGCTGCACAAGAATGCTACGTGCAGTCTTGAACAAAATCGTGGAAGCAGCACCCACGAAGAGACAGCTTACGGTCACCCTGCCCCCCCATCTCTCAAACTATCCGAGTGAATACGGACAAGGCATGCAGGACACACTGCTGGAGAAGCAAGGACGAGCTCATAAGCGACGTTCTCCTGTGGAAGCCAACACATGGACATGCAACTGTGGGGCGCCCAGCAAGGACCTACATTGACCAGCTATGCGAGGATGCTATATGCTCTGCAGAGGACCTCCCAGGTGCAATGAGTGATAGGGAGGGTTGGCGAGAGATTGTCATGGATATCCGTGCTGCAAGCGCGACATGATGATGATATATATATATGAAATAAAATGGAACTTAATCCGACAGTGTGATATGATATGATATGATTTTTTTTTTAAATAATTCCAACTTTTGACTAGCAGCGTTCTGTTTTGCTAACGGTCATTTTATCCCGTCTTATTTTTGTTGAAGACCGATCCACGTGCGGTCGATGCAGATATTCCGAGGGTCCTCACATCAGTGAGGAGGGCCGATGTTGCTTTTTAAAACCGTAGAGAGGAAGGCCCCGAAACGGTTTGCCCATGCATTTGTAAACATCTTTTGTTTTTTCAATATATCATATATATATCAATATATTATATATATATATATATATATATATATATATATATATATATATGGTATTTGTGGAAATAGTGACTTACCAGTGATAATGGTCACAATGGTTAGTTGATTCAAGTTTCACAATGATAAGACAGTGATAGAACAAATATAAAGTGCTCAATACGTTAGTAGAGCAAATTGAAATCGACTGAAATTCATCGACTGCAATTAATCAATATCTTGATTAATCCAGTGGATTTAACCCTGAAGATCCTTATGGTGAAACTCGAGTAGGTTATTACCGTGTACCTTTAAGATAATATATATATATATATATACTTTGTCATTATTGTATTATTTTCGTAGTTTCCTCCGGACACACATACATACATACAAACAGTCCTTTATATATGGATAGATGACACTTTTTTATTTCAATATGAGACTATATGAATTTATTTGTAAAATAAAAGATAATCACTATTGAAATATACATTTTTAAAATGTATATTCGCATTAGACATCGCGTTTTATTTCTTCTCTGTTGGAATTTTTTCATTGAGACAATCGAAAATTGAATGACATTTGTATTTGTATTCATGTTTGCTCTTCTATTGCCGGGTAATTCAAATAATTGATTAATAGTGTCTGAAATAATTATGGAGAGTCACAATTGCATATAAATAGATGATATAAATTTCAATATTTTAAACCAGAAATGGTATTTGAGACAAACATATGAATGCAAGTGTATGAGGAAGCCAAACTACAAATTATACCCACGCACGTATATATATATATATTATATATATATATATATATATATATATATATATGTTGTGTGTGTGTGTGTGTGTGTGTGTGTGCATGTGTGTGTGCGTGTGTGTGCCTGTGTGTCTGTGTCCATATATCTTAGTGTGTCTGTTTGCTTTGCCCTCATGTATTTAGCGTGTCTATATCTGTGTTTTTGAGTCTGGGTGTAATATATAGCAAATTTATGAGATGAGAAAGAACTACTCATTATACACACACACACACACACATATATTATATATATATATATATTATATGCATATGCATATGCATATATATATATATATATATATATATGCATATGCATATATATATGTATATAAACATATGTATATAAATGAGTGTATACGCAATATAAACCACGATTCATGAGGTAAGAAAACAACGTGTATACACACACACACACACACACACACATATATATATATATACACAAACGAACACAATGAAAGATTATAAGAAGGAAGGAAAGAAAGAAAAATAGTGACAGTTTAATCGATATTATTGTACTTTTTACATATTGAACTATTTGCAATAGCTCTTAAGTACATTTGTAATAAGTACATTATAATAGTGGGGATAAAGTGCCCAACACAGTTGTGCTGGATAGCGCCGACATGACCAACATATTCTCCATTTTCTGTGAGAGGCGTCTTCGATGACTTGGACATGTCCGGAGAATGGATAATGGCCTCATCCCAAAAGATCTTTTGTACGACGAATTAGAAAAAGGCTCCCAGTCGGTAGGTAAACCACGCCTACGATTTAAATACGTGTGAGGGGAGAGACATGAGGATATATCATATAGACACAGACACGTGGGAGGTAGATGCCATGAAATAGAGCGGCCTGGCCCCTTAACGGTAAGCAAGGCATGGATAGGGGTGAGGCGTAGAGGAGAGTAGCTTCGACAGCAAAGAGAGCCAGAAAGAGAGAGAAAAGACAGCAGCCCCAGAAAGCATCACATTTTGTGTGAATTCAGTGCACCAAAGACTGTCACTCGAGAATTGGGCTGCAGAGTCACTTGTGCAGATGCAGATTATTCATTTATTTATTTATTTTATTTATTCATTCATTTTTTGGACACCTCACCATCGTTCTTAAGGGACGGAAAGGTGTCGACAAATACTGTGGTATATCCATATGTTATGCTACTAGTTTTATTTGTCTTAACTTACCGGGGATTTTGGATTAGAGTAGCTGGTTCTTTTGCTGGGAT
>CM042138.1:11538169-11540669 GCA_023376005.1 Doryteuthis pealeii | reverse complement strand
GGAAGGCTAATTTACATATTGATATTAAAAATGTGATTTTATTAAATATGTGCTTAGTATTATTGATTTCTAACTGTTTGGTTTTATTTTAATGAATATAAGCAAAAATCTCTTCAATGAATCTTAAATGAAAATCCATTAACAGAAAAAATAAGTTATTTTATTCTTTATTCCTAATTCAACTAAATAGTTAAATAAGTAAAATTCAGCAATGAAAGGACGGGAGTGGTGGAAGAGTAAGTTTTCATTTCTATATTACCCCCCACTCTGTTACATATCTTTTTGTCTGCCTCTAATTTAATACGATATTTCATTACATTAAAACTTAAATACTTGCACCCGGAGGGTGCATATATTTGCTAGTATATTATGTATATATATGTATATAAAACATGCAACACGAGAATACTGTTATATAAAAATACCATCATTTTCAACAAAAAAATTAATTTAACTAGAAATGTCATAACAAGACGACTTCAGTTCCAGTGATCTTTTGAAAAAAAGATTTTATCTCGAAAATTCAAGAATAAAATACAGGTTAACACACAAACACCATTTGTTACCTTATTCTTGACACCTGCATTGTGATAGCCTTCAAAATCAACCTCCATATATTTATATGTATAATTATTTATTCTTATATATATATATATTCTTATATATATGTATATAATTATTTATTCTTCAAAATCAACCTCCATATATATATATATGTATATAATATTTATTCTTAATAACACACACAACACACACACACACACACACACACAATATATTATATATATATATATATATATATATATATATATAGTTTTTTTTCCGTAGTTAGGGTCTTTCCATGTGTGGTTTAACCAAGCTGATGCAGGTAGACCATAAGGAGAGCTCAATGTGCCTAATACCAGTGAGTAACAGGACAGAGCAAGAAATTTAGTAAATGAAGAAAAACAATAATTTATTTCAACCGTATTAATACGGCATCTTCAGGTAATCACAAGAACATGACTCTTACTGAGAATTTCCCAAAGTAACATCTCTTTTATATCTATCAATTTAGGGGAGGGAGGGTTGGTGTCTTATTTTTGGAATGGGTGGGGTTAGTTTCTTTGGATGAGGCGGGGAGGTCTATGTTTTGGATGAGGTGTGGCTTAGCTTGAGGCAGATTCCCTGGGGAAGTAGTTCTAAGAGTGTATATAAAAAATGAGCAGAATTTAAAGGCTAAAAATAATAGAAAAAGGAAAAAAGGAGAAGAAGAAGAAAGAGAAAATAAAGATAACAAAATAATATAGAAATAAAAAAAAAAAAAAAAAAAATAAAAAAAAAAAAATAAAAAATAATAAAATAAAATAGAAAATAAAAGAATAAAAAAATTAAAATTAATATTTTGTTTCAGTAGATTCTAATTCTTTATTCTAATTTTAATTCTTTTCTTATTTTAATTTAATTTATTTTATTTTATGAGATTTTATTAACTTTAATTATTATGCTTTATTCCTTTACTTTATTGTTATTATCATTATTATTTGTTACTTTTATTTTTATTTTTTTTTTATTTTTATTCTTATTTTTAATTTTTTTTTTTTGATGTTCATATACTATATATTACAATATATATTACATATATATATATATATATAATATATATATATATAATATATATATAGAGAGAGAGAAGAGAGAGGGGGGAGAGAGAAAACAAACACACACACACACCACATATATATATATATATATATACATATGTATGTATGTGTTTGTGTGTGTGTGTGTGTGGTGTGTGTGTGTGTGTGTGTGTGTGTGTGTGTTTTAGTACATCTGTGTTTATGAAAAGAACACCGTTTTGTTTACATATTCATTTAGAAAATACATATTATGCACCTTTCAATTGAATGTAAGATCATCTGAAACATATGTACCTATAAATGTATAGCAAAATGGACAGATAAAACGTACCTATGTTCTCTATGTGTGTGTGTGATAGTAAAAACCAAATATGTGCGTACTCACATTATATTTCTATATGATCATACATTGTTGTAAACCACACACACACACACACACACACAATATATATATATATATATATAATATATATATATATATAAGTAAGTCATCGTCGGGTAGGCCCTAATGTCGGTATCAGCCTGACTGCGAGGAAATCTACTCCCTTTTCACTAGCTAGATCAAGGATATCATTTTAGCGTCTGAGTTGGAGCGGCACACCTACCATCAGCTCCTTACAGATCCCTGTGCTACTCATAATGCTGAGTTGGCGAGGGCCGGTATCGAACTAGGAACCTTGTATTTTCTAGCCGAGCGCCCTACCGACTGAGCTAACCCGGCCCTCTCTCTCTCTCTCTCTCTCTCTCTCTCTCTCTCTCTCTCTCTCTCTCTCTCTCACACACACACACACACACAACACATATATATATATATATATAATGGTGTGTTACACTACAGCTTTTTTATTTCTGCATGTTTCCCTACGAGGATTTGCATA
>CM042138.1:11513169-11533169 GCA_023376005.1 Doryteuthis pealeii | reverse complement strand
AGCTTTTTTCCAATAAACTCATTTATTTTTCAATTCGATACAATAAATCCATGTAAATCGATTTGCAATTAAAAAAAAATCTATTTATTTCGATTACACCAGTCTGTGATGTTTTCAAGGTCGAATATAAAATAGTTGATTTTATGGCAGTTTTTTTACGTTGAATCTAAAAACCATATTCATTTTTACTAATCAGGTCAAATTTTTAAGATACAAGCTTTACTTGGGATGTATAGAACAGTATTATAGCTGTGACAAATAAAGTCTACATGCTTTTGAATAAGTGTTATTATCATGTACAATTTTTTGTGGAGTATCTTAAATACCAGACCTGACTAAACATAATGAATGGTATTTTAGAATTCAGCATAAAATGGCGATCATATATATCACCTGATTAACCTATGACATTTTGAAAAAATATCGCAGGTCAATGTTATACAGTCTGATAAGTAGTCTTGTCATAATAAACAATCATTGTTTTTTTTTAATTAAGCCACTATTTCTTATGTCTCACCGGCTATATGTAGTGTAATTATTATGGTCTACGGAGAATTTGGGGATTGAAAATAAGCGGTAATCGGATTTCTGGAGAAAGAGAAGAAAAATAAATAAGAACAAAAAGAGGTTACAGTTTGTAAGGGTAAACACTCAATAGGGGCCAGCCATTGACCGACCAATGACCCCGGAACTAGATTAAAAAAACGGAAGTTCCGGGTTTTGAGCGGAAGCAGATGTTACATTTCCCCACCCCGAAATCACAAACGGACGTAAAGAAAATTCGGCCTCTATTTGAACAGACCTGAGGAGGGTCGGACGTGTTTGTTGGGGTTCCGTCGTGACATATCTAGGGTAACAACGAATAGCGGGCATGAACGTGGTTTACGATAGAATAGTTGACCTTACCCTCACTCTCCCCTTCTCTCTGAAAAAGAACCCGCTAGCCTAGAACGATATAAACAACCCCCTTTTGACTATACGACTTCCGTATGTTGTTTCTGAACTATATATATATATATATATATATATATATATATATATATATATATATATAGTCATCCACAGACACGTGTTTCTACTTATCAAGTCTCTTCAGTGTGGCTAGACATTTGTAAGCTACCTACAGCCGGGATTGAAATGCGATCGGTTCAGTGTCAGTCCGTTAAATTAACCATCAGGTTGTCATCACTTACAGAGGGCGAAGGGGATTTTAACTGTTTTAATACATACATCGCTTTGTATGTAAAGGCCGTCATAGAGTGCTCCATCCCTTATATAGGAGAGCGTTGCGTTTACGCTTTTAGTTGGCGGTCATCAGACAAAATCCCCCAGAGTGCTCAACCCTAGGGGGACGGGGAGTATATATATATATATATATATATATATATATATATATATATATATATATATATATATATATATATATGTGTGTGTGTGTGTGTGTGTGTGTGTGTGTGTGAATATGAAAATCATATGGACTATATATTTAAGTAACATGAATATAAGAATGCGTTGACAAAATTTAAAAATACTTAGAACTGAAGGGCATATAGAATGATGCATGAGAAAAATATTGGGATGCCTCATCCCTTCCTTTGGTAAACAAAAATGAAAATAAAAAATGGAATGGAAATGAAACAGACATTCTCTTCAAGAGGAAGTTAGTCCGATTTGAGATGTTGATAAATCCTTTGTATCTATTTGCAAATATCTGGGCTTCAAAGTATATGAATACAAAGTGTGTCATAAAAGTATCAAAATTTAAGCTGTATTTACCAAGATATAAATGAACAATGAATGGAACGTTGATTTTTTTTTCAGATTACAAGGTGTGTCATAAAATTGCCGATTTCATAGCTGTATTTACCAAGATATTAATTAACAATGAATGAAACGTAATTTTTTTCCAGAATACAAGGTGTGTCATAAAAGTATAGAGATTGAAGCTGTATTTACCAAGATAGAAATGAACAATGAATGGAACGTTGATTTTTTTTCAGAATACAAGGTGAGACATAAAATTGCTGAGTTCAAAGCTGTATTTACCAAGATATAAATTAACAATGAATTTAACGTTATTTTTTCAGAATACAAGGTGTGTCATAAAAGTATAGAGATTGAAGCTGTATTTACAAAGATAGAAATGAAGACCGAATAGAACGTTATTTTTTTAAAGAAAATTATGTGTCAAAAGAAGTACCTTCAATCTTGATACTTTTTTGACACACCTTGTATATAAGATGGATCAAGGTGATGAGAGAGAGAGAGAGAGAGAGAGAGGAGAGAGAGAGAGAGAGAGAGAGAGAGAGAGAGAGAGAGAGAGCGGGTGATGGAGATTCAATTGTATATGCGTATATATTTTATCGATAAATATAATTACAGAGATACCTCGCAAATAAATTCCGCGCATTTTTATTGTAAAAGAAAAGAATAGCACATTCACTTATTCACTGATTTTTCGTAAGAAGATTAAAATTTCCTTTTATCACAGTAAAAGTCATAATAAATAATCATTGCTTTTTTAATAAAATATGTTCTTCGCACATTATAAAATCACTTAAATGAAACATAAAACATTTTAATATCGTTTGCCTTTAAAACATGGAAGAAAATTTCGATAAGAAAAAGAAATATTAATAATGATAATAAAAGATTTGATAAGAACTACTTCGGATATTTAGAATTGCGTTAATAGAGCAAGTATGATATATCTCTATTAATAATGGAGATTGTCTGTATTTCTGTCTGTAACAAAAACTACGTCATAGATCTACATCACAGCTTACGTCACAATATTCTTATGCTATATACACCGAAAATTTGAGTAAGCAATTTAAAAAATTGTTTTTTACTCTTGTCCTTTTTTTATTTTACAGTAACAAGAAGTTAACTAAAAAGTTTACAAATAAATAAATACTTACGATTTTGTGTAAAATTGATGTGGAAAATATTCAAAATAATCGTTTTATTATTACATGCACGCAACATTTTATTTGAGACGGACGGGGCTCAGTTTTCATTTCAAATTGTTTTATTTATTTTTTTACTCGTTTAATAAATATGAGGATTTTGCTTACTTATGATACAAACCCTCTGACATTGAATTTTTAACTCCCACCCTCTCAGGCAATGCCTTTCAAAAATTAATGTTTACGACGCCCGGAGGGTGTTTTCTGTTGCTAGTTATTATAATGGGAATTGTGTAACCATATTTCTACTCAAGTCACAATTCCCTTACTTATTTCCGTCACATTCTCCATGATTTTATTTTTATTTAAACCTCAAATATTAATAAAACTGTTTTAAATTATTAATACCATTGACCATGTGTACATAATAAAAAACCAAGCCCTGGTGATATTTAATGTGTATATATATTTACTTTGTCGTTGATTGTTTTATTTCGAAGTTTCCTCCGGACATACAGATTCACACAACTGCCCTTTATATATATATATAAAGTAAGGAAATCTATCCATCTATACATTCTCTTGCAGATTGGAAGTGAATAGTGGGTTTGCTCATAAGTGTCATACTGTGGAGACAAAAATACTACGAATATCTATTCCTGTCAAATTCCTGAGTCCCGAAGATACAGTGAGATTCATTCAGTTTCAATTCTTATTTGTCCTCTACTTTCATAATCACGTGACAGCTCTCAGCCCACCCACGCTGAGTATTCTACAAAACCTGCCTTATTCAATCATAAGAATGAACTGTACACCCCGCTGTCAATCAAAGTGTCCGCAGGTGTTGACATCGGGTTCAAATTCCGTTATAAATTTCTGTTCAAAATGGGGCATTATATCATGCAAATTTTTCAGAAAATACATTTCGTAGAGTATATATATATATAATATATATATATATATATATATATATATATATATATATTATATATATATATATATATATGGAATGGAATTGAATCCGACGATATGAGGAAGAATGAATAAAGAAAAGAAAGTACAGAATGGATAATAAAAGCTGAATTTAATCAATATCACTAACACATGTGTTTCGGTCAGTTTATCTACGTGTAAACGATTCAAACTGTTATTATTATTATTATTATTATTATTATTATTATTATTATTATTATTATTAAATAAACAAATTATTATTATTTCATTTCATTTGTTTATTTGATTATAATAATAGTTTGAATCGTGTACACATAGATAAACTGACCGAAACACATGTGTAAGTGATATTGATTAAATTCATCTTTTATTATCCATTCTGTACTTTCTTTTCTTTATTCATTCTTCCTCATATATATATATATATAATATATATATATATATATATATATGTGTGTGTGTGTGTGTGTGTGTGTGTTGTGTGTGTGTGTGGTGGGTGGGTTGGTTGGTTGGGTGTGTGTAATTTGCACTTTAAGTGTTAGCCACTAGTTAACTTCATTGCCAAGAAAGTATTTATATCTATTCATGTTTTACACCAGGAAGTTACGAACCAAGCCTCGCTCTTATATCTCTTCAGTCTCTCTCTCTCTCTCTCTCTCTATATATATATTATATATATATATATATATATATATATAATATATATATATATATATATATATATATATATCCCTCTCTCTCTATCTCTCTCTCTCTCTCTCTTTCTTTCTTTCTTTCTTTAGTATATATATATATATATATATTATTTATACTTTTGCTTGAAGGCAATTACAATGCATGTATCGCATAAAATTCGATACTTATAGATAATAATCTTGACAAGTGAATTCCGGCAAAGGATCGCTCGGTGTGTAGAACATCGTACAGACTGTTTCGACTTTATTAAGTCTCATCAGCGATGTATACAAACGAGGCAATGTGGTCTCTAACTATTCCTGCTGAGGTCCCGGTTTCGATTTCTGTCGGAGGTAAATCGTTAGTATACATCGCTGATGAGACTTAATAAAGTCGAAACAGTCTGTACGATGTTCTACACACCGAACGATCCTTTGCCGGGATTACACTTGCCAAGTTCATTTTCTATAAAAAAAAAAGTATCGAATTTTATGCGATACATGCATTGTAATTGCCTTCAAGCAAAAATATAATATATACTTTATTCAACAATGGTTTTCTAAAAAAACAAACATCCAAAAATCTTATATGTATATATATATATAAGTAAATTGGGTGGCCTAAAATCGGTATCAGCCAATCAGCAAGGGAGTCTATCCCCTTTTCACTAGTGCTAGACCAAGGAGCTCGTTTTTGCCTCTGAGGTTGTGCGCCACACCTATGATCAGCTCCTTATTTTACCGCACAGATCCCAGTGCTATTCATACGCTGAGTTGGCGAGGGCCGGTATCGAACTAGGAACCTTGTGGTTTCTGGCCGAACGCTCTACCGACTGAGCTAACCTGGCCCCCTAGGTGTGTGTGTGTGTGTGTGTGTGTGTGTGTGTGTGTGTGTGTGTGTGTGAAAGAGATAGATAATAGATACATAGATAGAGAGAGAGAGAGAGAGAGGGGGGAGATAGAGAATGTGTGTGTCCGGAAGTGTGTGTGTGTCTGTGTATTTATAATACATTCTGATTAACGCCCTCTCGAATGAAAAACATTGAAATAAACAGAAGCAATCCAAAAACATAATCGGTAATTAAAACACGTATTATGTCAAGAATGTTGTCGTGGCAATGTATCTGCATTGCTGTGTGCCCTCTATAGCAACAGGTTTTCTTGTAGTTGAATTGGTTTTGACAACGCCTACGTCAGAGAGAGAGAGAGAGAGAGAGAGAGAGAGAGAGAGAGAGAGAGAGAGAGAGAGAGAGAGAGAGAGCATCTCCAAGGATATAGATTTAAAAGTCTTCCCACATAATAATACTGCAATCATTGCAGTTTATTCCATTAAGAAAAATGTGTATACAAAGGAGACAACAACGACTCTCTGTCTTTGATAGGTATTCGTTATCTCTACGCTAAATCTGTTGTGACGTTTTCAACAGTTACTTACCAATTATCTCATTATCAAATATAATAAAAAAATGTCATTTACACAAATATATAAGACAATATTCAAGAATTAGCATTATAAATGCGACAGTTGTTTATACTACAGACTACATTTATTTTCATTAGCCTTACATTTTTCTATATCTATCTATCTATCTATCTCTCTCTCTCTCTCTCTCTCTATATATATATATATATATAATATATATATATATATATGTGTGTGTGTTGTGTGTGTGTGTTTTATAAGTTGGGCGTTATTAAGAAGCATCTAAAAATAAATGAATGAACTCGATGTTATGGAGTATTGGATTCACTTATTTTCTTCTTATTATTTTTTATCATAAATTTTCGGGTTCGTTAGACACCCTTTATCAAATGACTGTTGTTCCTGATCAACGGATCTTTTGTCTCTGTTGTTATTGACAGCGGCAGCGTCTGTAAAAAAAATGTAATAACGGAGTATTCCGATGTCAGCGTTCAGTCCCCTCACGTGAGTTTGTAATTTTAGAATCCATTTAGTTTCTGCTTGTTTTAGAGATTGCGTTGTTGGAAATGTGTGTTCTATTAAAATACATTTGAGGTGTGTAAGGTTGTGTGGTAGAGTGTTAAAGTGAAGTGCTATTGTACTATGCGGGGATTTGAGTTTTATTGTGGATTTGTGGTTATTTAATCTTAGTCTAAAAGATGTTGATGTTTCTCCCACATATCCGCTATTTGTGCATTGGGTTCAGTAAATGTAATATATGATGTTAGCGCTATCGCATGTTACGAGTGGCGGATGGATTGTTATGTTCGTGTGGGATATTTTTTATATCGGTTTAATTATATATATATATATATATATATATATAATATATATATATATATATATATATATAATGGAAAAGTTGACTTACCGGTGAATTTGGTCACGATGGTTAGTAAGTGTAGAATTCAGAGGGATAAGTCAGCGATATAACAAATACAAAGTGCTCAATACTAAGTAGAGAAAATTTATTATAAAATGTGTACAAGAGATAACCTATCCGAGTTTATGGGCCGGGTTAGCTCAGTCGGTAGAGCGTTCGGCTAGAAACCACAAGGTTCCTAGCTCGATACCGGTCCTCGCCCACTCAGCGTATGAGTAGCACAGGGATCTGTAAGGAGCTGATGGTAAGTGTGGCGCTCCACCTCAGATGCTAAAACAATCTCCTTGGTCTAGCGCTATTGAAAAGGGGATAGACTTCCTCGCTGACTGGCTGATACCGACTTTAGGCCGCCCCGACGACTTTACTTTTACTTATATATATATATTATATATATATATATAATATATATATATATATATATAATGTTGTTCTGGTTCCAACGGGAGAAAAATTCAATATTCTATAAAAAAAGAAAGTCCCAATATATTATATATATATATATATATATATATATATATATATATATTTATGTATGTATAAGTATTAACTTACCGGTGGGTATAAGAACGATCGTTGGAAGCGCACAATATCCAGAGGTTAAGGTTAAGAAAAAACAAATACAAAGTGCTCAATACAATGTAGAGCATAAATTTATTTAAGAATGGAAATGAGTAACCTACTCGAGTTTCATCGATAGATTCTTCAGGGTTACTTTTAAATTAATCGAGTTTACGATTAATCTTTGGTGTTATAAACATGCCCGTTGGAATGGGACTTAAATTTAATCGTAAACTCGATTAATTTGAAAAGTAACCTGAAGAATCTATCGATGAAACTCGAGTAGGTTACTCATTCCATTCTTAATAAATATATATATATATATATATATATGTGTGTGTGTGTGTGTGTGTGTGTGTGTGTGTGTGTGTGTAAAAGGAATGACTTATCGGTAAAAATATTGGGTTGGTCACAGCAATTGATTGATATCTTGATTAAAAAATCAACACCAGAGCCTAATGATAATTAGGTCCGGATTAATAACATTTACATCTAAAAACGGACCTAATTATCATTATGATCATGATTTTTAATAAATCGAAATATTGTCAATATCAGCAATGAAAATTATATAAGAATATATTCATTTTAACAACATTTGTGGTCTTTCATACCCTTTTATATATACATATACCGTCGGATTCATCCTTACTCTTAACTTATATATATATATTATATATATATATATATATATATATATATATATGGGAGAAAATGTGAGGAGGTTAATCCGACAATATGTGGAGAAAAGTAGACAAACACGGGATGTTTATGGAAACTGGATGTTTATTGTCGACGATGCAACGTTTCGGCCATTTAGACCATCATCAGGACCAAAGCTCAGTTCTAGCTTGAATGAAGGACATTTTCAGAATGGTGAAAAACAGTAGGTTGTCAGTTGGGACAGGGGTGGCTAGGGGGGATGGGTAGTGGATTTTCTTCCCTCTAAATGTGGAGTGTTATATGGAGATGCAGGTGTTTGGTCAGAATGTTGGATGATAAGGGATGGGTCAAAAGATGAATAAGTGTGTGTATGTGTGTTTGGGGGCTGGATTTATCATTAGTTGTAAATGTGTGAGTTTTATTTTTTTAAATCTGTCTGTCCATCTGTCTATCTATTTGTCTATTTTATATATGTCTTTCTGTCTGTATGTGTATATATTTATCTTGAATTTAAGTTTTGCTGTTTTTCTGTGTATCTGTTAATATATTTTAATTTGAATATGTGGCTGGTATGTTTGTGTTTTTTTTTGTGGTCTACTTTTCTCCACACACACACACACACACACACATATATATATTATATATATATATTTATATATATATATGTGTTGTGTGTGTGTGTGTGTGTGTGTGTGTGTGTGTGTGAATTAGGGCCGGTTCTCGCTTTCTTACTTTTGTCACATTATCAATAATTTCATTTGTATTCTATTAAATAGAAAAAAACCCACAATTTATGTATTTCCCTCAATATCTCCCAATTCTCATTGATACTTAATGAATATTCAAATATAACTATAATTGTGTTAGATACCATTGCATCGATTAGTTTTGATGGAATGAAGTTGCAACATGGATATACGTCAAACTTACTCAGCGGTATATTTTCAACTGCAAAGAGTAGCTTACTGCAACAGAACATGTTTTTCTAAACATTATGACGTTAGTAAATCCAGGAATTTACAAAAGAGCTCAACATGATAACGTATAGGAAATTCAAAAGGAAATTATTATCGATTGATAATAAATCGGTTGGTTGTTTGGTTGAATTTCAAAGTATATTAGAAATTTTTGGTTTATTTTATGTTAAAATCAGTTAATCAATTATTATACAATAGTCACGGTGCCATAAAAGGCTTATGTAGTATTATGGGTGGCCGGGCAGCTAATAGTTCACTAGCAACACTATACATATGTAGTGGGTTAAAAAAACGATATACGAAATAATAGTGGGTTGCAGATAGGTATAGGCTGGGGTTGTTTAGATAAAAGCTAAAAGTAAAGGAACAAAGTCTAGTTCATTCATTAAAACAAGAGATGACAAACCCAAACAAGAAGTAGAATAAAAAAAACCCCGAGAAAACAGCTCAGAGAAGATGCCAGGTAAGGAACAAATAGACAGAGAAAACGATTAAGAACTCTCATCCTCTACCCACCCCTCCCTCTCCCTCCCTCCCTCTCTCTCTCCTCTCTCTCTCTCTCTCTCTCTCTCTCTCTCTCTCTCTCTCTCGCTCTCTCGCTCTCTCTCTCTCGCCGTTTGTATACCCGATATTAAGTGGTATATAAAGTCCGAATATCCATTATAATAACATTATTAACATAACCAGATCTTCTATATATATATATATATATATTTACCAACCCCTCCGCACGAGCAGGATGCGACACAAGGTCAATTTCTTAAGCGGAATTTAACAGGTTTTAATTCAGAGTTTTCCTTCTCCTCGACCGGTTGCCTAACCAAGATCAAAGAGCCCAGTCTGCCCTACTATTTGCCCATAGCTGGAGGGAGAGTAGGATTCATACCTTTCCCAAGGGTATTAGCGCTAAGTGAAATGCAATTACCACGTCCAGTTTGTAGATAGGTATAAGGGGTTGTTCATTTCTCGCCCGCTCAGTCTGGCATTTTCAGTGAAAGAGAGAAAGGATAAGTTAATCTTTTTTTTATCATAAATTCCATTAATTATTACTATCTCGCAACTTACGAGACTAAATTTTCCTTATGACACACCAGGTGGAAGAGAATGAATAACCTTTCTTCCACTTGTTGTCTCAGGGTAGGGGAAGGCACATATCCGTTTCCACTCTTCTGCAGAAAATTTGGGACATCCGTTTTTTAAAATCTAGTATAAGGGTCATTCACCGGTGACTGACACACAACAGTGCTTTTAAAATCTCAACCCGCTAAAAACTTTCTTTTAATTTTTCGTTATGTTTTTCACTTTTTCTTTACCCAGAAATTTGATTACCACTTTTTTTTTCAATTTAAATTTTTATAGACCGTTTAATTCCGTTACACAATTTTTTTCCTCAATCATTTAAACCTGTACAAACCTCGTTTTTGGATTTAATCATTTTAACGGCATGTCAACCTGTCAAGGATTATTTTGTGGTCAGAGGTTAGAGAATTGCGTTTATTGTACGTTCATATTCATATTTTTTGTGTAGCTGCTTCTTAACTCTTTGCCTACCAATTTTTTCCCAGAGTGGTTCCCTATCACAAAAGGATCAAGAACCGGTTTCAATTTTGGTTCACAGAAAAAACGAAAGATACCAGAGGTGTTCACGTAGCAATTTTTAAGTGTAAACAAGTGATATGGGCGAGAGCCACTGTCATCGGTTTACAGTAGGGTCACCGTGGTGGGAAAGCTGATGTTAGCCGCTTAAAGTATTTTTTTGCATAGTCCTATCGAATGCAAATACTTTTTTAAAGTAATCTATTTGGCCCATAGATTTGATTTAAACAGGTTTGGTTCGGTTTGGTTTGGTTTACGGCATATCAACCTCAGAGGGTCATTTAATGCCGACAATGTTTTGAAATAAATTATTCTTATTGGGTACTCAATTTTCTTATAAACTCATGTTTTTCTATTTAACCTATAGATGGGACCCTAACAGGTACTACCATTCTGGGTCAGAGTGGACCAGGGAGCAATGGTGATGAAGTGGTGCTCCACATTCCCCAAACCTTCAAAACTGGAACCTTACCATCTGAGAGAGTTTAACGTCATTCCCAGGAGATGTAGACCCTCAGTCACCGCCTTCTAGCACCCATATGATAAAAAGGGTTGGCGCTTGCCCTTGAACAGGTACTACCACTCCCTTTTAGAGTGGACCTGATAGTATAAACAATGAAGGTGTACTTCATACTCCCTAGATCGTTAGAACTGTAGCCTCACCATCAGATAAAGGTTAGCATCCTTCTCTGAACTCTCTTTTTGGGAGAGAGAAAATTCATAGTTTAACAGGATATACAGTCAGCGTATATAAATTCTAGACTTACTTTAAGCTGCGATACACCTCTCTCACCCCACCCCCCCCCAAGTACAAAAAACTGACGGTTAGTTCATTATAATTGAGCAGAAGACTCAGATTACCATAATAATAAGACTTTATTTGAAAGAATGAGTTTGACGTGAATGGATAGTGAACATTGAAATATTCCATCATACAACTAAAAAAATACCAAGAAAATTTGGTACAGCCGTGGAAGAAATTGGTAGAAAGTTAAACCCGGCCGATAGGTGTGGATAGTGGTTCGTACTTAGGATGTATATCCTTCTTTTTACTTTCTTACTTCTATTTTTCTTCTGTTCATCTTTTCTATCTTACGTTCTTCTTCCAGCGTCTGGACTTCGTCTTGGGGACTTCGTGTCTGGTTTTCCATTGGGGATTTCTCTTTATCAGAAGCCCTGTGTCATTGGTAGTTTTTAGATAATAACATAAGACTTCGATTTAACTTAGATCATATTTTATTCTGAAATCCCCACCAGACTACCTGCGCAGATTGAGTAGGCACCATGCATAACACGACTTACCACCGTCGTGGTTTTGGCCGATCTAGCTAAAACTCTCTCTAATCTAAACCGGAAGAGGGTCTTCTCCACCGATTCTCACGGTATCCACCGGAAGGAGGATCAGGACTGAGGTCAAGCCTTGTCATTCAATCCTTCAAGGCCGCCGGCTGCACTTATAACAGCCATTTTGGTTTCTACACTACTGTACATAAGTATTAGGAATCTAATAATTATGTAACACTTAGAGGCAACCTCAAACTTTTAAAAGCCATTTTATATAGATGATCCTGTTCAATAGTTAATTGGGTGACAACTTAAGCAACAGCAGGTACTGTACGCAAACTGACTCTTTTGTTTATCAAAATGACTTGATTCGGTATTGAATGACCCGAAAAGGGTTGATATGCCGTAAAACAAGACAAACAACATTTCATGCAATACATTTAAAAATCATGTTATTATCACAAGCACATAATTTTGACCTGTGAATGAGACCCTAACGAGTTCTACTTCGCCGGGTCTGAGTCGACCTGTGAGTAATGGAAACATGAATGATTAAACACTCTCCAGATCTTCAGAATAAGAACATTAAAACTGGATGAAGTTCCATGTCATAACCAGGACACTCTTTTTTCTTTGGGGGTGGGTGTTATAGGCGACGCCAACAGGGCGCTCAATTAATGATAATCTAGGAATATTTATTAATATATTTCGTATGCAATCCACACGTCACAACGGCAGCTTCATTATAATGACATTCTCTTATAACCCCAAAGACGCCATAATAACACGTGGCTGAAGTATAATAACTGCTTATTCTATGCATACATATCGGAGAAATCATCTTCAATGTATTGAATAAACTTCATTCGCACTTATTGAAATATGAAGGAAATAAATAGTTGAATATAATGAAAGACAAAGTACATTGATTTTTTTTTTGTTTTTGTTTTTTTGTTTTACGGCATATCAACCTCAGTGGGTCATTTAATGCCGATAATGTTTTGAAATAAATTCATTCTTAATGGATACTCAATTTTTTTTATAAATACATTTTTATATTTAACCCATAGATGGGACCCTAACAGTTACTACCACTCCGGGTCAGAGTGGATAAAGTACATTGAAACAAACTCAAGGATAAATGAATAAAACAAAAAGAAAAACATAGATTTTTACATATATATAAAGGGCAGTTTGTGAGTATGTATGTCCGGAGGAAATTTTGAAAATAAAACAATTGCTGAAAAAGTAAATATATATACACATTCACTATCACCAGATATTGTTTTTTGAATAGAAAATAATGACGATTTGATTTATATTCGTGAAGATGATTAAAAAATAAAATTTAAGTGATAACAGCATGGATATTTTTTGCATTTACTATTTTAAATAGGATATTTTTTTTTCTAAGTGTCTAGTTCAACGAAATTTTTTTTTTACATAGAGATCTTAATAGAGACTATCTATTTACCCCCCCCAACTCTACCCAGGCGACGCTGTGTAGCCGCTTCTAGTACTAAATAAACGTAATAGATTTAGTAAGGAAAACACAATTAAGCCCTATTGGCTGGGGCTTTGGAATACACCAACTGCACCTCAGCAGAGAGGTAAGACCCTCTCCCATGGGACAACCTGTGGCCGTGGATGGCGACCCATGATGATTAAGGACGGATTGCTGGTAGCTGAGCAGTCCATGACATTGAAATGGCGCATATAACACAAGAATAAATGAAGAAAAAGAAGAAAAAAACAACGAAAAGAAACATGAAATATACTGTATTAACGCAAATGATTTAAGTAAGAAGAAAATGTATGAAATTCACTATTCAGTTTTCAGATAAATATTAATACTTTTGTTCCGTAATCATGTTGGTTAATAAAGAGACCATTCCGTTTTTTATTATAAAGAAAGAAAGGGGAAAAAGACATGATACACAGAAAAAATATAATAAGAAAGAAAGAAAGGAAGTTGGTGAAGAATAAAGAGAGGGGAGAGTGCATGGAAGCGATAAAGCTAATCTGTTTCAATCGGACATAATGAAAAATGAAATGAAGGAAAAGAAGAAGAAGAAGAAGAAGAAGAAGAAGAAGAAGAAGAGAGAGAGAGAGAGAAGAGAGAGAGAGAGTAAAATAAAGATTATGATATTTTTGCGTATTGAACTATTTCGTAATAGCTCTTAAGTAAGCATATAAAACGTTGCAATAATTAAATCATCATATTGTGGTATATCCACAGGTCGTACTAGTTCAAATAAATATGTGCTTGTTGTTGTTGTTTTGGAGGAGGTGAAGAAGCAGGAGAAGTCGCTTTATTCTGCGACCATCCGATGATCAAACGAGTGTTTTTGATTTGTTTCTCATCATCCAGTACAATAAACAGACAGCCTCCCTCCTCACAAAAAAGCGCAATATGAATCAAGGTAAAAACAAGTCATACATAACTACAAAGGTAGATATTCTCGGTAAAACAAGCCATTAGGTTTATAAGTTCACAAAATTCCCACTGAATTCTCCAATTGGACAGAGACCTTGGGTTAGGACAGTTCTAAGTGATAGTTATCTATAGGCTTCAGGTTCAATCCTGGTCAAGGGCGACAGTAACATAAAATAATAATGAACACAGCTGTTGGCGTCGCCTATAACACTCACCCCCAAGGAAAAAAGAGTGTCCTGGTTATGACATGGAACTTCATCCAGTGTTGAGGTTCTCATTCTGAAGATCTGGAGAACAGGATACCCCCGTGGATTGAATAAAGGGCTGGGTTCAAAGTTCTATGATGGCTCCCGATTACGAAAAGGTCGAAAAGGTTCCCGATCCAACAAGAAATACATGAAAAAAGCCGGAGAGCACATGGGTCGAAACGTTGTAAAGATAATAATAAAGATGAGGTCAAAAGTCCGAATAATCGAAATAATGCTAAACATTATATATATATATATATATATATATATATATAATATAATATATATATATATATATATATATACCTTAAACATTATAGGAACGGATATTTTTATGTTAGGCGTAAATATTGTAAAGAAATATAGGTATAATCTCAATCTAACCAAGTCGGTGGGGCATAAAATAAGCAGACTGTATTCCCTGCTGAGGGATACGTCTACCCTTAAAAATGAGGGACATGCTGGGTGTGACACTATTCTGCATCTGATGATAAGGCTACATTTCTAAGGATCTGGGAAGTAGGGAGTACCCCTTCATTAACATTTCTCTAGATCCACTCCGAATCGTCTATGGGTGAATTTGATCTATTTAAACATTATTCCGATTCGATATAACGTATGTATAAAAAAAATCCAATTAAGAAAAGAATGGAGACACAAAATTAAATATGAACGTACAATGTACGTGATTCCCTAACCTCTGTCGATTCAGTAGAGAACACAAGCTGGGAATTTGACTTTTCTCTTGAATTACTGTGTTAGTGATTATGTCTCTCCAGGTAATGCCCAGTATACGTCTAAGGCAGCGAAGGTAGAAGCTATTTATCCGCCGCTCTTTGTGTATTACTTAGATGTATCCTGGGCAACGGAAAACATCGACCGTTAGTAGTAGGACTGGGGTACTTACTACTCACATAAATCCCCAACACAACCTGGCGCTTGGGTGCAAGTGCGAGGCTTCCGGGGTGGCTTGCCTCTCGTGAAGTGATTCAATACTACCTGAGACAGCACCTGCAGCTGCTCGGCAGCCCAGTCGTCTCTGTCTTTCCCCTGCCACTGGACTTACTGAGGGACTGCAAGATAGTGGACTGGGGTCTGTGCAGCCTGTTGGATAGATTTACATGCCAACAAATCGATCAACATATTAATCAATCCAGTCTCCATTTCAACTTTGAGGGATGACGTAGTTAATCAGACACTTGATGTCGTGTAAAAGACCTGACAAAAGTAATAGATGATAATATCACGGATTCCCCTCTCTCCCTCTCTCTTTGGCACAATCAGAGAGAGGGAGAGAGAGAGGGGGGAGAGAGATAGAGAGATAGAGAGAGAGAGAGAGAGGGAGAGAGAGCGCTAGTCAAGAGAATCCATATTCCAACTTTGAGGGGTGACGTATCTAATCACACTTGATGTCGTGTAAAAGAATAAAAAAAGCAATAGATGATAATATCACGGACCCACTACTCATTTCTATCTCTCTCTCTCTCTCTCCCCCCTCTCTCTCTCCTTCTCTCTGATAGTACCAAAGAGAAAGAAAGAATCCATGATATCATCATAATCATTATTTTCACTTTCTTTATGAAATCACTTGTAAATATAAAAGTCGTCGTCGTCGGGGCGGCTAATGTCGGTATCAGCCATGCAGCGAGGGAATATATCCCCTTTTCACTAGCGCTAGACCAAGGAGATTATTTTAGCGTCTGAGGTGGAGCGCCACACCTACCATTAGCTCCTTACTTTACCGCACATATCCCTGTGCTACTCATACGCTGAGTTGGCGAGGGCAGGTATCGAACTAGGAACGTGGTTTCTAGCCGAACGCTCTACTGACTGAGCTAACCCGGCCCTTGTAAATATAAAGCAAATATATTTTCATAAATTTTTAGATTTTCCATTTGATACATATCTTCTTCTTCTTCTCACAAAGCTGGATATTTTTTTCTAAGAAATTCCAATGCCACAACAAGATTTTGCGCGTTATCAAATATTAAGTTCTGCTACACGAATAAGCTTAAGCATAAACATGGAAAAATGTATCTATTTTCACAGGTAATTAATCCGGGAATCACGTTATTCCCCATGCATGTTAACATTACTGCTCTCTCTCTCTCTCCTCTCTCTCTCTCTCTCTCTCTCTCTCTCTCTCTCTCTCTCTCTGTTCAATTCTGCGTTCAAAACATCGTATCCTAAAACATGATCGCTGCAATATATATACATGAATACACACACACACATATATATATAATATATATATATATATATATATATATATATATTTAATATAGGTCCAAGTGATAACCTACTCGAGTTTCACCATGTTGATGATCGTCAGGGTTAACTCCACTGTGTAAATCAAGCTATTGGTTGATTGTAGACAATTATATGTACAATCAACTAACATCTTGATTTACACAGTGGAGTTAACCCTGGAGATCCTCAACATGGTGAAACTCGAGTAGGTTATCACTTGGACCTATATTAAAATAAATTTACTCTACCAACGTACTGAGCACTTTTTTATTTGTTATATCACTGCCTTACCTTTATGAACTTCACATCAACCACGGTGACCATATTCACAGGCAAGTCATCTTTTCCATAATATATATATATATATATATATATATATATATATATATATATATATATATATATATATAAAGGTGTTTGGGGTGAATTTGAAATACTTATATTAGTTATTGTTCTCCGTAAGTTTTAGGTATTGACGCACACTTACGCATCATTTTAAGGCTTGGAAACTTCTTCATTCATATACTTGATGACAGATAGAATGGATGACTGGAACCCACCTGAATCATGGAAGAGAATAACTTGAATCATGGAAGAGAATATCATGATAATCTGCACCGGCCATCAAAATAAGGAGATTATGGTTGCTGCCCAATGCTCCCTGAACACTGTCAAACAATCAGGCATGAACTGTATAATTGTAATGAAGACTATGAGGCTGTGGCTTGAAAAAAAAAGCAACATAATAGGCGATCTGATTGCGTCCGTACAGTAGAATTCCTCGAAAATCTGCAGTTAAAAGTGTTGGAAGACACAGGATTGGTAGTTGGGCATTAGCACGTATATATATATATATATATTATATATATATATATATATATATATATATATATATCACCATCATCATCATCATCAAGGGTTGCCACAAACCCAATCAACGACCGACCTCAGGAATTTTGAATTCAGAGTTATCCCTCTCCTAGATTGGTTACCTATCCAAGGCTGAAGGGCCCAATCTGCCCTAGTATTTAACCCATAGCTGGAGGGAGAATATATGGATTCAATACCTTTATTATATATATATATATATATATAATACAGGGTTTTACACGAACCAATAACATGAGCTGTTTTGAGGCAAATGTAACTCAGATTTTCAGAGAGGTATCGGTAATAAATAAAATGTATTCTATGTATTAACCATTTTGTCTATGAATTAAATACTCGTTGATAAGCTTACACAATTCCTGGGGTATTGTGACGTGAGAGGTGACGTAGTTTCGGTTACAGACACCTAATCCCCATTATAAGTTGATACTAATAATACGCCCAGCGTCAAGCTAAGGGAATTGCTCGTGAATAACTTGGACATGTCTACATTTTGTATGGACAAAACAAAATCTAGACTTGAAAATGAGACACACAACATTCTCTTCGATTTTAAGAAACAAGCATTGTCTCTATGACGTAGTGACGAACAGTGAAATCGTAGTAAGCGAATTCGAACCCCAGTCGTCCTTTTTAAGTTCCCTTTTAGACTAATATCATTCGGTAAGGCATGAACTCACGTTTACTCCAGCTATGATTAGATATTATCACTCCTATTCCTTTAGAAGGATGGCTGTGACATTAAAGGAACCGTGAAATTTGCTGTCATTAATCAAAGAAATGAAATCAAACAAATCCCCTCTTTGGGACCACTTTTTGGCCATGGATGGTGACCCGAAATGCTTAAGGATATAACCCTGATGGATGAGCAACCCATGACACGCAACGGTCCACTTTGGTCTTTACTTGGGCTAGACGAGCGGTCAGAGTGGCCCACTCCGATCAATCAGCTGGTCACATCAAACACTTGTACCTATATGAATGTCCTAACTCTATTGCCCTTATGGCAATCATCTGGCCCCTTTTTAACATATATTTGATAGAAGGCAGTGCATGAGGGTCCTAATGTTCTGGGTTTGACCTATCTGATGCTGAGGTTCCAATTCTGGAGTTCAAGGGAATGTGGAGTATACCTTCATCGCGATTACTCCCAGGTCCATTCTGACCCGTAGTATTATATTTGCCGCAAAACTGCCATATAATATTAATGCGTTTAAAATCTTGAAATATGTTATATATCTCTAAGAAATAAAGATTTACATAGTATATGGTGAGAATAATTTGCATAATGATTTTAACAAAACTGTGTTTAATAAATAATTATTTGCTGTTTCTCATTCCTAATACTATCATGCTATTTTTAAACGTATCAAAAGCAACCCTATATATAATTGTATATAAAAATCAATTAAAATGACATTAAAATTGGTGTGATATCTTTTTATTTGATCTTATTTAGTTTAGCTAATATTTCTTATTCAATATAAAATTCTATTATATGAAAACTTAAATACTTGCTCCCAGAATAAATCAATTTAAGTTCTTGTATCTATTTTCAAATCATTTTTTATAAAATAATTGATAACGTTTTAAATATATGATTTCGTGATTTAAAAAAAATTTCAAATTGTAGTATCATATATAAACATGGTAATAGTATGTCAGCAGGATTGCCTGTTAGAGTCACATCTGTGGGTTAATAGGAAAATAATTTTAAAGAATGCGTTAAAAAATTGACTTTAGTTTTAGAGGAAATATTGAGTTAAAAGATGTTGAATACACATCAAGAATGAATAAAACAAAACGACTTCGGCATAAAATAGCCCAAAAGAGGTTGACATGCCGTCAAATCCTAGCAACCAACCATTAATCAAAGAAACCAAAATAAACAGATAAACGCAATCTCGGACAGAAGATTATGTCAAATTTTAATTAACATGCACGTCTGATGAATGCCGATGAATGAAGTTATCAAATGAGTTACATTAATTAACTATACTTAAGCTCATGTAAGTTTATACAATAAAGTAACTTTTATACAGGTACGTATGAAAGGCGGTGGAGTTAAAGAAGTTAATTGAATCACTTCAGGTCAAATGTAACGCTACAATACTAAACAAAGGTTGCTTTATAAATATTTCACTGGAGACAAAACATAAAACAAGGATATACGTGAATATATATATATATATATTATATATATATATATATATATAT
>CM042138.1:11488169-11510669 GCA_023376005.1 Doryteuthis pealeii | reverse complement strand
TATATATATATATATATATATATATATATACTAGACATTTCACACTTGATTAGTCTAAATAGCCGAACAAACCAATAACTTTAGCCTTGGATAGGCAACAGAGGAGAAACATACCTATAATTTCTAAGTTCATTCCGTTGAGATAATGACCATGTGTTCCATCCTACCTGTGATTGAGTGGTGGGTAAATACATATAGCACCTATATGATTGTCCTGACCCAATTGTCTTTATTACAATCCCTTAACCATTGTCATCATATATGTGCTAGAAGACGTTGACTGAGGGTCTGAGAGTACTGTATGACGTTGAACTGCATCTAGTGGTGAAGTTATAATTCTGGAGATCTGGAGAGTGTGGGGTGCCATTAATCATGGGACAACTCTGATCCGGAGGGATAATACCCATTAGGGTCCTATCTATGGGTTAAATAGATAGAAAAATAAGTTAAAAATGAGTTTGTTTTTTTTTAATTTTTTTATTGAATATCTGTGTGGTGGGGCTTCTCACCGTGCCTCAAAATGCACGGCACCAAAAATGTATTTGTAGTATAACAAAGTACCAAGGTTTATTTGTGGCAAACTCGGGAACGATATATGTAGCCAACTCAAGCCCCACCTGCAGTCGTCATTAGTAGGTTAAAGAAGGCACAACAGACACGTAAGTTATATAGTCACACGGTGCTTAGTATTTATTTTAGGCTCATGTCGTGGAATCTGTTTCGGAGAGAAGGAAAGACACAGAGAAAGAGAGAGAGGATACGATTAAATTATTCTACCTTCTAACCTGGTATCGACTTCTATATCGCTGTCCCACGCGAGGGGCCAGGCCTGTCTGAACCCTGCTGCGGCCGAAAGGCAAAATAGGACGATCTCCTTCTTGCTGGTTCTTCGTGACCATGTCACTTCCGCTTCCGGTCAATACCCGGAACTTCCGGTTTTAGCTTTCAATTCCTCTTCCGGGGTCATTCCTCGGACAAGTTACCGGTTATCCGTTGTGTGCCTACTCCTCCAAATTTTAACCTTTCTTTTTCTTTTATTTCTTCTTCCTAACACAGCTTCATTTTTATTCTCGAATTCTGATAGATAATAATTACGCTACACG
The DNA here is from genome assembly GCA_023376005.1 of Doryteuthis pealeii. Taxonomy (NCBI): domain Eukaryota; kingdom Metazoa; phylum Mollusca; class Cephalopoda; order Myopsida; family Loliginidae; genus Doryteuthis; species Doryteuthis pealeii. The sequence goes on along the minus strand of CM042138.1, from coordinate 11,509,566 downwards.
AACAAGAAGAAATAAAACGAAATGACTTCAGAATAAAGTAACCCAAGTTTTGGCATGTCGTAAAATCTAACAAACAGATTAACCAAATACCTTTTTATTCATATCTTTATACTATTTATGGCATCCAGGGTACTTTATAATCATTTTTGATACTTTTTTCCGTTTTATTCTTTGGGGTAACATCGTAGCAGTATCTATGTATGATATTTTTTTTGAAATGCGTAAAGTACTGTAGCATGATACAGATAATGAACATAAAAACAAAAGTATAATGGTATAAAAATATTTTAGACATGACAATGTCTTCTTTTAATTAGGAGTTAAATGAAAAATTCTTATGTGCGCTTAAAAGAATAATATATTTTTTCTGTCATCACTCTATCCGCCCCCTCTCTCTCTCTCTCTCTCTCTCTCTCTCTCTCTCTCTCTCTCTCTCTCTCTCTCTCTGTAATCATTTCTCTATTGTTTCTCAGCTTTCACCAACCTTCTTCTTCTTCTTCTTCTTCTTCTTTCTTCTTCTTCTTCTTCTTCTTCTTCTTCTTCTTCTTCTTCTTCTTCTTCTTCTTCTTCTTCTTCTTCTTCTTCTTCTTCTTCTTCTTCTTCTTCTTCTTCTTCTTCTTCTCTTCTTCTTCTTCTTCTTCTCTCTCTCTCTCTCTCTCTCTCTCTCTGCATTCATTTCTCTATTGTTTCTCAGCTTTCACCAACCTTCTTCTTCTTCGTATATTTCTTCTTCTTCTTCTTCTTCTTCTTTCTTCTTATTATTATTATATTATTATTATTATTATTATTATTCCAGCTCAACGTTGAATCTTGTTAATTAATTGCACAACTGATATGCATGAAAAATCATTTCCTTTTTTCTTGAAGCTTTTCAACATAAACATTTACCAATAAAAAAAAGATAGAAAGAATATTACGATGAAAGACGTACAATTAAAAATTGTTGAAATTTACTTGCGGAATCTTATACCTGAATATGAATGCACATGCGCACTAGAATCATGCTCACCTTCCAGTTAGAATAATGCCACAGAATGAAATCAGAGGTTATCGTGTACAATGTCCTCTAAGTTCAGACAGACAGACATTTTAACCGCAATATTGTAGCTAACAAAATACATGTTAAAATTCATTAGATACCTATACATTGTTCGTCCAGTTCCACTTTCTTCTCTCCCCCATCAATCAGTTAGTCACATCAAGACCTGGCACCTATATGATTGCCCCGACCCTATTATCCTTATGATAAAACCCAAACTATTTTATCATGAATGTGCTGAAAGGTATGGCTGGAGTTTTTAGTGTCCTGCATATGAAATTAAACTACATCTAATGGTGAAGTTCCAATTTTGGAGCTTTGGGTAGTGTGGAGTACCCCTTCATCACCAGTACTCCCAGGTCCACCCTGCCTGTAGTGGTAGAAAAGGGTTAAATAAATCTAAAAATCAGTTTACGAAAAATGTATTTTAAAATGAGTTTGAAAAAAAAAATGAATACCCAACAAGAATGAATAAGACATAACGTCTTCGGTATCAAATAACCCAACAAAGGTTGACATGCCCTAAAATCCAACCAACCAACCAACCTGAATATATATGAGATTATGCGCTGTAGAATTAAGAGTGGAATCATACTGACATTTCAGTCAGAAAAATCGTACAGTATAGAATCAGAATTTATAATTGTTATTTATTAATAATTATATAATTATTAACAATGTCCTCAAATATCAGACAGTCAGACAGACAGACATGTTAAACGCAATATTGTGGCTAACATCATCATCATCATCATCATATATAATATATATATATTATATATATATATATATATATATTATATATATATCATCGCTAATTAGCACGGATATCCATAACAATCTCTCGCCAACCTTTCCTATCATTCATTTTCCCAGCATGTTTGCTTAGTTGGTCAATGTAGGTCCTTGACGGGCGGCCCACGCTAGCATGTCCGTGTGTTGGCTTCCACAGGAGAACGTCGCTTATGAGCTCGTCGTTGCTTCTCCAGCAGTGCCCGGCATGCCTTGTCCGTCTCACTCGAATGGTTTGTGAGATGGGGGGCAGGTAGCCATACAACTGTTTCATCGTGGGGTGCTGCTTCCACGATTTGTTCAAGACTGCACGCAGCATTCTTGTGCAGCTCCGTCCATCTTATTCTCAAGGCGCCTCGTTAGGGTCCAAGTGGTGCAGCCATACAGCAATACTGATATAACCACCGCTTGGAAGACTTGTCGCTTTAGCTTGTCAGTGAGATCGGATTTCCATATTACTGATAATTTGTTTGTGACCGACCACGCTACATCGCTTTCTGTGGATGAGATATTACTACCTAGGTATGTGAATTGTTCTACTGGCTTAAGGGGCTTACCGTTGAGTGTGGTTATGTGTCGATACCTACATATTATCGCCTTGTTTCACTTTCTTATGTTTATATATGTAGAGGGTTGTAGAATAATATCCCAGATTTAAATTACTTGTGGGACCTGTGGATATACCACACTATGATAATGAAATTATTACAACTTTTGATGTGTTTACGTAAGAGCTATATCAAATAGTCCTATATGTAAAAAAAAAGGAAAGTCGTTGGGCCAGCCTAAAGTCGGTATCAGCCAATCAGCGAGGGAGTTTATCCCCTTTTCAATAGCGCTAGATCAAGGAGATTGGTTTAGCATCTGAGGTGGAGCACCACACCAACCATCAGCTCCTTACTTTACCGCACAGATCCCTGTGCTACTCATACGCTGAGTTGGCGAGGACCGGTATCGAACTAGGAACCTTGTGGTTTTAGCTGAACGCTCTACCGACTGAGCTAACCCGGCCCCTATATGTAAAATTCATAATAATCTTGGTTTAAATCTCATTTTTTCTATCTCTCTCTTTCTCTCTTCCTCTCTCTTTCTCTCTAGTCCTCTTTCTTCTTGTTGTTTACTTCTTTTCATCTTATCATCATGTTCAATTGAAACGGATTAATTATTGCTTCCACGTGCTCATCCCCTCGTTCTATATTTCCCCTACTCTCTTTCCTTCTTATCATAATTTTTTCTGTGTAGCAAGTCCTTCTCTTTCCCTTTATTTCTTCATAATGATAACGAAACTTTCCATTAAGTGGCTGAGGTGATGAAACTCATAAGAAATAAGAATTCGGTGGATAAGCCACACCAGATAAAGATTAATATTTTTTACATTTCATCTTTATAATAGAAACTGAATTGTCCACATTTTTAGCTGGGGTAACGAAACTCGTAAGAAATAAAAGTTCGGCAGATAAGCAAAACCAGAAAATCAGGATTTGCACTTTTACATTTCATCTTGTACGATTTGGACGGCTTCATTTTTAACCAGATTGTGTTGCAAGATGATAACGGTCGTACTTTTAAGGAACACAGGTATTAATATATAGATTACTATAAGTGGCTACCCGGCGTCGCCTGGGTAGAGGGGGGATTTTTAAAAAAATTAGTCTCACAGATCCTTTATTACTTATCACAAGTTAGATCCTCTCTGGATGCCCCATAAAATCTCCACGTAAATATATAACAATAAATTAAGAAATTTGAATTCAATAATTTACAATAAGAAAAAAACAATATAAATGAAGCGATTAATTCAATCAATCAACATCATATTTCAATTACTTTCTTTTACTATAGAAATTTTAATTTTTAAATATCTTCCCAAATATGAATAAAATCTTCATTATTTTTGCTCAAAAACCAATCCCTGGTGATAGTGAATGTATATATATATTTACGTTGTCGTTAATAGTTTTGTAAGATTCAAATTTAATAATTGAACAACAGCTCCGACGCATTGTGAGACAAAACATTTAATAGGTGTACAGCACATGGTAACGATAAGATACATACAGTACATAGATACATAAGATACAAATAAGATATAAGAGTAGAGATAAAAGGACACATTCATAAATGGTAAATACAAGATACAATATTTAGGTATAAACGAGATACCCAAATGTACGTAAAATATAAATGTTACAGACATAGAACTAAAGGATAGTCATGCTGTATAAAACTTACAGTAATGTAAGGGGGCCAAAGCCCCACCGAGAAGGGGTAGACATAAGTCTAACCATGTGCTCGTTCAGAGGCAGTAAGGAAAGAGAGACAGAAGCATTTGAATCAGCCGCTTATATACCAGAGGTCCCTAGTGGGAACAAACGGCAACACAGCAGGAAAATAACTCTTCCAGGCAAAGGGAAGATAATTCCCTACATTTTTATTTCGAAGTTTCCTCAGGATATACATACACACAAACTGCCCTTTATATATGTATAGATTGGAAGTGCGTGGTGCAATGGTTAAAGTCATGGGAAATGGACTCGTCGCCCGAGTTCAAATCCTGGACGTGTTAATTACATTTCACTTAGCGCTAATACCCTTGGGAAAGGTATGAATCCTACTCTCCCTCCAGCTATGGGTAAATAGCAGGGCAGATTGGATTCTTTAACCATGGCTAGGTAACCAGTCTAGGAGAAGGAAAACTCTAAATTCAAACCTGTTAAACTCTGCTTAAGAAATTGACCTTGTGTCGCATCCTGCTCATGCGGAGGGGTTGGTATATATATATATATAAAAGCAATTGGTAAGTTGCTTGAAGAATTGTTAAGTATGTTATAATATATTAATATTTTGAAGGCCAATACAATGCGTATGAAAAATAAAAAAAATAAAAATAACATCGTTTTGTTTTTATTTTTCATACGCATTGTATTGGCCTTCAAAATATTAATATACATATATATATGTGTGTGTATGTATAGATTATTATGAATGACTACATGACATAAATAATGCTGGTCCTTGTCAATCGTACACTATTGTATTAAAGTTAGATCTTGAGAAACCGTAAATCAATTTCTTATTTAATACAAAGATTCTGCATTGTAGGCATATTATAGAGATTCTATTGGTTGAAACTTTATTCTGAAGGATAGGAATTATCAATACGTAGCAGTTTGAACCGTTTTTTTTATCTACTGTTTTAATATGACAGATTGTCAAGACCAGATATCTGTAGAACAGAAGACAAGGGAATATTGTTGGAATTTTCAATGCCCAATGAGTTGGTATTGATCAAACTGTAACCCCCACTACAAATTCTTCAGCAGGTGAATGAACTACACTAACAAAAGAGATCGAAATTACCTTTAAAACGATCGGGATTTATTTTCAGGCATTTGTATTAAGAATGATGCAACTATCGACCATCTCATTTGACGTATATGTAAGAAAACAAAAGGAAAAAAAAAGAGAGTTGTAATGGATTTTTACATAGGTTAATCACGACACGAGAGCAAGGGACGATAAGTCCATAGATTGGAAAGTTTATTGGCTATATTTTCGACTGACAGTTTCACGGTGTACTCTTCGATCGATTTAGTTAATGGAAATATTCCGATAAGAGCATTTACAAGGAAGATAATTATGTTGAAAAAATAATGAATTTGACTAAATTATTTTATTTTTATTTTTACTTTTATTGCTTTACGTTTGAAAAAGGCTGAGTCGGATGGCATTCTAAGTTGGGCGATGACATTACTAAATATTTATATACTAAAATATGTTGTTGAGAATAGAGAAAAGTGTGGATATAACAACACAGACAGTTAGATTCTGTTAATATTTCGCCTCATTATTGGATGAATCTTTTTCGAAACTTTATTGATATTCTGCTTTTATAATGAAAAGGTAAATGGTGAGTGATGAGAGAAATCCAATAATGAGGCGAAATATCAACTGAATTTAACTGTCTGTGTTGTTTATCCACACTTTCCTCTATTCTCAACCACATTTTGACGGATTTATTCAAATCCTTCATTCTTCATACTAAAATATTTGTAACATAACTGAATTTAAAAGTAAATGTCTTCTAAACATTTTGGATTAGTAAAACCACATTTACTCTAAGCACCTCGGATTACTAAAAACCCAGGATTATAAAATCACCGTTCCTCTAAACATCTTGGATTAATAAATCGAGCTTGGAACTTACAAGGGATTTACGGTTGATATTGAATATTTCGGTTTCAGCAGCTTTGTTTAATAGTGTTGTATTATTTTGGTATATAAGGCGTGCCACTTAAATTTATAGACTAAGCGAGGTCACTTGTTTAATGGTGTTGGATTATTTTGGTATATAAAGTGTGCTGCTATACACCACTTAAATTTATAGACTAAGCGAGGTCACGTATTTGTTTAATGCTGTTGGATTATTTTGGTATATAACGTATGCTGCTATACACCACTTAAATTTATAGACTAAGCGAGATCACGTGTTTTTTTAATGGTGTTGGATTATTTTGGTATATAAGGTGTGATGCTATACACCACTTAAATTTATAGACTAAGCGAGGCCACGTGTTTGTTTAATATTGTTGGATTATTTTGGTATATAAGGTGTGCTGCTATACACCACTTAAATTTATAGACTAAGCGAGGTCACGTGTTTGTTTAATGGTGTTGGATTATTTATCACGTGGTTTAAACCTCAGCCAATCAGCTTCCTGAATACGTGGGTCGTGAAGGACCTGCAAGACTGAGGAGCATCAAGGAACAACCAAAGGATTATTTACTAAGGACCGCGCTTTGCTTAACACCAAGTATCTCCGAAGGACAGCGCTATTGCTTGACACCTAAAGGATGGCCACAAAAATCGTAACGAATGGCATATCATCCTTCGTGGGTTATTTAATTCTAAAGTCACCCTTGTAGACGAACAGCTGTGACACTTCTTATCCCATAGCTTTGGGTTCATATCTTTGCCAAGGGTATTAGACCGATACTTCAGGGTATTTTGAAACCGTACAACAATGGGCTATTCCATTTTCTATTTATATAGGTTGTGTTTATTATTGTTGTTTTTATTATTATTAGTGTTATTATTATTATTGTCATTATTATAATTTTATAGTAATTATAGGCATTTTAGAACGTTGGTGCTATTATCAAAATTTATTTTGTTTAGTTTTGGATTTTTGTGTCTAATATGCAGTGCTTCTAAGATTTTTAGTCGTTGTTTACATGATTGTGTTTCTATAATGGTAGTGTTATCGTTAAGTATTTTCCGGAATTTATATATATATATATATATATATATATATATATATATATATATATAGAAAATTTGAAAAAACAAGTGTTCCGAAAATGGGATGAATTTAATTATCGATATTTAAAAATTTCGGTTTCATTGAACCTTCATCAGGATGTTTCTTGGGGTGAAGAAAATGATGGATGTTTTTATATGTGACAGGAGATGAAAATCTTTTTAGTTATGTAACTGTATTTGATCAGCGTTATATTTTTGAAAGGCAAGTCGCGATCCACACACGCGAAGGTGTCATGACGCGTGACGCAACTCGAAGAAATGCAAAAGACGAGAAAAAGTATTAATGGACTGATTATTTTTAAGAGAACATAGGGAAACAAAGTGGGAATGATAACTAAATAAATAATTAAATGAAGCCTGGTATTTAGTAATTATTTAACACTATTTAACTAGAAACGGAGATATAATAAATAATACATGTCGGTTATTTGGGAACAAAGTCGGAATGATAACTAAATAAATAATTAAATGAAGCCTGGTATTTTGTAATTATTTAACACTATTTTAGCTAAAAACGGAGATATATTGGAAAAACCATGTCGATTATTAAGGAGGGCAAATGCGAAATTGCACAGGCTTCAAAAATCTGTCGTAGTCATTCCCACTTTGTTTCCTTATGTTCTCTTAAAAATAATCAGTCCATTAATACTTTTTCTCTTCTTTTGTATTTCTTCGAGTTGCGTCACGCGTCATGACACCTTCGCGTGTGTGGATCGCGACTTGCCTTTCAAAAATATAACGCTGATCAAATACAGTTACATAACTAAAAAGATTTTCATCTCCTGTCACATATAAAAAGATCCATCATTTTCTTCAACCCAAGAAACATCCTGATGAAGGTTCAATGTAACCGAAATGTTTTAAACATCGATAATTAAATTCATCCCATTTTCGGAACACTTGTTTTTTCAAATTTTCTTTATATTGTCGGATTTATTTTCCATATTTACCCCCATATATATATATATATATATATATATATATATATATATATATATAAAAGTATCGATATATATATATATATATATATATATTTATATATATACATATATATATACATACATATATATATACACACACACACACACACACACATATATATTATATATATATATATATATATATATATATGAGAAAAATATATTTCTATTCTTTTTTATATGTATTTCTTTTCTTATTTCTTTTTTTTTTTTTTTGAGCGTAAATAATCGATTCAATTAATTCTAATCCGTTTTGAAAATGAAACAGAGTCAACATTTTGACAGTCCCAATGTTTAGAAACCCAGCATGATCAGACTGCCTTGTCACTGATGTAATAGTTTGTGATTGACTTGCTGGTGGGTTGAGCTCTCCGGAAATAAAATTTTCTTGTGAACGCTAATTACGCAAAAATTACATAGATCTCCTCAAAACGGATAGAGCACACGCTACTGGATATAACAGTAAATTTTATTTCTAAAAAGTGGCTTACAATAGTAAATTCCACCTCAAAATAGTGGTTGTGTAGATAGTGCGGTGGTAAAATACTTGATTGATGATACGTTTGGTTGGGTTTCGAATCCAAGCTAAAGCAGCCTGTCCTGCCTACACGTAAGTAGTCATCGGGTGGCCTAAAGTTAGTGTCAGCCAGACAGCGAGGGAATCTATCCTCTTTTCACTAGCGCTAGACTAAGGGGTTGTTTTGCAGTCTGACTTTACCTCCAGATCCCTGTGCTACTCATATGTTTAGCTGGCGAGGGCCGGTATGAACGAAGAACCCTGTAGTTGCTAGTCGACGCTCTATCGACTAAACTAAACCTCTATGTGTGTGTGTGTGTGTGGTGTGGTGTATCGACAAAAATTATATACATGTGTGTAAATCGAAATATATATTGTTCAATATTAGCTATGAAAATGATATAAAATATTTCCATTCTAACAGTATTGTGTGTTTTCATACCCTTTTATCTATACATATATGTGTGTGTATTTTAAGTTAAGCATATGCGCCTGCGGGATTTTATGTGTTTGTTTGTTTGTTTATTGATTTTACCGACATATCAACCCGTCTGGGGTTATGTCATACCTAGTAGGTGCATGTGTATATGTGTCTTCACTGAAAAATTGTTATGAAAAAAAATTCCAAAAAGTCATTTATTTTTCGAGTTTTCGGTGGTTGCTCAGTGACCCCGTATAAGTTTATAGTAAAACGATCCCCCATATCGGAACCGCTCGAACTGAAATTGTGCAAAGGTGTCAAAGTTAGGTTGGCCCAGAAAAAACAGAACCCAAATTATTTATTTATTTTCCCATTAAACTAACGGACTGTTGAAAAGACTGAGAGGTAAACAGAAAGTTTTCTTGGTATATATCTACACATAACTGTGTAATAAAAAGTAAAGTTTTGTTTGATTATAGTTCTTGAAACTTTCTCATTCAAATTCACCGCTAATAAAAAAAAAAAAATATTTGAAACTTTTCATGTTTGAAAACCAAGAAAAATGAATCTTTTACACAAAAAATGTATATATAAGTATAAGAAGAAAAAAAAACTTATCTAACGTTTTTTTTTTTTTATATATTTATTCCTTTTCTTATATCTATTTTGTTTTTTTAACAACTTAGAAAAAAAAAATCGATGAAAAAACGATTAGGAAAGGAAATAATAGTTGGTAGGCCGTGTCGATAAAAGACTGGCGGATAGTTAGGAGTACTTAAAAAATAACCAATAATTGGCTTCATTTAATGGGCGTTGATTTCATTGGAGAGATGGACTCTCTTTCTGTTTTCCACGCCGCTTCGTGTTGGCTGTTATTTTTTTCGTGGTTTGATTATGTCTTTTACGTCCTCATTCCTTATTCATTTAATAGCAATTACGTCTTTAATTTCAAACTAAGAAAAAACGCAAAGAAGATGAGAAATTAGGAACTGATGCGGCCGATTTTCCTCCAAATTTCCCCTCATTTAAATCTCATTAATAGTTATTTATTCAGTAAATATTTCCCATTTAAAATTTTTTGACAAAATATTGCGCGCATGCGCGTATGTAGCCTTATTGATGCTCAAAGAGATCCATCTATGAACAGGCTTATATATATATATATATATATATGTGTGTGTGTGTGTGTGTGTGTGTGTGTGCGTGTGTATGTGTGTGTGTGTGCGTGCGTGCGTGTGTGTTGTGCGTGCGTGTGTGTTTTTATGTCCAAACGAACTCATGAAAAGAAAAAATATATAGCTGCTATGTGTGCACAATTAGCTATCTATCTATCTATCTATCTATCTATCTAAACATATATAAAGGGCAGTTGTGAGTATGTATCTTTGGGGGTTTTCCGGAGGAAACTGTGATAGCAAAACAATTAATGACAAAGTAAACATATATATATACACATTCACTATTACAAGATCTTGCTATTTGAGCAAAAAGAATGAAGATTAGATTCATATTTGTGAAGATAATAAAAAATGAAATTTATATGGTTATAGCTTTTCTTTTTTTTTTTTCGTTTTCGTTTTTTTTTTGGGGGGGGGGTTAGCATTTAATATTTCAAATAGGAAACAATAATTTTTCTTTTTCACAGTGCCATTGCAGGCCGGATGAACGCAAAATCTTTTTTTATATATGAATTTTAATCGGGCATTCACCGATGATCCAACTCATGATTCAGTAATAATGGATCTGTGAGACTAAACTTTTCCCCACCTTCTACCCAGGCGACGACGAGTAGCCTCTTCTAGTGCTAGTATAAAAAGAAGAATACTTGATGTTAAATGCTTTCTCTTCTCATATAAATTTATTGAGGGATTACTTAATACGTCTGATAATGGTCAAGAATCTGAATGTTCATAATGCACTGGAGAGTTTTCTATTGGGCCAACGCAGTAAACGTTTGTAGCCAGTTAAATAAAAGTAGCTAAAAATCTATATATTACTAATCGTGTTCTTGAATTGTACAACCGTTATCACCTTGCAATACCCTCAGGTAAAAATAATATCATCCAAATCCTCCAAGATAAAATGCAAAAATATAAATCCTGATTATTTTTGGTGTTATTTATCCGCCAAGTTCTTATTTTTAATAAGTCACCTTAGCTAAATGACAGACAATTCCGTTTTTATTATAATGAAAGAGAGGGAAGAAAAAGGACTTCTTACACAGAGAAAATTTAATAAGAAATTAGGAAAGAGAGTATAGAAAGTTGCGTTTCATTTACCACATATATATTTACCAACCCCTCCGCACGAGCAGGATGCGACACAAGGTCATTTTTTAAGCAGAGTTTAACAGGTTTGAATTCAGAGTTTTCCTTCTCTTAGACCGGTTGCCTAACCATGGTTAAAGAGCCCAGTCTGCCCTACTATTTACCCATATCTGGCGGCAGAGTAGGATTCATACATTTCCCAAGGGTATTAGCACTAAGTGAAATGATATTACCACGTCCAGGATTTGAACTCGGGGCGACGAGTCCATTTCCCATGACTTTAACCATTACACCACGCGCTTCCTTCATTTACCACATAAATGTATTCATTATGATACTTACACAATTTCTCAGAGTATCATAATTTGCGTTTGATTTACGTCATAAATATATTAATTATAATACTTACAGAATTTCTAAGAGTATCATAATTTGCTTATGATTTACGTCATAAATGTATTTATTATAATACTCACACAATTTCTGAGAGTATCATAATTTGTGTTTATTTTACATCATAAATGTATTCCTTATAATACTTACACAATTTCTAAGAGTATCATAATTTGTGTTTGATTTACGTCATAAATGTATTCATTATAATACTCACACAATTTCTGAGAGTATCATAATTTGCGTTTTATTTACGTCATAAATGTATTCATTATAATACTTACACAATTTCTAAGAGTATCATAATTTCATTTTGATTCACGTTATTTATTTTGATGATAGTCTATTCAACTGACTACCAATGATTTTTGTATCACATGATAATAGATCCTTTTCTTTTTTCTTTGTTAATGTCAAAAATATTCCTTGTTAAAATCAAGTTTGAACTTCCCTTGACTCAATTGAAGAAAAAAAACCACCCTGGTGCTAATGACAAGATTTCTTGAAGAAATCGAATCGACCTTCGAACATCACCTGAGTTGATTGGGTCGCGTGATGAACAATCTGAGATATTGAGTGATTTGCACAGGCCCAATGCCACTTCTACCAGATACCTGTCACGACGATCTCGGTCGAATTCCCTATAAAACGTGACCAATCCAAATTCGCTCTTCAATTTCTCCAACTATTTTTCTTCTTCTGTTTTCGTTAACTTTCTTCATGTAATTCTTTACTGAATTCCAAAACCAATGTTTCCATCCTTTCTATTTTAGAATATTCTCACTCACTTTTTCCAAGTTACGTTACTGATTTTCTGCTTGTCGAAAGGGACAGTTTCCCAATTCTGTATTAGGTTATTGAAATATCTCTAAATTAAAAGCCTATTACGCACACACACACACACACACACACACACACACACATTAATATATATATATATATATATATATATATAGAGAGAGAGAGAGAGAGAGAGTAAACTACAGACACGTGTTTCGAGGTATCACCTCTCATCAGTGCAGTTATACCGTTTTAGCAGCTATCTCTATGGGTTAAATAGAAAAATGTATTTATAAAAAAATGTATTATCCATTAAGAATTGATTTATTTCAAAACTTTATCGGCATTAAATGACCCACTGAGGTTGATATGCCGTAAAACAAAACAAACCAAACCAAAATTCGTAGCAGCCGGATTTTGGGGTATACCTTTTTTATGCTTATTGTACTTGCACTGTAAATTTTTTTTTTATTGTGAATACCAGTAATGTTAAAATAACAACACTGATTTAACACAAAAGTTTATTTATATTTATTTATATTTATATTTTCTGTATCCTAACAGGTACTACCAATCCGGGTCAGAGTGGATCAGGGAGCAATGGTGATGAAGGGTTGCTCCACATTCTCAAAACCTCCAAAACTGGAACCTCACCATCAGATAGAGTTTAACGTCATTCCCAGGACATGTAGACCCTCAGTCACCGCCTAATACATTTTTCTATTTAACCCATAGATGGGACCCTAACAGGTACTACCACTCCGGGTCAGAGTGGATCAGGGAGCAATGGGGATGAAGGGGTGCTCCACATTCCCAAAACCTTCAAAACTGGAACCTCACCATCAGAGAATTTGTCATTCCCAGGACATGTAGACCCGCAGCCACCGCCTTCTAGCACCCATATGATAAAAAGGAGTTAGGGTTTGATATAAGGGTTATAGGGTTGGGAAAATCATATAGGTGCTAGGGCTTGACGTGACCAGCCGATTGATCGGAGGGGGCCTCTTCGACCGCCTGTCTAGCCCAAGATAGGGCCAAAGTGGAGTATTGCATGTCATGAACCGCACATCCACCTGGGCTCTATCCTTAAGCATCACGGGTCGCCACCCACGGCCAACAGGTGGCCCCATTGGGGGAGTCTTACCCCTCTGCAGAGGTGCAGTCGGTGCATTCTAACGCCCCACCGACAGGGCGGGCTACGAATTTTAAAAACAAGTTAAAATTAATTAGATCGATTATTTAAGGTCAACATTTTGTCTAAATCCCAAAGTAGTAACATCAGTAAAAAAGCAAAATCATATTACGCATGTAATCTATTTTTAATACATTTAAAACGATTTTTTCGGTCAATTTCGATCAAGATGGCCACCTTTTTTTTTTTGCTTAATATCCGTGTTTACGAAATAAATTGTAACATTCGTGATTGTAAAATAAATTACCAAAAATCAGAGAATAATCCGATTTTAATTAAATTTCCAGTATTTATTTATCAATTAATGAATTTTATAATGCATTAGTTATTTTATTTCAAAACTTTAATATGTTTTCTATGATAAATTAATATATAAAATTCATTTAAAATATGAGCAGCAAAATTAGATTCTAAAAAAATATTTTTTAATAACTACTTTACTTTAGTATCATTCACCCATATTTTTTGATCAAAAATTGTATTAGAGATTATCGCCCCCTTTTAAATGAAACAAATATTGATGTATATTTTTTTCTTTTATAAAATAATAGCCAATTAAATAATTATCGAAATGAGTAAAAAAAAAAAAATCTCCAAAAAAAGTTATTTAAAAGGTGAATAGATAGTGAACTTTGAAATATCACAACATACAGGTAAAAATACCAATAATACAACCGTGAAGGAAATTTGATAGGCAAATAGTTAAGAATGTGTGGTAAATAATTAAAAGGAATTGTGACTTGAGTAATAATATAGATTCTGTTACAGACAGACAAACACACAATCTCCATCATAATAAAATTATTCTAAAAATAAAAATAAAATTTCATCTGTTGTTAAGATTTTTACAGAAAATGTACTTAAAGATATATTATTTGACATGGAATTATACCAAAATATATATATAAGTAAGATATTTTGCATCATAAGGTAACAAGGAATTAAAATAATGAAAAATAAATTGTAGCTAACGATAAAATTAAAATCAAAATCACTTGAAATAAGGGAAGCTGTTATTATTTAGCGACAGAACAGAATAATGGATTTGCGAGACTAGCTTGCTAACTATTATACCATGAAAGGAAAGAAAAAAGACCAACAAGAGCCGACTCGAACTCAGGACTCCTGCGAATTTAGTTGTTACACATTCTCTACAGCAGGCGCCCAGCTTAAAATACAAACTACATTAAATGCGTGTGATATATGATACAATTAGTTAACATAAAATTAAAATAAATGAAAATAAATTTTAATTAAAAATAAACTTAAAATCCAAATTAATTAGAATAAGGGATATTTAAAGTGTATTTATCTAAATAGTATCTTGGTTAGAAATAATGCTGGATTCGAAGATTTTTTCCGTGTCATGTATATCTATATATTATATCTCGCGTTCCTTAATTATACGACGTTATCATCTTGCTATATCTTCTGGTTAAAATCAGACCGTTCAAATCATCCAAGATGAAATGCAAACATCTATATATTAATACTCCTGTTCCTTAATTATACGACAATTATTATCTTGCTATACTTTCGTCCAAATTGACCAAGATGAAATGCAAAAATGTAAATCCTGATTATCTGGTGTTGCGTATCCACTGAATTCTTATTTCTTATAAGTGGCGTCACCTCAGCTAAATAATGGACTATTCCGTTTTTATTATAAAGAAAGAAAGGGAAGAAAAAGGACCTACTACACCGAAAAATATTGAAAAGAATTAAAGACAATTGGTGAAACATAGAGAGAGGGGGTGAGAGCACGGAAGCTATTATGCTTATCTGTTTCAATCAAATATAATGAAAATATGAAAAGATCGAAAGAAGGAAAAAAATGAGAGAGAGAGAGTTAAATCAACATTATTATACTTTTTACATATTGAACTATTGCAATAGCCTTAAGCAAACATATCAAATGATGTGATAAGGACATTATCATATGGTTTTATATCCACAGGTCTTGTTAATTTTACTTAATTAGTTAACATAAAATTAAAATAAACGAAAATAAAGTTTAATAAAAATAAACTTAAAATTCAAATTAATTAAAATAAGAGATATTGTACGATTTAAGATTTCTTTAACTAGATAGTTTCATGGTTACAAATAATGCTGGATTCGTTTAATTTTCTGATCATGTACCTTAGAAAAATATGCGGCTACTAGGTGCAAGTATTTAATTTTTAATGTAATGAAATATTATATTAAATTAGAAAGACTAGCGAAACTAAATAAAAATAAATCTAAAAATATTCCACTTATTTTCATGTTATTTAATCGATTTTTATTTAATATTATATATATAGTTGTTTTTAATACGTTTGCGAATAACATGATAGTATTAGAAATCAGTAACAGCAAATAATTATTTATCAAACCCAGTCTTCTTAAAATTATTTTGTAAATTATTCACATCATATACTATGTAAATCTTTATTTCCTAGAGATATATAACACATACTTTCAGGATTTTGAAAGCATTAATAACGTGGGCAGTTTTGCGGCAAATCTAACTCAGCTAGACTTTAATATATATATCTTTAATAAATAAGATAATAAAAATAATGAATAAGTTAATTAAAATTAGACAACTATTCAGATATTAAATATTGTTGGGAATGAGAATATAATCTAAATAACTAAGGAAATCGTGAGTCAGTGGTGACATAGTTTGGGTTACACATCTCCATTATAATAAGATTAACTAATTTTTTTAGCATTTTTTCAGTTAAATCTATGTTGAGTTTTATTAAAGCATTTCTCTTGTCGCCAATTCTGAAATATATCATGTGTTCATAAATCTATTGTTTATCTTTGGGGATAATTCCTTGATATATCTCTTAAACCATTAATTACATGTGATTGAATAGACATCCACTTCAGATTTTATATGATCGTTGTTCATCTTGGTGTCGATTATGTTCTTAATTGTTTTGGAAGAATTTATAAACGTTGTTTATGTTTTTATAGAGGATCGGTGTAGATCAATTATTTGATGAAATAAGATAAAAGAAAATGTAGAAGTAAATCTGACAATATGTAATTTTATAAAAAACGTTACACGGCATTTTAAAATAAACATTTTTCACATATTTGAAAATAAATAAAAGCAGCCATATACTAAAAGCAGAGGCTTGTAGACATTTGTTCACTAATAATTTATTTTTCTTTAAACAAAAGAAGGCCAAGACGAAGGTTTGTTAACCAGACCAAAACACTGCAGGGTCGGCTTATGAAACTTGTGATTTTCATTTTTTATGAAATTACAAAATAATATATCTATGTAATAGATAATTTTTGCAAATTTTTTATTGGGAATTTTGGGGCAATTTTTTCGTTAATGAATTTTATGAGTTTATGTCAAATTTTTCCAACATTTTATTAAAATAGAGTCCCCTCATTTTATTAGAAAATGTTCATCATATTCATTCTGACAATTTTTCATCATTTTATGAAATTTTTTTTCATCATTTCAGGAAAAAGATTTTATGAAAAAAATGGACATCATTTTATGAGGGGATGTCAATTTTTTGGAATACCCTGTATCACGTTTCCTTCCATTTTTTCATAATATCTAAAGACTGAAATAGTCCTTCTGATTGGTGATACGAATTGAAATATATTCAAATATCCAACTGTGTGTATATTAAGAATTTCGATTGTTTGGGATGATTTATTTTTTAACTTTCAACTTATCGTATGAAGAAAGCTCTTATAAATAGAATCCGAAAGATCATGATAAAATACACGCAATATAAACTACTACAACAAAAAATATTTTTCACGCACTAACGACCAGGCAGTAATATTAACTAAAATGAATTTCTTAATGCAGACAAGATACAGGATTTGTTTTATCAAAATTAAGTAACATTTCTCTGAATGTTTGAGATGAGGCTTGATGATTAGTATTATCTGCGTTATTTGGACTATTGTCCCCACCTTCATTGTTATTTGTACAAAGTCTCGGCCGATATGCCCTCCGGCTTTCTTCAGGTATTTCTTGTGGGACTCGGGACTCTTCTCGGACTCGGGAACCTTAATAGTCCGAATAGCGCAGATAATACTAAGTAACATTTGTTTCTCTCTAAAATAATTTATAAACTGAAACTGTACAGGTATGGACAGAAAAATATAAAAAAGAATCAAATCTTTACAATAACAATTCTTATTAATTACAATGTTGTTATATAAAGTATGTACAGTGATGCTGATAGCTTTTCAATTTAGTTCGTCCTGGGACGCATCGATTTGAATTGAATAAATCCCCGGGAATTTTGATAAGTCCCAACTAAAGTTTCTTAATAAATTGTAGGGTTTCTATTCCTGAACTGGGAAAAGGGGACATAACAGTTGTCTTTGAAACAACTAAAGCCGTTTAATACTTACTTTGTACCCCCATCCCATATAACTCGCTTCTAAGAAAATAATACAATGCATTTTTGGTAGTCCTTGATTAAACGATCTTGAACACGGTTTATTTATCCGTATTACTGGAAAATCCAATATTTGTTTATTCTATGTTATGACTGAATTTATCAAATAACAATATTGAGAATTTAGAGAGTGGGAGAAAGTGGGAGAGAGAGAGACAGAGACAGAAAGAAAGAAAGAAAGAAAGAAAGAAAGAATGGGCCATGGAAAAAGAAAGATAGAAAGAGAGAGAGAGAGAGAGGACGGCCAGAATGAGAGAGACAGACAGACAGAAGAAAGAAAGAAGAAAAGAAAGAAAGATAGAGTTGGAAAAAGAAGAATAGAAAGAAAGAAAGAAAGAAGAAAAGAAAGAAAGAAATAGACAGACAGAAAGAGAGAGAGAGAGAGAGAGAGAGAGAGAGAGAGAGAGAGAGAGAGAGAGAGAGAGAGGGAGAGAAAGAGAAAGAAAGAGAAAGAGAAGGAGAAATACTATCTGTTCAAATAATTTTGATAGCTTGTACTTCTTTTCTAATTTCAACTTGACTTGTTTTATTTTTAATGCTTTGGTTGAAAATCGAAAAAAAAAGGTTTATTAGTTTTTGTAAAGGAATATAAATAATAGTCAACGCATAGTTATCCAACAGTATTTACTAGCTCCTCGACTCGCAGTGACTCGACTACAAATACTGCTACGTAACTTGACTTCAATAACCTCATATATTCGTATCTTTATATGTGTTCCATTGGACGAGTCTATCTTGTAGGGGAATATCTTCCCCACAACATTCTATGAATCTTGTTTTCATTTAAAATATTATTTTAAAAAATGTACCCTAAACATGTAAACATTCTGAAATCCTCTTTTTTGAAAATTTATTTCTAACATTATATTTATTTTCATCATAATTTATCATTATAAAGAGCTTCTCATCATAAAATCGACGCTTGATTAATTATTTTTTGTTGCAAGCAAATCAACCTCAAACCAACGCACTGACAATATTTTATAACTGATTTCCAACTAGAAGACTTCATTAAAATCCAACCTAGTTTTAAACGATTGGGGGCTGTTTCTTTGCCGTCTATTTAATTCATCCAAAATTCTGTAAATTCTCCATTCTACTTACCTTGCACATCGTGCCCTGTGTCCAGTAACTTCGGTTTCTTAACCGGTAAGATATATAATAAATAAACCGCGTGATCCCATGGAGCCTTCATCCCAGGCAGCACCTAACACTTCCTCTAAAAAGGGAAGGGCTAGGTTTATTGCCCGGTGCCTGAAACGCCCCAAAAGGAGAATACCGAAGGAATTCACACGCATTTTGCACTAGTCACTGTCTGAGCTTCGGTTTGATTGTTTAACTCTTCTTAAGAAAGTGACCTTGTGTTTCATCCTACTTGTGCAGAGGGGTTGGTAAATATGTATATACCATAGAAACCCATCTATGGATGCTTAATGTCTAAGATATTTTTTTAAATGTACCCTAAACATGTGAGTGGTTTGAAACATAATTCTAGTTTTCTAAAATAAATATACTCATATCATTTACTAATTTGCAGTTAATTGAAATATATTTCCTACACGTATAATGTGACTATAAATCGATATTGATGATCGCCGATATTGATTATTTAGTGACTATCAATAATATGGATTAAAGAAATGATGATTATCTATACATATCTGAAGAGCAGGTGCGTGTATCTATGTATATATGTATGTATGTTCAGAGTAAACTTCGAAAATAAAACAATTATCGACAAAGTAAATATGTGAGGGTCGGGTTAGCTCTGTCGGTAGAGCGTTCGGCTAGAAACCACAAGGTTCTTAGTTCGATACCGGTCCTCGCCAACTCTCCGTATGAGTAGCACAGGCATCTGTTCGGTAAAGTAAGAAGCTGACGGTAGATGTGGTGCTCCACCTCAGACGCTAAAATAATCTCCTTGGTCTAGCGCAAGTGAAAAGGGGATAGACTCCCTCGCTGATTGGCTGATACCGACTATAGCCCCCCCCCGACGACTTACTTACTTAAATATGTATACACATTCACTATCAACAAATCTTGCTTTTTAAACAAAAAAAAATGAAGATTTGATTTATATTCATAAATATTTTAGATAACATTTAAAAAAAAAAAGCATGGATTTTTGTGCATTTGGTATTTGAAATGGGAGACCCTGATTTTTCTTATTATAGTGTCTGTGCACTTTTTTCTAGCACTCCACCAGGTCGAATCAACATAAAGTCTATTTTTACATAGAGATTTTAATCGGGCATCCTGCGAGGATCAAAGTCCCAATTCAGTGATAAGGGATCTGCGAGACTAACTTTTTGTCCCTCCCCTTATACCCAGCCTATGCCGGGTAGCCGTTTCTAGTATATAAATAGAAGATTAACACCATTGAACTACAATATATTCAATGGTTTAAGCTACACCATCAGTGTAGATTGACACAAGTAAAATTAAAGGTTGAAGTGGTTTGAAATTGAAGCAAATGATACGCTCAGTGAAATGTCCAATAAAAAAATCTCATGAAAGATGCGAATTGTATTAAAAAAAAAAGAAAAAGAAACGGACAGCAACAATCAAATAACACAATATAGCACTCATGCAGCATCTTTCTTTGTCCCCAGCGAAATTATTGGCGCCATATCTTTCTGAAGTCCTTAGTGTACCAGATTCACGAAGCAACAATAAAAGCCAGCAGCTAGCTCTCGTTACCAGGCTTACCTTATATTCTACATTGTTAAATTTACAAGTTTTAAATATAATTTTATTTTTCTAAACTAAATATACTCATGTCATTTACTAATTTGAGGTTAATTATATTATATTTTCTACATGTACACCGCCCTGTCGGTTGGGGCGTTAGAATGCACCAACTGCACCTCTACAGAGGGGTAAGACTCCCCCAATGGGGCCACTTGTTGGCCGTGGGTGGCGACCTGTGATGCTTAAGGATAGAGCCCAGGTGGATGAGCAGTTCATGACATGCAATACTCCACTTTGGCCCTATCTTGGGCTAGACGGGCGGTCGGAGAGGCCACCTCCGATCAAGCGGCTGGTCACGTCAAGTCCTAGCACCTATATAATTTCCCCAACCCTATTGCCCTTATGGCAAGCCCCACCCTTTTTATCATATGGGTGCTAGAAGGCGGTGGCTGCGGGTCTACATGTTCTGGGAATGACAAACTCTCTGATGGTGAGGTTCCAGTTTTGAAGGTTTGGGGAATGTGGAGCACCCCTTCATCACCATTGCTCCCTGGTCCACTCTGACC
>CM042138.1:11475669-11478169 GCA_023376005.1 Doryteuthis pealeii | reverse complement strand
TATATTAGATATGATGAATAGATAGAGAGAGCAGAGAGAGAGGAGAGAGAGAGAGAGGAAAGAGGAGAGAGAGATTTGTAATAGAATATGGAAAAATAAAAGAATAAGGAAAAATGGAAGAAACAAATGTGGGAAATGAGGAATAGAAAAAAACGCGGAATAAAATGATTTAAAAAAAAACAAAATAACAAAAGAGAATGAAACACAAAAAAAGAAAAATAATGAAAGAAATAGATGATAAAAATATCCAGTGAAAGGACAAAAGAGAATAATGATCTGTATGAAGGAAATCTTTTTCGATTGATAATTTCTTTTTTTCTTTTAACTTTTAGTGATAGTTTTTTTGTTTTTTTTAAAATTTTATCTATCTTTAACCTCGTGTAATTTCTTTTGCCACAAGGAAACAGAAAGAAGGGGAAGCGCAACTAGTGTAGTTGTCAAGAAGGCCTGTATGCTACGTCAATAACCGGTTTAAATCGAGGCAATGGCAGGAGGGGGGGGGGCTGGGACTTAAGAAATCATTGGGGGCTTTGTTCCTTTTATTAATTCTTTTAATATAGACCATACAGAAAAAAAAACCAAGGAAATGGGGATTTATATATACACGGGGTCATTCAAAAAAAAATAATACATTTGTGTTAGGACAAGTGTACATGTGAAAAGGAGGATAATGTCGGATTTTGGCAAAGTTGGGGGCGTTTTAATTCGTCGGATTTTTGCTCTGAAGTCTCGATAGGGGGTCTCAATGTAGGCCTTATATTACACCTTTAATTTACATAGTCGTAGACATAATTTAATTTCTAGTTTGTTTAAGGTATATTTAATGAAGCTTACAAATATTAACTATTATTTTTAAAAAATGTCTGTGGCCTTATAGTTTAATACAAGGTTTGGCAAGCATTTTTTTCCCTCTCAAAGGGCACAAAAAGAGGCTGGGCAAGATGTATGGCGGCCCTGATTGCCCAGCCGACATCCCTCGTCTCTCAAGCTCCTCATATTCCGATAGGAATGGGAACCAAATATATTCGGCGTCAGTTTGGCTTGCAGGGAGTTGGCCACATAGTGTTTAAAAACAAGGACCATTGTTTAACAACTGACTACCGTAAATGAGACCAAAAGCCGTGATTTCGGTCAGCGGTTTTCTTCACCTGCTCGCCATTAACCTTATCTTCCTCCATAGAAACCCAAAGGCAGCAGGGGTTATTTAGATAGACTATTTACCACGCCTGGAATACCGACAAGGTAATTTCTATGTTCTCACGCGTTAATACAATGTTAAATTCCTCTAAAATGTGCTAATTTCATAGTTTTCCTTTGGTAAGAAATTCTATTGATATCAGTTTTTATTATTGGAGCTATGTTGAATCTTGCTGCTATATTATATGACCGAAGACGTTATTTATATCATTCAATATCCATGTACAAGTGAATTTATTAATTGATATAGAATTATAATAGATAGAATATCATTTATATTATCTTATTGAAATATTTAGCAGTTTAATTGTAATCACCGTGGTACTTTGAATTCCGATGCGCCCCAAATACTAGTTTTCCGAGGTATGAGCTTGCCACTCGGTCGATCTTTTTATTTTTTGTGTCGTGAGCTAAAAAATTTGAGGTACGAGTAAACTTCAGCATACGAACGATGTCTGCTCTGGCAGGATAAGGAAGAGTGAGAAAAATTGAGCCGTTTTTTGGAATTATAAAGTATAAAGAACAAATGTGTCGTCTCTGTGCGTGACAAAAAAAATTCTTTAACATATTCAAATTATGGCTGATAAAAGCTTACAATAAAAAAGGAATATGTAAAATTTTGCAAAGGACAATCTGAGCTTTGTCATACACAACGGTTTAAAAATAACCAATTGGATTTACGATGTGGAAAACAAAGATTAAAACGCAAAACTTTCGAAATTTCTTCTCACATAAGTAAATCCAAATTGGTATTTTTATAACCGTTGTGTATGACAAAGCTCAGATTGTCTTTGCAATTTACATCATTCCTTTTTTATGTAAGCTTTTATCAGCCAAAATTTGAATATGTTAAGAATTTTGTCACGCAGAGACTGGACACATTTGTCTTATTACTTTATAATTCAAAAAACCGGCCAATTGTTACTCACTCTCTCTGTATCCCTGCAGGCAAGAACATGTTCGTAATCTGAAGTTTAACTCGTACCTCAAATTTTAGCTCACGACACAAAATAAAAAGATCGACCGAGTGGCAGCTCAATACCTCGGAAAAACTAGTAATTGGGGCGCCTCGTAATTCAAAGTACCCCAGGTAATTATCAAATTAAACTGCTAAAACTATTTCAGATAAGTTATAAATGTATCTATCTATATTTAAAATAAATTCACTTGTGTACATGCGAAATATTGAATGATAATAACGTCTTCGGTCATATAATAGCAGATTCCAACATGCTCCAATAATAAAACTGATATCAATAGATATTCTACCAAAGGAAACTATGAAATTAGCAAATTTTTTAGA
>CM042138.1:11453566-11475569 GCA_023376005.1 Doryteuthis pealeii | reverse complement strand
AATAAAGAAAGAAAGAAAGAAAGAAAAGGAAGAAAAGGAGAAAGAAAAGGACAAAAAAAAGAAAAAAAAAGAGAAGAAGAAAAAATAGAAAAGAAAGAAAAGGAGCAAAGAATGAAGGGAAAGAAAAAGAAGAAAGAAAGAAAAGAAGGAAAAAATATTTAAAGAAGAAAGAAGGAAAAGAAAGAAGGAGAGGAAATAAAGAAAGAAAGAAAGAAAGAAAAGAGAAGGAAAGGGAAATTAAGGAAAGAAAAAAGAAAAGAAAGAAAGAAGGAAAGGAATAAAGAAGAAAAGAAAGAAAGAAAAAGGAAGGAGTGAGAGGAAAGAAAAAGGAAAGAAAGGAAAGAGAAAGAAAGAAGAAAGAAAGAAAGAAAGAAAGAGAAAGAAAAAAAGGAATTAAAGAAAGAAAAGAAAGAAAGAAGAGAAAGAAGGAAGAAAGAAAGAATGGAAAATAATAAAGAAGAAAGGAAAGAAAGAAAGAAAGGGGAATTAAAGAAAGAAAGAAAGAAAGAGGAAAGAAAGAAAGAAAAAAGAAAGAAAAGAAAGAAGAAGGAAAGAAAGAAAAAGAAAGAAGAAGAAATGAATAAAGAAGAAAGAAGGAAATAAATAAAATAAGTAAGAAAGAAAGAAAGAAAGAAAAAGGGGAAGAAATAAAGAAATGGAAGAAAGAAAGAGAAGGAAATAAAGAAAGAAAGAAGGAAATAAAGAATGAAAGAATGAAGAAAGAAAAGAAAAAAAGAAAGAAGAATGAAAAAAAAAAGAATAAGTCTAAAAGGACATTAAAAGAACTAAACTTAAATGTTGGTAATTAAAATAAATCCTAGAAAAGATGTCGGTTGTGTTTAAGAGAGTGGTCGAACAAGCCCATCAATAAAGAGTCACAGAAAACACCATAAAAAAATAAACTAATGTAAGATTCAATTGTTGAAATTGAGATAATAGAAAAATATAATTGAAAGAAAATAAGAAAGAAGTAAAACTGAGAATGTGACGTGATACTTAAGGATGGAACCCTGGTGGCTGAGCAGTCGTTGACATGCAACCTTCACTTTGGTCCTTACTAGGCTAGATGTGCGGTCGGAAAGGCCGCTTAGATCAAATCAGTTGGTCACGGCCAGCCCTAGCATCTATAAGAGCGGCCCAACCCTATTGCCTTTATGGCAAACAGTAAATCATTTTTCTGAATGTTTTTTGAGATGAGGCTTGAAGATTAGTATTATCTGCGTTATTCGGACTATTGTCCCCATCTTCATTGTTACTTGTACAACGTTTCGGTCGATATGCCCTCCAGCCTTCTTCAGTTCCCAAGTTCGAAAAGAAGGTTCCAGAGTCCGAGAAGGTTCCCGAGTCCGACAAGAAATACCTGAAGAAGGCCGGAGGGCATATCGACCGAAACGTTGTACAAGTAACAATGAAGATGGGGACAATAGTCCAAATAACGCAGATAATACTAAATCATTTTTATCATATATGTTATTGGTATAACGTTAAACTATCTAATGGTGAAGTTCCAATTCTGGAGCTCTGGAGAATGTGGTGTAGCCGTTCAGCAACATTAATTCCAGGTTTACTCTGACTCGGAGGGATTGAATATGTTAGGGTCGCATGTATGGGTTAAATAGAACAAACATATAGCGATTGAACAAAATTGAGTTTGAAAAAAATGAGTTTGAATTTTTCTTTATTACTCATCAAGGATAAATAGACTAAAACTTATTCGGCTTTAAATAAACCAACGGGCGATGATGTGTCGTAAAATCCAACTAACGAACCAACTAAGAATGTGCGAAAGACATTATAAAGGAAAATGAATACGATTATAAAAGTTTTTTTTTTAAAAATAAGTAGAATGTTAAAAAATGAGATAGATAGATAGATAGATAGATAAAGACAGACATACAGACAGACAGACATAAGGAGAAGTTGTAAGGCAATAAAGAATAATAAAAGAATTAGGAAATTAGGAAAAATAAAAGAATTAGGTATATATATATATATATATATATATATATGTGTTGTGGTGTGTGTGTTGTGCGTGTGTGCGTGCGTGTGTGGAGAGAGGCCGAGTGAGAGAGTGAGGGAGAGAGAGTGAGGGAGAGAGTGAGCTAGGAGAAGATTGTAATGCAATATGAAAAAAAGAATTAGGAAATAGAGAGAGAGAGATAGATAGATAGATAGATAGAGAGAGAGAGAGAAAGAGAGAGAGATATATATATTGTAATCCAATATGAAAAAATAAAAGAATTAGGAAATAGATAGATAGATAGATAGATAGAGAGAGAGAGAGAGAGAGGGGGGGGAGAGATTGTAATCCAATTTGAAAAAATAAAAGAATTAGGAAATAGATAGATAGATAGATAGATAGATATAGATAGATAGATAGATAGATACATAGATAATAGATAGAGAGAGAGAGAGGAGAGAGAGAGAGAGATTGTAATCCAATATGAAAAAATAAAGAATTAGGAAATAGAGATAGAGATAGATAGATAGAGATAGATAGATAGATAGAGAGATAGAAGAGAGAGAGAGAGAGAGAGAGAGAGAGAGAGAGAGAGAGAGAGAGAGAGAGAGAGAGAGATTGTAATAGAATATGAAAAAATAAAAGAATAAGGAAATGGAGAACAAATTGGGAAATGAGATAGAACGAAAAAATGATTTAAAAAAACAAAATAAACAAAAGAGAATGAAAACAAAGAAAAATAATGAAAGAAAATAGATGAAAAAATCTAGTGAAAGACAACAAGAGAATAATGATCTGATATGAAGGAATCTTTTCGATTGATATTTCTTTTTATTTCTTTTAACTTTAGTTCAGTTTTTTTTTTTAAATATCTTAACTCGTGTAATTTCTGCCACAAGGAACAGAACAGAACGGGAAGCGCACTATGTAGTTGTCAAAGAAGCTGCTACGTATAACCAGGTTAACTCGAGGCAAATGCAGAGGGGGGGGGCTGACTTAAGAATCATTGGGGGCTTGTTCTTTATTATTCTTTATATACCATACAGAAAAAAAACAAGGAACATGGGAATTTATATACACGAAGGTCATTCAAAAAGTAATACCATTTTGTTTAGGACATGTCATGTAGAAGGAGGATAATGTCGATTGGCAAGTTGGGTTTTATTCGTCGGATTTTTGCTCTGAGTCTCGATAGGGTCTCAATGTAGGCCTTATATTACACCTTTAATTTACATAGTGTACATAATTTAATCTAGTTTGTTTAAGGTATATTTTATGAAGCTACAATATTAACCTATTTAAAAATGTCTGTGCCTTATATGTTAATACAAGGTTTGGAAGCATTTTCCTCTCAAGGGCACAAAAAAGAGGCTGGGCAAGATGTATGGCGGCCCTGAGTTGCCCAGCCGACATCCCTCGTCTCTCTAACTCTCATATTCCGAAGGAATGGGAACCAATATATTCGGCGTCAGTTTGGCTGCAGGAGTTGCCACATAGTGTTTTACACACTGAACTACCTAATGGAGACCAAGCCGTGATTTCGGTCAGGGTTTTCTCCCTTAACCTTATCTTCTCCATAGAAAACCCACAAGGCAGCAGGGGTTATTTAGACTATTACCCGCCTGGATACCGACCAAGGTATTTCTATGTTCTCGCGTTAATACAATGTTAAATTCTCTAAAATGTGCTAATTTCATAGTTTTCCTTTGGTAGAATTCTATTGATATCAGTTTTATTATTGGAGCATGTTGGAATCTGCTATTATATGACCGAAGACGTTATTTATCATTCAATATCCATGTACAAAAGTGAATTTATTAATATATGTCTGTAAGTATTTATCTCTTTTTCTAAAGAAAATCCCCCGTGACTGTACCAATTTTTTTTGTATACTTTACCTGTATAATGGGATATTTCAAAGTTTACTGTCTATTCACCTTAAAACTCATGCTATTCAAAGAAAAATCCATTATTATTGTAAAGTAAAGTCTTCGGGGCGGCCTAATGTCGGTATCAGCCAATCAGCGAGGGAGTCTATCCCCTTTTCACTAGCGCTAGACCAAGGAGATTGTTTTTGCGTCTGAGGTGGAGCGTCACACCTACCATCACCTCCTTACTTTACCGCACAGATCCATGTGCTACTCATGCGCTGAGTTGGCGAGAGCCGGTATCGAACTAGGACCCTTGTGGTTTCTAGCCGAACGCTCTACCGACTGAGTTAACCCTGGGTCCTATCTTTTCAGGATAAACGAGTGACACGTGCGGGAGCAATGCTTGCGGTTTACGGTAACATCGTAATGGTGGGAGATCCGCTGTGAGCTGTTTAAAGTAAGTAAAGAGTTCAAATGGTGTTATTTGCGTTTCACGTATTATTTTATCATTAAGGAATCGTCTACTTCAAATGTGTTTAACTGAAGATGTCAGAATAACACTTATATGTCCTATATAGAAGATGGAGGTGCGTTGTCTAATGGTTAGAGTCGTAGGAAATGAACTCCTCAACGCGAGTTCAATTCCTGGACGAAGCTGTGGGAATTTCACATGGCGCTAATACCATTGGGAAAGGTATGAATCCAATTCTCCCTCCAGCTATGGGTAAATAGCAGGGCAGACTAGACTCTTTAACCATGGCTAGGTAACCAGTCTAGGAGAAAGAAAACTCTGAATTCAAACCTGTTAAACACCGCTTAAGAAATTGACCTTGTGTCGCATCCTGCTCGTGTGGAGGGGTTGGTATATATATATAATATATATATATAATATATATATATATATATATATATATAAGATATGCTTATATTAATGATCTTATTATAATGGAAATTCGGACTTTATATACCACTTAATATCGGTTATACAAACGGAGAGAGAGAGATATATAGATAGAGAGAGAGAGAGAGAGAGAGAGAGAGAGAGAGAGAGAGAGAGGGGGGGTATGGTGGTAGAGGATGAGTTTTCTCTGTCTACCTGTTCCTGGCATCTTATCTGAGCTGTTTTCTCGGTTTTTTATTCTACTTCTTATTTGGGTTTGTCATCTTTGTTTTAATGAATGAACTAGACTTTGTTTTTTTTTTCTTTTAGCTTTTATCAAAACAACCCCAGCCCATACCACGCGGATTGAGAAACGACGTCTCGAAAGAACATCTTTTTTTCGATGATCGCAACAAAACTAAACTAACAAGTGCCTCACGCCTCTGCTGGCGCGTTTCTGTAAGGGGTTAAACAAAGGTCATTACCTGTCAATAACTGTTGATGTACACTTAACTCCTTCCGATTTTGAATTTTCTAACGAACTCTGATTAAAAATATCTAGCTACAGTACTTACATAATTCCTAAGCTATCTATGAATTATGTAACACGGTGTCTGTCTGTAATTGAAACTACGTCACTGCTTCCGTCACAAGTTTTTAATTTATAATCAAAATCATTAATATCAAGATAGAATAATTCATATTCATTAATGCATCATTAATAACTATCATTTATTCTATATTGATATTAATGATTTTGATTATAAATTAAATACTCATTGATAAACTTATGCAATTCATGAGTGTATGGTGACGGAAGCAGTGTGAAAATCTGAGATTGATTTGCCTCAAAACAGGCCTTGTTATTTGTGAGTTTAAAATCCTGGGATATGTCTTATATATCACTAAGCAATCAAGGTTTACATAATACATAGTGGGGCTAATTTGCATACTGGTTTTAACAAAACAGATTTTAATAGATAATTACTTGGTGTTATTGTACTCGAATATTATTGTCTTATTGTCTAACATATTAAAAACAATCCTCTGAATTATTTTACATAGAAACCAACTAAGATATAATTAAGATAAGTGTAATCATTTTGTATGAGTTCTTATTTAGATTCATTACTCTTTCTAATTTAATGTATTACAATTATATTAAAACTCTAACGGAGAACGAGTACCACTGTACTCATTTGGAAAAAGAATGACAGTGTCTTGCCTGTCGGAGTCGAACCCGCGCCCTCCGGAATGCAAAGAAATGAGATTTAGGCGCTGGATGGACGCGAGTTGCAATTCAGGTGCCCGGATGGTGGGGCCTACACGCGTCCATCCGAATGCAAGAGAATTGTGCAGGGTGCGAGGTTCGACTGATGTGCTCGGATGATAAGGGGAAACGGCAGTATAAGTAGAAGTGGGGTGATGGCAGTAAGAGTGTTGCGACTTCAGCTGCTGGTAGACGACGACAGTATTGTAGCCTGCGAATAAGGCGTTTAAGTCGCTTTTTTTTGCCTCCCGCGCCCCGTAACAAAGAACATTTACTTGAAACCCCATAATTGTGCAAAGAAACCAAACCAATCTTAAACAGAGTGGAGATCTAAATGTTACATAATTATTGGATCCCTAATACATTTTTAAGGTATTGTAGAAATCATTATGGCGATCAGTACAGCTGATGGCCTTGAGAGTGAGTGACAGCGTTTGACCTCACTCTGACCTTGCTTTCTGGGGATAGACCGTGAGAACCGGAACCCCCATAGAAAGCCCTCTTCCGGTTTAAGGATACTAAGTTAGAGTCAGTTAGAACTTAGAAGCCGAGCTAGCAACATGTAAGTCTCATCTGCGCAGATTGTCTGGGTGGGGAGTTGGAATAAAGTAACATCAAAGTGAATCGAATTCTTGTGTTTATTACTAAAAACTAACAATGACACAGGGCTTCTGATAACGAGAAACCCCAACAGAAACCAGACCCGGAATCCTCAATAGAAGACCAGACGAGACCTTAGAAGATATACCAGACCAAGATAGATGATAGACGATCAAAAGCAAAGCCGGCCGGAAGAATAGACGACAGAGTAAGAAGAAAGGTATATAACGTTATATGATTTGGTATCGTGAAAAGACCAGTATATAACATATACCTATTTATTGCCGGTAAAGAAGGCGCTATGCAACATAAAGACTGATCATAAACAGAACAAACAAATATTTATTCCCCCCCTCTATTTTTTCTTCTATAAAAACCTAAATACTTACGCATAATGTATTACAATTATATTAAAACTTAAACACTTACACCCGAGTGGCGCATATTCTTACGAGTAATTATAATACATACAGGAAGGTTGAAATCGAAAGAAAAATATGAGACTGTAAATATATTTTTGCATAATGTTTATGATTGTTTAATTAATCATTTCATGAAAAGGAAACAAATTCGCAGCTGCGCAGAAGACTTGAGTGAGAAGGATTCTTTTTAAAAAAAAAACAAGTTGTTTTAACAGCTGGGATTCTGTGCTAGATGAGGCGATTTCTCAAGGTAAAAAGGCGTAAGCAATGAATTACACGTGTAACATCAGAATGATCCTCACCAAAGGTTCGCATGAGGAATGTTGAGCAACTTAAAGCCGACATAAAAGTTGTTTTCATTGAATTGCAAATGCGTGTCAGAGTATGCCCCTAAGAACGAAGGAAAGACACAAATAATCTAAATTTATCTCCCCCCCCTCTCTCTCTCTCTCTCTCACACACACACACACACACACACACACTCTCTCTCACTCTCATTTATATATATATATATATATATATATATATATATATATGCATACGCATGTTACGCAATATTACATCTATTCTTCTATCTATGAATATATATATATATATATATATATATATATATATATATATATATATATATATATATAATTATACATATGTGCGTGTAGATAAATAGACAAATGTATGTATGCCTTTAAAGACGAAGAGAGGACACACATTCTCATATATTATATATATATATATATATATATATATATATCACTCACGCACATATTCAAAGAGAGAGAAAGAAAGAAAGAGAGAGAGAGGGGGGTAGAACTACACACATACAAACATTATATATATATATATATATATATATATATATATATATATATATAACATATTCACAGAGAGAGAGAGAGAGAGAGAGAGAGAGAGAGAGAGAGAGAGAGAGAGAGAATGAGACGTTTACATATGTATATATAATTAAATGTATATCTGTCTATATATTTTAGGATATATATATATATATATATATATATATATATATATATATAGAGAGAGAGAGAAGAGAGAGAAAGAGAGAGAGAGAGAGACAGAAGACAGACAGAGAGAGAGAGAGAGAGAAAAGAGAGAGAGAGAGAGAAATAGGTAAAGAGTGTGTGGGTGTTTGTTTCTGTAGATGTGTTTATAATGCATTTTACCTCAGCTGTTCGTGTCTATATTGCCCGTATATCCACAAGTCCACACATTCACACACAGGCACAACTCAATAAAAGCACACAGAAAATCGAGCCATATACATATACTTATTTATACGATGCCAATGAAGCAGGCAGACATAAGTCGATATATGGAGAAACAGTGATTGAAATGGTCACTTAGCGGATAGATTTAGGTGTGCCTTGCCACAAAAGCCTATAAAGACACAAGATAGAGCCACGTTCGATGACGAGATACCACGGGGGAATCATCATCATCGTACTGGAGTGCGCCGGACACAATGGTCACTACTGACCTTCCTCAACTGGGAATATCTAAAAGCCCCCTAATGCATTAAAGTTTTACATCCTGCTTTTGTAGCTTAGTCAACCAATGAGAAATCAAAGCAGAAAGCCTAAGCGCATGTCATCCGGGCACTTCGCTTTGAAAGACCGATCAAGTCAGGTTGCGCAAGTCTCTGTAGAGAAAATTCAACTGACCGCTTTTCAACTGCACTATTGTTTCGCATAATTGTTCCCATGACTGTCCTCGTCTTCTTTTGTCATTCAAAACAGTTTTAAAGGCCACGATATCTAATATTGATGCACAGGTATTAATAATGAGTGACATTTACCTCGATTCGATAGGCTCGTGTACAAATAGCACTTACTATTGGAGTTAGGTGTACACATCTGATTCTAGTGACAAATATTCTACATTACTAAGTGTGCGTCTTTTGAAAATTATTGTAGAAGAAGGTGTGCTAATGAATAGAAACTCGATTAAATTCTGAGAAATGTAATGGTTAAACATAAACTTGTAATGATATATATATATATATATATATATTATATATATATATATATATATATATATGTATATATATATATATATATATATCATTATATATAAATGAAATATATATATGTGTGCATATATATATATATACATATATATATATATATATATATAGAGAGAGAGAGAGAGAGAAAGAGAAAGAGAAAAGGGAGAGAGAGGGAGAGAGAGCAATAGAGAGTGTGCGACAGAGATAGCGTAGATAAAAAAAAATCCATTGTGTACGGTGATTGCTTTTCACCTGTGCGATTAATAGGGCAAGAGCAACAAACACAATAACACATACACACACACACACACACACACACACACACATATATATATATATATATATATATATATATATATATATATTGAGGAAGAGAGTGGCTGTTTCTCATTTGTGCGATCAACAAGGCAACAACTACACCCCCCACACACTCATCTCTTCTCTCTCCCTCTCTCTCTATCTCTCTCTCTCTCTCTCTCTTCTCTCTCTCTCTCTCTCTATATATATATATATATATATTATAATATATATATATATATATAGGCACGTGGGCTAGTGGTTAGAGTCTGGAAATCCTGAAAATTTACCACTACGTCTAAATAAAAGAAACTAAAAAAAAATACCGAGTTTTGTGATATTTATTCCTAGATTAACATATTATGGTAACAACATTATCATAATATAACACTTTAATGCTTCACACCAATGCCCAAACCTGGTATATGTACTTCCAAAAAACGGATACAGATACAAAAATATATCTCAAATATATATACACCAGATAAAGTGTTTCACTAGTGTTTCACTGTGTCTGCTGAAGTCCCGGTTTCGATTTCTGTCGGAGGAAATCGTTAGTATATACCGCTGATGAGACTTAATAAAGTCGAAACAGTCTGTACGGTATTCTATACACCGAGCCATCCTTTGCCGGGATTACACTTGTCAAAAAGTCCATTTTCTATAAGAAAAAGTATCGAATTTTATGCGATACATGCGTTGTAAGTGCCTTCAAGTAAAAATGTTATATATATATATATATATATATATATATATATATATATATATATATATATATATTTATGTGTGTGTGAACGTGTGTCTGTATGCTTGTGTAAAATCGCTGACAAATAAAATATATGACTTTAATGTAAAATAAAGACGCTGGATGAATCCAATCTGAATGGTAGATAAAGACAGTATAACCTTATTGACAGTGAATGTGTATGTTTCGGCTGGCGTATGTCTGTTTTACCCACGATTATCTTTTTTCTGATTTGTGTATGTGGGACAAGGGAAATATGTTCTTTACATATATTAGAATCATCTAGCTCCATCTTTCTTTATCTTTCTCACTTTCTCACTCTCAATCTATCAATCTATCCCCCTCTCTCTCTCTCTCTCCTCTCTCTCTGTCCATCTATCTATCTCTGCCGCCCCCTCTCTATATATATATATCTATCTCTCTGTCTCTCTGTTTCTCTGCATCTCTCTCTCTCTCTCTCTCTCTCTCTCTCTCTCTCTCTCTCTCTCTCTCAATCTATTTTTATCCTACTATCTCTTTCCTCAATCTATCTATTGATCGCGCTCTGTCTCTCTCAATCTATCTATTGATATCTCTCTCTTCTCTCACTCTCTATCTATCTATCTATCTATTGATCTCTCTCTCAATCTATTGATCCTATCTCTATTATATATATATATATCTATTGATCTCTCTCTCTCTCAATCTATCTATGAACTCTCTCTCTCACTCTCTCTCTCTATCTATCTATTGATCTCTCTCTCTCTCTCTCTCAATCTATCTATTGATCTCTTCTTCTCTATCTCTCTCTCTCTCTCTCAATCTATCTATTGATCTCTCTCTCTCTCTCTCTCAATCTATCTATTTATCTCTCTCTCTCTCTCTCTCTCTCTCTCTATCTATCTATTGATCTCTCTCTCTCTCTCTCTCTCTCTCTCTCTCTCAATCTATCTAATTGATCTCTCTCTCTCTCTCTCTCTCTCTCTATCTATCTATTGATCTCTCTCTCTCTCTCTCTCTCTTCTCTCTCTCTCTCTCAATCTATCTATTGATCTCTCTCTCTCTCTCTCTCTCAATCTATCTATTGATCTCTCTCTCTCTCTCTCTCAATCTATCTATTGTCTCTCTCTCTCTCTATCTATTGCTCTCTCTCTCTCTCTATCTATCTCTCTCTCTCTCTCTCTCTCTCTCTCTCTCTCTCTCTCAATCTATCTGATCTCTCTCTCTCTCTCTTCTCTCAATCTATCTATTGATCTCTCTCTCTCTCTCAATCTATCTATTGATCTCTCTCTCTCTCTCTCTCTCTCTCTCTCTCAATCTATCTATTGATCTCTCTCTCTCTCTCTTCAATCTATCTATTGATCTCTCTCTCTCTCTCTCTCTCTCAATCTATCTATTCTATCTCTCTCTCTCTCTCTCTCTCTCTCTCTCAATCTATCTATTGATCTCTCTCTCTCTCTCTCAATCTATCTATTGATCTCTCTCTCTCTCTCTCTCAATCTATCTATTGATCTCTCTCTCTCTCTCTCTCTCTCTCTCAATCTATCTATTGCTCTCTCCTCTCTCTCTCTCTCTCAATCTATCTATTGATCTCTCTCTCTCTCTCTCTCTCAATCTATCTATTGATCTCTCTCTCTCTCTCTCTCTCTCTCAATCTATCTATCTCCATCTCTCTCTCTCTCTCAATCTATCTATTTGTCTCTCTATCTCTCCCTCTCTCTCTCAATCTATCTATTGATCTCTCTCTCTCTCTCAATCTATCTATTGATCTCTCTCTCTCTCTCTCTCTCAATCTATCTATTAATCTCTCTCTCTCTCTATCTCTCTCCCAATCTATCTATTGATCTCTCTCTCTCTCTCTCTCAATCTCTATCTATTGATCTCTCTCTCTCTCTCTCTCTCTCTATATATATATATATATATATATATATATGTACACACACACACACACATATACACACACACACAGACACACATATATATATAATATCCATCTATTGGGAATGAGTCACTTCTCAATGAATTTGTCATTGACTGTTGAACTAATGACGCAACCCATGAATATGCAACGCTATTCTTTAGCGTAAAGATGCACGTCACTCAGTGTCTAATGGTCCCTTATGAATTCTGGAAGTAGAGGCTTTATGAACACCAAAGGCTTCTCTAATGTGTATTTTAAATTAATTTTTCCATGCCTTTCAAATCTAATGCCCTTATTGAAGTATTAATGCCACTAAAAAGAAGTTTACTAAAAGCCGTTCATGTCATTTCGTTTTTATTTCCTTATTTTTTTCATATTTGCCGGCTTAACCTTGAATCTAGAATCTCTAAAAGAGCTGAATGATTAAACGAATTTGTTCAAGTAGGCGTACATTATTCTTTCTGCCATTTATAATATTGATAATAATAACAAATAACAACAACCACCAAAACAACAACAACAATAATAATAATAATAATAATATAATAATCAAGCAAACAGAGATTAAAGAAAAAGTTTAAAAAATACTTCCGAAGAAGAAGAAAGCTCTTAGAAACCAAGCTCAACAGCAGAAATCTTATCAAAGGAATAAATACCTGGGCCGTCCCCGTGAAAAGATACCCTGGGCCATTCTTAAAATGGACAAAAGAAGAACTCAGACAGATTGACCAAAGGTCAAGATAATTAATGACATTGCACAAGACTCTACACCCTAGAGACGATAGAGACTATATGTATCAAGAAAGGATGGTAGAAGAGACCTTGCCAACATAGAGAACTGTGTCGAGGCAACCACCCAAGGACTCAAAGAATACACAAAAAGAGCAAAGAAAGATTACTTATGGCAGCGCGCAACAGCAGATGTAATATATGAACAAACAGAAAAACAACGAAAACTAGAAAACAAAGGTGGGAAGAAAAAACAATTATAGGGGCACTTCAAACGACAAATCGGAGAGGTTGCACATGAAAAGACTTGGACATGGTTAAGAAGAGGAAACCCCAAGACAGAAACTGAATCACTAATAATTGCTGCACAAAATAATGCCTTAAGAACTCTAGAAGGAAAAAATAGAGGGGGGGGAATAAATATTCGACTCAACAGGTCCTTGTTGAGGGGTGTGCAAAAAGAACAGAGTCAAACGCCTTCTCAACAATGTCGTCTACAACAATGTCGCCGTCGTCGTCGTCAAAAGTTTTAGCAGATGGAAATCACAACTCACTTCCTGCCGTCACCCCACTTCTATTTATACTACTGTTTCCCCTTAACATCTGCGCCCCACACACGAGATTGTCGAGCCAATCCCGGCCGCCGGAATCCTCACAGCTATCATCCGGGCACCTGGCGCTTACATACGGGACTGTAGCATCTCGACTTCGGTGTCAATGTGTCGCCTGTTCGAATTCTGAAGGACGCGGGTTCGATTCTACAGTCCTACATGCCAGGCAAAGCCTAGTCCGCTTCCTTTGAGAATACGGCAGGCCTTCACGTTCGCCACTCACCCCGTGTTCTCTGTCACATCAATTATATCAAAGCAAGATTGATAAGACGCAACAAAATGGTAAATGTAGACGGTGCGGTGACAGAGACGAGACTGTAAACCATGTATTAAGTGAATGTAACAAAGTAGCACAATAGGAATAAAAAGCTAGCTGGGTTGGAAACAAAATAGTATATGCATAAACCAGAATCTTTTCTTGAGAATGAAACACATAAAATTCTCTGGGACTTCAAGATAAAGACGGATCCCATTATCACAGCCAGAAGCCCAAATGTTGTATCGATTAATAAAAAAAATAGAATTTGTTAACTGGTAGATTTTGCAATTCCAGCAGATGAACAATTTTATCAAACAACTGATGACAATTTATATACATTATGACAAGTTCGTACAATTTATAACCACTTAATATGTGATAGGGTATCCATTAACATCAATTACTGTTTGATAATTTTTTGAGTAAAAAATGATTTGGCGAACGGTATCAATTCAATTTATTTCCACTATTAAGAAATGACAGTCCACAATCAGTGTATGCCACAATTCAACCTTTTTTCTTAAAACTCAGACATCTGCGTATGTGTCATTAGCAAAGGACTAATCACAATTAACATATGAAATCAAGGAAAAGAACATTCTCAGACATTGTCTCTGTTCTTTTTTAGAAAATTAAATTAGGAAATTAAGGAAACTTTTAAAATAATAATCAATAAAGTACATAATGTCCTATGAGTGGCTAAGTCACTGGTGTTTCATTAATATTTGTAGCAGTAATAAAAATGGTTCTGATTGTTTTTAAACTTCCACTTTTAAATTTGTTCAAGTATGACTCTTTTAAAGCACCCCTGACAGTGATTTTCATAGTACATATTTTTGACAAAAAATAAGTTCTGAATTCTATCTGTGTATCTTGTTCAGTTTTTTGCATAGCTTACAATAACACCAAACTCGTAGGATCTGTCGTAAAATGAAACTTTATACCTCCCCTTAAATAGTGTATTTTTTAAATTTTATCATACATATTTGACAAAGATAAACTAATTTGAGGAAAGGCCTTAATTGGAAAAAATCACTGACCCTAGTTATTAGAATTAGTATTTGTTGTACCGGCCGTTCATACAGTGGAGAATATACACCGGTTCTCACTATAAATAGTGAGACACCGAGTGAAAAGGTGTACTGTTACCGTTAACGGCAAGCTAGCCGTTCCTGTACCATTATTGTAAATACACTTTTCTTATTTTACCTTACCTCGACTTGACTTCTTTTTTACTGTTGGATTAACATCACAACAGTATTCAAGATATCCGATGATGTAATATAGATAATTGCTATAACGGTTTGTTGGCTGATTGGTTGCTTGCTTGCTTGGGTTTTACGGCATGTCAACCCATTTGGGTCATTTTATGCCGAATACGTTGTTGTTTTATTAATTGTTGGTAGACATTCATTTTTTAAACCCAATTTTAATATTTAAACACTTTTTTAAAACTTATATTTTTCTACTTAACCCATAAATGGCATTATCACTCCGGGTCATAAATAGTGATGGAGAGGTACCCAACAATCCCAGAGCCCCAGAACAGGAACTTCACCATCAAATAGAGTTTAACGTCATACCCAGGACATTAAGACACTCAGTCAACGCTTTCTAGCACATATATGATGAAAACGGTTCTGGTTTGCCATGAAGGCTATATGGCTAGGACAATCATATAGACGCTATGATCTGACGTGACCAGGCAATTGTTCGCAAGGCGGGGGGCTCTACAACCGCCCGTCTAGCCCAAATAAGGACAAAATCACGATAATCAAATGGACATCAAATGGATATCAAGAAATATATATAAAATACGACTGCGAGTCGGATCCGACCTTCGAAGGTATTTTATCAGGCCGCCGACGGTACTTGAGTTTGTTTTATAAAACGTACGGAACGCGAGACGTTCTGATACCATTTAAATATGTTAGGCTTAGTAAATTCTGATACCATTTAAACATGTTAAGCTTACTAAATCTTCCTGGACTCGGCTACTGTAGGCAGGTTACAAAATTTCGTGTGTGTGAGGTTTTCACTTGTTACGCGATACCGAATTTTCACTTGTTACAACTGCTTGAAAAACACAGGTAATTTTCAAAGAGCTGCTGTGAAGTAACGAATAGCTCAACTGTTATGAAACAAGCATTTTTGGAAAGAGCAAACCCTACATTTTAATATATATATATATATATATATATTATATATATATATATATATATATATATATATATATATAAATTTTCCGGGGATGAAACAAAGGGAATCACAGTGCTCACCCACAAGTTGTAGGAGCTTATATATATATATATATATATATATATATATATATTATATTATATATATATATAATATATATATTATAATGGTACACAGTAATAACCTCAATTAATTAAACGTCAATACTTCAAATTAAACATGTTGATCAATTGTAATTTCATTAAAATCTTATATATAATATATATATATATATATATATATATATATATATATATATATATAAGATTTTAATGAATTACAATTGATCAAAATGTTTAATTTGAAGTATTGAACACAATAATAATGTGGCCCGCGCTCGTTATTTTTCAATTTATCTGGCCCACCGTGAAAAAGGTTTGGTGATCCCCGCTTCGGAACAACAATAAATTAATAAAAAGGTATTTTCCACAAGGGTTCCCTACAATTTTTTACAATTGACCTTGATCTTGTTCACAATACCACTTTAAGTATGCTGAAATCGATGTCAGATTTAAAGAACTGTAAGCTAATCTATAGGATAGCCCTGAAATATTTTTTAAAACAAAATTGTTTGTTTCTTTATTAATATTTACTTATTCATTTTGTTATACATTCCTTCTTCTCACTTTTATTTTATTTTCGTTTAAATCCGTCAAGAAAAATCCTCATTTCAATTCATTTTTGCAAGAGCATAACTGTCAGAAACAGTTCATGTTCTCAAAAATGACATACAAGAGTGTTAGGGCTGTCACTTTGTTTTTTAAGCTTTTTTTTTTTTTTACCGGAAGTCAGTTAAATATCTACTTGATGCATTACGCTTGAATTTCATCTCAAGGATTCTGTTTCCCTCTAAATTCCAAGCATGAATTACACAGGAGGAGTGAAAAAAAACAAAAACACTCAAATAACACAGAAAATGAAAAAAAAATGATATTAAAACAAAAATTCATGAATACACTGTGGATTATAAAAAATGTCAATAACAAACAAAATAAAAATTGAAGGAGACAAAATTTAATCAAATTCTTAGAAAATGAAAAGAAGAATATAGAAACAAATGAACGAATTAACGATGAACTAAAATAATCGATTGAAAATAATATTAATCGATAATTACAGTATTTATGTTCGTTATATTTTTCCTATTGCTCATTAATTATAGGTTTAAAAGATTTACATTCGAATATTAGAAATGTTCTGAGTTACAACCGTTTGTTGCCTTGTCTTCCCAGTTGACGGTAATTCGGACTTTTAGTATTCTTTCAACATCATGGCCTCTCCTTT
Source organism: Doryteuthis pealeii (assembly GCA_023376005.1). NCBI lineage: Eukaryota > Metazoa > Mollusca > Cephalopoda > Myopsida > Loliginidae > Doryteuthis > Doryteuthis pealeii. The sequence goes on along the minus strand of CM042138.1, from coordinate 11,458,483 downwards.
CTGTTTTCCTCCTTATCCAATCTTTTGGGACTGTGTTGGTGCTGTAAGTTCAAAGTTATAATAATGTTATAATTGTATTTTATTTCTCTTTTTTTTTTGATCGTAATTCTTATTTATATTACGTAATTTGTTTAGAAATTTATTTATAGAAATTTGTAGTAATTCTTGTTATTTATCGTAATTTGTCGTAATTCTTGTTTATATGAAGATGGATATCTATCTATCTATCTACCTCAATTTGTTCATTTTTTACTTTGTTATATAATATCTATCCCACCCATCTCCTTTTGTTCTATCAAAAAAGAGAAGCCCCCCCCCTCTAAAATACATTTTAACGCCCTAAGTTGGTTGTTTTCTTTCAAGTAACACCGCCGAGACGACATAGCTGGGGACGTTATTTTAATAGTCACCCGGTAGCAATTTCTGAGCAGAAGACCGGGATGCGCTTCTCATAAATTACCCATGAAATATATATACATGAGACAAGATACATAGTGGATGATATACATATATAGAAGTAATGAGGGTTATGGAGAGCCATAAGAAAGTGAACTTACTAGGTTGTGTTGGGGGCAAGAAGCCCCCATATGAGAAAAGTGTAGACATAAAAAAATCTAACCCATGTGTGTGAGTTCCCCAGAAGAAAAGAGGAGGAGAGTTTGAAACACGCGCTTAAATACAAAAAAAACCCTTTTGAAAAAACGGGAACCCAGAGGGGAAGAAAACTCTTCCAGGCAAAGGCAGCAACCCAACAGTGCAAACTGCCTTTGTAAGCTCTAAAACAGTTTTCCTCATAAAACACCTGATCATCAGGTTTGTCATCATCTTGATACCAAAGTCGTTTTGTTTTGATAGGATTGATCCTTACAACGAAATATCATAGTATCATTAGTTTATAGGATTGATCCTTACAACAAATATAGGATTGACCTTCAACAAATATATAGTATAGGATTGATCCTTACAACAAAACATAGGATTGATTCTTACAACAAATATCATAGTATAGGATTGATTCCTTCAACAAATATAGGATTGATTCTTACAACTAGTATCATAGTATAGGATTGATCCCTTACAAACAAATATAGGATGATCCTTACAACAAATATCATAGTATAGGATTGATCCTTACAACAAACATAGGATTGATTCTTACAACAAATATCATAGTATAGGATTGATCCTTACAAAAAAATTAGGATTGATTCATACAAACTAGTATCATAGCTATAGGATTTGATCCTTACAACAAAATAGATTGATCCTTACAACAAAATATCATAGTATAGGAGATTGATCCTTACAACAAAATAGGATTGATTCTTACAACAAATATCATAGTATGGATGTCCTTAACATGAATTCTTAACATAAGTATCATAGGATTGATCCTTACACAAATAATAGGATTTGATCCTTACAACAAATAATCAATAGTATAGATTGATCCGTTACAACAAACATAGGATGATTCTTACAACAAAATATCATAGTATCATAGATAAGGATTGATCCTTACAACAAAATATAGGATTGATCCTTACAACAAATATCATAGTATCATAGTATATGATTGATCCTATAACAAAATTCATAGTATAGGATTAATCCTTACAAACAAAATATAGGATGATCCTTACAACAAATATCATAGTATCATAGTATAGGATGATCCTTACAACAATATAGGATTGATCCTTACAACAAATTATCATAGTATCATAGTTATATGATGATCCTACAACAAATATCATAGTAATAGGATTGATCCTTACAACAAAATAATAGGATTGATCCTTACAACAAATCATAGGATGATCTTACAACAAATATCATATAGTATCAATAGTATACGGATTGATCCTTACAACAAATATCATAGTATATAGTATAGGATTGATCCTTAACAACAATATAGGATTGATCCTTAACAACAAAATATCATAGTATCATAGTAATGATTGATCCTTACAAACAATAATCATAGTATAGGATTTGATCCTTACAACAAATATAGGATTGATCCTTACAACAAATATCATAGTATCATTAGTATTATGATTGATCCTTACAACAAATATCATAGTATAGGGATTGATCCTTACAACAAATATAGGATTGATCCTTACAACAAATATCATAGTATCATAGTATATGATTTTGATCCTTACAACAAATATCATAGTATAGATTGATCCTTACAACAAATATAGGATTTGATCCTTACACATAAAGTATCATAGTATCATTAGTATATAGGATTGATCCTTACAACAAATACATCATAGTATAGGAGATCCTTACAACAAATATAGGATGATCCTTACAACAAATATAGGATTGATTCTTACAACAAATATCATAGTATCATAGTATAGGATTGATCCTTACAACAAATATAGGATTGATCCTTACCCAACAAATATCATAGTATCATAGTATATGATTGATCCTTACAACAAATATCATAGTATAGGATGATCCTTACAACAATATAGGATTTGATCCTTACAACAAATATCATAGTATCATAGTATAGGATGATCCTTAACAACAATATAGATGATCCTTACAACAAATATCATAGTATCATAGTATATGATTGATCCTTACAACAAAATATAGCTATAGGATTGATCCTACAACAAATATTCGATTGATCCTTACAACAAATATCATAGTATCATAGTATATGATTATCCTTACAACCAAATATCATAGTATATTGATATAGGATTGTATAGGATTGATCCTCACCAAAATCATATAAACAAAAATCATAAGTATCATAGTATTAGGATTGATCCTTACAACAAATATAGGATTGATTTCTTACAACAAAATCATAGTATCATAGTATAGGATTGATCCTTACCAAAACATATTTAGGATTGATTCTTTACAACAAATATCATATTATCATAGTATAACGTTGTGGTCACAGTACCAAAGTGTATTTGTGGCAACTCCAGAACGTATTATGTAGTATGGGCCATTCAAGTTTTAGTAGTAGTTGTCATTAGTAGAGAAAGAACACACGCAGTTGTGTAGTCACACAAGTATTTATTACCAGGCTCGTGTGCTCTTCCTCAGAGAGAGAGAGGAAAGACAGAATAAAGAGAGAGAGAAAGGGTATGGTTAGATTATCTTCTACCTTCTAACATGGTATCAACTTCTTATTCGCTGTCCCACATGTATGACCCCAGCTACAGCTGAAAGGGAAAATAGGACGCTTTTTCTTCTTGCTCGTTACTCATCACTACGTCACTTCTGCTTCGGTCAACACCCGGAACTTCCGTTTTTACTTTTCAATTCCCCTTCTGGGTCATTCCTCGCGTCAAGTTACTGGCAGCCTGTTGTGTGTTTACACTTTTCAAATTTTAACCTTTGTTTGCTCTTTATTTCTTTTCCTCTCTTTCTCTTTCAATGCATGTAGACCACAATAATTACGTTACAATAGGCACGTAAAGTAAGAGCTTTATTAAATTCCTTTTTAACCATCCTTTCTTTTCAATTTAGTACTGCATTTTCAACTTTTTGTAAAGCACTGAAACATTCATAGTCATCTTTCACTCAGTATCAACTGATTATTTATTCAAAGGGTACACATTTTTTGTCAATCAGTCATGCCTTAGTTCATTTGCAACACTTTTAATAGCTTGATCCCTACTTAAAGAGTGTTTTCCCTTCTGTTGTTGACACAAAATGCAAGCTTGGCTATAACCACAGTCCCAGGAGATAATTTAGATGTAGGTTTGAATTAGTCCTATACCACCTCATTCCACCCGGTTGGGAAGTCACATTCGTTTAACTAATCAGCCCCAAACAATAGCCTTTGTTTAAATTTAATATTAAACATATGTAGAAATCTTTGATTTAAGGGAAATAATAGGTAACTTTAGATGCAAAGTTCATTTTTAGCCATTTTTTATATATCCTTATAGGAATGCTCTGGACTTTGAAAAATCTCAACAGGATGTTAAGAGTTTAATCTCTGTGTATGTAGAACCAAAAAGTTCTTTTCTGCTTTCACTTTTTGCCATTTTATAGACTTGTCTACTACTTTAGGGAACTGCTTCACATTGATTGTATGACTGGTCATGTCCTTTCTGGTTTTGTCATTCCTGATCAAATATAAAATGACATATAAAAATGACTATTTGAAATTTTCTACTTTTGGTATAAAAAAAGCATAAAAAGCTGGTGTAGCGTTAGTTTCGTATTTGCCTGGGAGAGTTGTCTGCCCATTCAGTTTGCTGGTGCCCGCAGGGGGCTAGAGTATTTAAGCGCCGGGTTCAAACCCTTTTGTCTCTTTTCCTGTTCCTGTAACCACAAGACACATGGGGTAGATTTTGGTCTAACCCTTCTCGTTGGGGCTTCGCCCCCCCCCCTACATTACTGTAAAGTGAATTAACACAGCATGGACTATCCCTAGTCTCATGTCTGTGGCTTTTTATATGTTATCTTGTACCATTCATGAATGTGTATTTATCTTTTTACCTATGTACTTTGTATCTCGTCATATCCATGTTGCTGTACTATATTAAATGATTTTGTCTGTTAACCTTTATCGGAGTCATGTATCCAATATATATAACTTTGAACCTTTCTTACACTGGACATAATTGGATATTTTCACTTAGAATACATGATAAAAGGATAAGAGTTGGTTAAATCATTAAAATACATGTATTTTCATATTCTGTGACCCAAAACACCTATGAAAAGTAAGTCTGGGCAGCCTAATGTCGGTATCAGCCAGACAGTGAGGGAGTCATCCCCTTTCACTAGCCGTAGGACCAAGAGATTGTTTTAGCCATCCTGAGGTGGAGCTTCCACACCTACCATAGCTCCTTACTTATCCGCACAGAGGTCCTGTGCTACTCAACGCTCGACGTTGGGCGAATCTCTCTC
>CM042138.1:11437239-11453466 GCA_023376005.1 Doryteuthis pealeii | reverse complement strand
TTAGATCTCTAAATTAAAAGAACACTAGAGTAAGAGGCTTCCCTGAAATGAAATTTTCAATCATTATTTTTATCATTTTAAAAACGATATTTGTTTCAAGTAAGGCAAGTGATGTACTATTATTCTGTCTGCCATTTATAATATATTGATAATGATAACAAATAACAACAACCACAAACAACAACAACACAACAACAACTAAATAATTTAATAATAAATAATATAATAATAATCAATGCAAACAGAGATTAAAGAAAAAGTTTAAAAAATACTTTCCGAAGAAGAAGAAAGCTCTTTAGAAAACAGATCACAGCAAAATTCTTACAAAGGAATAAATAACCTGGGCCGTCCCCGTGAAAAGATACCCTGCACATTTTCTTAAAATGACAAAAGAGAACTCAGACAGATTGACCAAAGGTCTAGAAAATTAATGACATCGCACAAGACTCTACACCCTAGAGACGATAGAGACTATATGTATCAAGAAAGATGGTAGAAGAGACCTTGCCAACATAGAGAGAACTGTGTCAAGGGCCACCATCAAAGGACTCAAAGATACACAAAAAGAGCAAAGAAAGAATTACTTATGGAGCCCACAACAGCAGATGTAATATATGAACAAACAGAAAAAACAACGAAAACTAGAAAACAAAGGTTGGGAAGAAAAAACAATTATAGGGGCACTTCAAACGACAAATCGGAGAGGTTGCACATGAAAAGACTTGGACATGGTCTAAGAAGAGGAAACCCCAAGACAGAAAACTGAATCACTAATAATTGCTGCATAAAATAATGCTTAAGAACTCTAGAAGGAAAAAAATAGAGGGGAAAATAAATATTCGACTCAACAGGTCCTTGTTGAGGGTGTTGCAAAAAGAACCGAGTCAAACGCCTTCTCAACAATGTCGTCTACAACAATGTCGCCGTCGTCGTCGTCAAAAGTTTTAGCAGCTGGAAATCACAACTCACTTCCTGCCGTCACCCCACTTCTATTATACTACTGTTTCCCCTTAACATCAGCGCCCCACACACGAGATTGTCGAGCCAATCCCGGTCGCCGGAATCCTCACAGCTATCATCCGGGCACCTGGCGCTTACATACGGGACTGTAGCATCTCGACTTCGGTGTCAATGTGTCGCCTGTTTCGAATTCTGAAGGACGCGGGGTTCGATTCTTACAGTCCTACATGCCAGGCAAAACTTAGCCTGCTTCCTTTGAGAATACGGCAGGCCTTCAACGTTCGCCACTCACCCCGTGTTCTCTGTCACATCAATTATATCAAAGCAAGATTGATAAGACGCAACAAAATGGTAAATGTAGACGGTGCGGTGACAGAGATGAGACTGAGACTGTAAAACATGTATTAAGTGAATGTAACAAAGTTAGCACAATAGGAATAAAAAAGCTAGCTGGATTGGAAAAACAAAATAGTATATGCATAAACCAGAATCTTTTCTTGAGAATGAAACACCATAAAATTCTCTGGGGACTTCAAGATAAAAACGGATCCCATTATCACAGCCAGAAGCCCAAATGTTGTATATCGATTAATAAAAAAAGAATTTGTTAACTGGTAGATTTTGCAATTCCAGCAGATATGAACAATTTTATCAAACAACTGATGACAATTTATATACATTATGACAAGTTCGTACAATTTATAACCACTTAATATGTGATAGGGTATCCATTAACATCAATTACTGTTTTGATTTTTTTGAGTAAAAAATGATTTGGCGAACGGTATCAATTCAATTTATTTCCACTATTAAGAAATGACAGTCCACAATCAGTGTTATGCCACAATTCAACCTTTTTTCTTAAAACTCAGACATCTGCGTATGTGTCATTAGCAAAGGACTAATCACAATTAACATATGAAATCAAGAAAAAGAACATTCTTCAGACATTGTCTCTGTTCTTTTTTTAGAAAATTAAATTAGAAATTAAGGAAACTTTTAAAATAATAATCAATAAAATACATAATGTCCTACGAGTGGCTAAGTCACTGGAGGTTCATTAATATTTGTAGCAGTAATAAAAATGGTTCTGATTGTTTTTAAACTTCCACTTTTAAATTTGTTCAAGTATGGGGCTTTAAAGCACCCCTGAGAGGGATTTTCATAGTACATATTTTTGATAAAAAATAAGTTCTAAATTCTATCTGGGTTTTTTGTTCAGTTTGTTGCATAGCTTACAATAACACCAAACTCGTCGGATCTGTCGTAAAATGATACTTTAAACCACCCCAGAAATCGTGTTTTTTTATCATACATATTTGACAAAAATGAACTAATTTGAGGAAAGGCCGTAATTGAAAAGAATCACTGACCCTAGTTATTAGAATTAGTATTCAAGATATCCGATGATGTAATATAAATAATTGCTTATAACGGTTTGTTGGATTGCTTGCTTGCTTGGTTTTTACGGCATGTCAACCCATTGGGTCATTTTATGCCGAGATACGTTGTTGTTTTATTAATTGTTGGTAGACATTCATTTTTAAACCCAATTTTAATATTTAAACACTTTTTTTTAAAACTTATATTTTTCTACTTAACCCATAAATGGCATTATCACTCCGGGTCATAAATAGTGATGGAGAGGTACCCAACAATCCCAGAGCCCCAGAAACAGGAACTCACCATCAAATAGAGTTTAACGTCATACCCAGGACATTAAGACACTCAGTCAACGCTTTCTAGCACATATATGATGAAAACGGTTCTGGTTTGCCATGAAGGCTATATGGCTAGGACAATCATATAGACGCTATGATCTGACGTGACCAGGCAATTGTTCGCAAGGCGGGGGGCTCTACAACCGCCCGTCTAGCCCAAATAAGGACAAAATCACGATAATCAAATGGACATCAAATGGATATCAAGAAATATATATAAAATACGACTGCGAGTCGGATCCGACCTTCGAAGGTATTTTATCAGGCCCGCCGACGGTACTTGAGTTTGTTTTATAAAACGTACGGAACGCGAGACGTTCTGATACCATTTAAATATGTTAGGCTTAGTAAATTCTGATACCATTTAAACATGTTAAGCTTACTAAATCTTCCTGGACTCGGCTACTGTAGGCAGGTTACAAAATTTCGTGTGTGTGAGGTTTTCACTTGTTACGCGATACCGAATTTTCACTTGTTACAACTGCTTGAAAACACAGGTAATTTTCAAAGAGCTGCTGTGAAAGTAACGAATAGCTCAACTGTTATGAACAAGCATTTTTGGAAAGAGCAAACCCTACATTTTAAATATATATATATATATATATATATATATATATATATATATATATATATAATTTTCCGGGATGAAAACAAAGGAATCACAGTGCTCACCCACAAGTTGTAGGAGCTTATATATATATATATATATATATATATATATATATATATATATATATATATATATATATATATATTATAAGGTACACAGTAATAACCTCAATTAATTAAACGTCAATACTTCAAATTAAACATGTTGATCAATTGTAATTTCATTAAAATCTTATATATATATATATATATATATATATAATAATATATATATATATATATATATAATAAGATTTTAATGAAATTACAATTGATCAACAATGTTTAATTTGAAGTATTGAACACAATAATAATGTGGCCGCGCTCGTTATTTTCAATTATCTGGCCCACCGTGAAAAAGGTTTGGTGATCCCCGCTTCGGAACAACAATAAATTAATAAAAAGGTATTTTCCACAAGGGTTCCCTACAATTTTTTACAGTTTGACCTTGATCTTGTTCACAATACCACTTTAAGTATGCTGAAATCGATGTCAGATTTAAAGAACTGTAAGCTAATCTATAGGATAGCCCTGAAATATTTTTAAAACAAAATTGTTTGTTTCTTTATTAATATTTACTTATTCATTTTGTTATACATTCCTTCTTCTCACTTTTATTTTATTTTCGTTTAAATCCGTCAAGAAAATCCTCATTTCAATTCATTTTTGCAAGAGCATAACTGTCAGAAACAGTTCATGTTCTCAAAAATTGACATACAAGAGTGTTAGGGCTGTCACTTTGTTTTTTAAGCTTTTTTTTTTTTTACCGGAAGTCAGTAAAATATCTACTTGATGCATTACGCTTGAATTTCATCTCAAGGATTCTGTTTCCCTCTAAATTTCCAAGCATGAATTACACAGGAGGAGTGAAAAAAACAAAAACACATCAAATAACACAGAAAATGAAAAAAAATGATATTTAAAACAAAATTCATGAATACACTGTGGATTATAAAAATGTCAATAACAAAACAAAATAAAAATTGAAGGAGACAAAATTTAATCAAATTCTTAGAAAATGAAAAGAAGAATATAGAAACAAAATGAACGAATTAACGATGAACTAAAATAATCGATTGAAAATAATATTAATCGATAATTTACAGTATTTATGTTCGTTATATTTTTCCTATTGCTCATAATTTAGGTTTAAAAGATTTACATTGTATATCAAAAGAAAATAAAGATTTTATTGATGATACTGAAACTATCTGAAATCTACAGATAGATTGAGTTGTTGAGTATTGTTGTCTGGGAATATTGCCCGTAACAGTTTTGATTATGCATAGAGAAAAACCTGCTTTTCATTCACAAATATTTATATAATTAAAGTCCGTCATTGATTAAAAGAAAACTTATGCAATACTTGGTTGTCAGCACAAATAAACTGAGCAAGTTTTTGGCTCACTTAAAAAAAACACGAATCGACGTAGACTATAATCTGGTCCACGTTTCAAGCCATCGAGGTTAATATGTTCAAGTAAAACATATGCCAAGGTGGTTGGTGCTGGGAGAGTATCGGTCTCTTGGGAGAAGTCCTGTCAGAACAAATTAATCCATATATAATCCGTTAAATGTGAAATATAAAAGGTGTCAGAAAATTATCGAGATTCATGTGTTACATAATAATTAGATTCCTAATACTTATGTACAGTAGTGAAGAAACCAAAATGGCTGTTATAAGTGCAGCCGGCGGCTTTGAAGGATTGAATTGACACGCCTTGACCTTATCCTGATCCTCCTTCCGGTGGATACCGTGAGAATCGGTGGAGGAGACCCTCTTCCGGTTTAGATTAGAGAGAGTTTTAGTTCAGTATCGACCCAACCACGAAGATGGTAAGTCGCGTTATGCGCACTGCCGTACTCAATCTGCGCAGGTAGTCTGGTGGGGATTTCGAAATAAAATATGATCTAAGTAAATCGAAGTCTTGCGTTATTTTCTAAAAACTACCAATGCCACAGGGCTTCTGATAAAGAGAAATCCCCAATGGAAGACCAGACACGAAGTCTCCAAGACGAAATACAGACGCTAGAAGAAGAACTTAAGATACCAAAGATGAGCAGATGAATAATAGAAGTAAAGAAAGAGAGTATACATCACATGCTGTATTTACTAAGATAGAAATGAACAGATAGATGAAGACAGACAGACAGACAGACAGTCAGATAAGTTCTAAGGCCAAAAAGAAATAATAAAAGAATAGGAAATTAAAAAAATAAAAGAATTAGGAATATATATATATATATATATATATATATATATATATATATATATATATATATATATATATATATATATATGGGGGGTAAATATGGAATCCGACAATATTAAGAAATTTGAAAAAACAAGCGTTCCAAAAATGAGATGAATTTAATCGACGCTTAAACGTAACAAAATTTTATAAAGATTTTTTTTATCTCCAGTCATCTATAAAACATTCATCAAATTCTTTACCCCATAATACATCCTGATGAAGGTTTTAAAGAACCGAAACGTTTAAGCGTCGATAAATAAATTCATCTTATTTTGGGAACACTTTTTTTTCAAATTTCTTAATATATATATATATATATATATATATATATATATAATATATAGTAGTAAGTTAGATTAAAACATTATGAGAGAGTCTGATGTATGACCTTCGCCTTCTTATGTTGCATGAGTTCAAGCTTGGCACAATGCCCCGAAACTACTGCCAATATCGAAAAAGCATGGGGAGATGAATCCACAAGTGATCGGACTGTACGAAGGTGGTTCCAGAAATTCCACAGTGGAGATGAGAGTCTAATGAAAATGCATGTCCGTCCTCTACCTTCTTCATTTTCAAGACTTCATCTCCCCTGCGAAATTTCTGGAACCACCTTCGTAAAGTCCGATCACTTGTGGATTCATCCCCCCATGCTTTGTTGATATTGGCAGCAGTTTTGGAGGCAATGTGCCCAACTTGAACTCATGCAACATAAGAAGGCGAAGGTCATGTTTAGGCATGTTCATCTTTGAAGGCCCCTATTTTTCAAAAATACTTTCTATCTGAAAATAAATTAAATTTTATTTTTGAGCACCCATTAATTATTATATATGCAAAAATTAACCTGAAATAAACAACAAATTCTATGTTAAAATGACATTTCAAAACCGAGCACTTCAATCGGCCATTATTTTTGTAACAACCTAATATTTTAATGTCTCTTAGTAGATTTCTTGATCTCCTGTATTTTGAAAATATTCAGTGTTCTTTCTGTACTGAATGGAATGATACTAACCGACATTTTGTCATGGGGATTAAATAGGAGTTTTCGGTACACACTACTTTGGTCCATAATAGACATTAGGGAATAATTCAAAGTAGAGAAAACCTACATAGACAAATTAGAAATTTCAAAAGTAACTGTCAAAATGTTATCAAAGGTGGAAACAGTGAGACATTAACCAAAAAAAAAAATATGCAAAGTAAAAACTAAAGTTACAATATAGTAGGACATTTAAAACAGAAAGACAGAATTTCCAGGAAAATAAAATGAGCATTGTCGTTTACACAGGGGATATCTCAAATAAAATAGAGAATCTCTCAGCAGCAAAACCCAGAACAAATGCAGAAAAAAAAGTTTCCTCATGACATAACTTGTATAGAATGTAGAACAAAAAGTATATATATGGCGGTGGGATTGAGGATAAGTTACCATGATGTCCATAATTCATCAACTAGTAAAAAATGAATTACAAAAACAAAAAAACAACAACCAAACAGTTAATGGATTGAGGAGAGAGACAGATACATATGTGAGGAGAGTGAGAGGCACATCGAGAGGTGCAATTGAGGTATGTTTAACCATGCAGACAAACAGCTCTTTCTGAAAAAGATATCTCTGGAATTTATCGATTCCAAAATATTCTTCCTTGCAGGCAAAGGCATCTTAAATATTTGTTCAGAAAAAAAAAACGATATAAAAGTAACCTGGCGGTTTATAGATACTAAGGAATAAAAATAATGGAATATTATCATTTTTCAAGAAAAAAAAATCAAATACTAAAAAAATGTTTCTTTACAACTTACTCCCCAACTAATACAATTGTATAATTTGTCTGTAAATAATAGGACTAGTCAAATGATTACGTTGATTATTTTATTAAAATTCACTATTATATTTTTATGTGAATAAAAATAAGTGAATTGAATCAGAGAAAATACTTTTTTGTTTCACCAATTCAAAGAATAATATTATATTTAAAATTACAAAAAGAGAAAAAAAATACAAAAATTATTTTTTGAGCTTTAAAAATATAACTTAAATTTTTAAGTAAATTTTTTTGGGTGTAGACATTTTTTAAATTTTTATCGCGGTCTTCTGGTTTTGATCTTTTCAGAAATGTAAAAATTAAGGAATGGAATTTTTTATTCAAATGTCAAAAGGTTGAATACCCACCCTACAATGATAAGTGAAAAAAAACACAAGGATTTTCTTCAATATTTAAAAAAAAAGAAAAGTATTCATCATAAAATTATGTTATTAATGAACGAAGTGCTAAAAAGGTCATTAAAATTCCCTGAATTTTGGTAATTTTTGGTTTAAAAATTCAAAAAATTGAATTTTTTTGTATCTCAGTAGCAAAATGGGACATACCTAGTTGACAATGATGAGGACAGGTTATCGCACGTTGTATGATGAAAATTAAAAAAAAATCTTGTCAATTGAATTAATTATACTTTATATTTAACCATATATATACATCATTAAATATTTGACATAAATGTACTTACAAATGAGTAATATACGTGTTTAAGTCTGCAGTGTTGTTTTCGCATTAAATTATTTTTAGAAAGAATAAAGAAGTGTTATTTGTTTTTGTTTTTTTTTTCTTTTTAAATATCAAACATTTATAATTTGATAAAAAATGATTATATGAAAAGTTAGACGTACCCATTTTTATTTTAACATGCTAGAAGGTGTTGGTTGAGTCTTCATGTCCTGCGTAACCTATTTGATGGTTAGATTCCAGTTCAGGAAGTCCGGGGAATGCGGAGAACCCTTTTTTAAAAATTGCCCCCGGGTTCACTCTGAACCGGAGTGTGAGTACCTGTTAGTGTCCCACCTATTGATTAAATAGAAAAATATTTTTTAAAATGTTGAGCATATTCTGGTGATGGACCCAATGATCAAAAGCTCCCAAAACCAATCTAAGACGATAAGAAGAGAAGAATCAACTCAGATAGAAGAATAAAAGATCCGCACAGATAAGAAGATAAGTATAGGAATATGAATATAAGTATGAAGGCTATGCAACACAACAAGTTTAACAATATGGAAAAATTAATTATCATTTTGATTTTTAGTTTTAGTTTCAGATCTAGTGAATAGGTTGATTCCCAGTCAAAGAAAAAACATCAACACATTTGTGAAGCTTGTCTATTGGGAATTTAAAAAAGAATCAAAACTCGGTGATTAAGACAAGTCTTTGGCTCATCATCAGATGGGAAATGAGTTAGGAGTTTACAGATGTGAATCAAGGGAACCATGGTAAGTTAGCATTTGGTATACCTACGATTTGACAAAAATCCAGATATCATTGCACAGATGTTCGAAAAATGATGTTCTATCAGGTGCTTATAATAACTATACGTTGTAAAAAAAAAATGATGGAATCCCCGTAATATGTGGATAATCAAAATATCAAGATGCTTTCCTGAGAAAGGTAAAACTCAAAACGTTGAACACCAAAACATTATGGAATTCAGCATCATATTATTAAACAAAAAAAAAAAGCAGGTATTTAAATTTTATAATCAATACATTCCTCTACTAAAACAATAAGAATCATTTTTTGTAGTGAGATGTTGATTTTGTTAGATTACAATAACACATAAAAAACCCAAAAATGTCTGAAAAACGAAAGTCAAATTCGTTTATGTTGAATTTAAGTCAAACATGAAATTTAAACACATTTTATAAAAAGAAATTGTATATTTTCCACTTTAAATTTCGATTGTCTAATTCAAAGTTCATTACTACTCATCCCATAATAGTTGTTACATTTAGTATAGGAGACTTATATATAAATGTAACAACTACTGCTGGGGACTGAAATTGACATCCTTCATCCACTAGCCTTTTTATAAAAAAAAAACTATGCCCACGCATTTATTGTTTGATCTGATAGCGGACATATATATTTTTTATATTTCTTTTCACCGGAAGACTCTGCTTCCGCTCTCTTTTTTTTCTTTTATCTATTTCTTCATCTCCCCTTTTTTTAGATATATATTTTAATCTTTCTCTTTGTATTTTTGCCGGAAACTTCCTCTTCCGGGCGACGACAATGCAACAAACAGAGTAAAAGATGCCGGAGCAGCTTTCAAAAATCCAAGGAAAACAAACCATTCTTAAATAAAGAAGCAGAACAATGTGAAAATGAGTATGTGTGTGTGAGTGTATGTCTGTGTTGCATGTCTGTGTGCGTGCATGTGAGACATTTTCAACATGTTTGAATGTGTGCGCACCACACATTTAAACATGTTGCAAAAAATAATCTTACGTAACAGTCCTATGCATGTCTATATAGAAAGAAAAAGCAAGTGTATGATAAAAATAATTCTTGAGTATATCAGTTTAATACGGAGGAATTATATATTTTTCATTAGCCTCGAGCAGTTTATACGCCATTTTGAGCGATACGTTTCATTTATCTCTGTTTTCTATCCACAATCAGGTTTCTAATCCAGTAATGTCTACTTGGCGTCTAACTTTCTCTTATGTAAAATAAACAAATAAACATGAGAGAAAATAACGAAAACCAATGACCAAAAATATTAAGATACATTTGAAATATTGTTTCATTACAGAAAGAATAACAAAATCCTGGCTATGAATCAGTAACTTTACCAATATATATATATATATATATATATATATATATATTATATATAATATATATATATATATATATGTGTGTGTGTGTGTGTGTGTGTGTGTGTGTGTGTGTTGTGTTAAACTGTACAGACAATTCTTGTCGGACGAGTTTTTGTTCGATCCTTTCTGACCATCATTTTGGTGTTAGGGTGGAACTGGTGTAACAGTCCACCAAAGGTTTCATTACGAGCACTTTCGGCAATACAGTTTGCCATCATCATGTAGGAAACTGAGGGTATGTTCCGTGTCTCGTTTTTAAGGAGAACGAGTAGTAGCGTAGGAATTGCATTGGTAGTGGGAGGTTGTGGAAATTGGTAGTAGTTCGAACGAACAATGCAGTTGTGATTTTTTTGTTAATCGTCCATGTTTCTCCAACAGTGTTCTCGCATGCCTAGTCCGTCTTACTCGTATGGTTTGGGAGATGGGGGCAAGTGGCCATACAGCTGCCTCCTTGTGGGGTGCTGTTTCCACGACTTGTTTAGGGAGGGGATGAAAAACCAACCGCGAAAAAGGCGAATAAAACAAAATGACATCAGAAATAAAAAATAATAATAATAATAAAGATGCGAAGGAGGAGCTCTACGTGAATTGCAAATAGCCAAGTCCAGGAATTGAATTCGTCTGTCCGTTTCCATCTTCTACGAAGGTAACCATTACACCCCACAGCTACACGTTGTGGAACATTGACTTTATATTGATAGCAATCGTATTTGAACATTTGTAATAGTCTTAAATGACCTAGGATATTCACTGGATAAACTTGACATCAGAGAATCGAAAGATAGAACCAAAGAACGGATCAAGTCCGCTCATGACACAGCACTACAGAAAGAATACTTGGAAGATTTATCTATTCCCGAAGAGACTTGACGGCGTTCAGACTTCAGAGAAACCACCAGCTACTACTGAAGGCCAATAAATATCGCAAAGAGGATAATAATAATAATAATAATAATAATAATAATAATAATAATAATAATAATAATAATAGAAGATGAGACGGACTTGACATTAACGGAAGAATTGAGACCATCCAGACAACAGCAATTTTAAAAATCAGCAAGAATACTCAGAAGTGTCACTGGAGACCTGAGGAGACTTGTTGTCACTCAGTGAAAGATCACCAGCTAACACTGGTGTGAAAAAATCACAAGTAGTGAAATAATAATAATAATAATAATAATAATAATAATAAGAAGAAGAAGAAAAGAAGAAAGAAGAAGATATGAAAGTGAAGGTGATACCAATTGTAGTTGGTGCACTTGGAACAGTCCCAAAAGGATTGGAAAAGGGTCTGTAAAGTTTGGGAATCAGAGGAAGGATTGAAACCATTCAGAAGACTGCACTGCTGCAATCTGCCAGAATACTCAGAAGAGTCCTGGAGACCTGAGGAGTCTTGCTGCCACTCAGATTCCAGTGAAAGACAATCAGCTAATACTGATGTGAAAACTCAAAAGGAATAAAAATAATAATAATAATAATAATAATAATAATAATAATAATAATAATAATAATAATAATAATAAAGACCAGACCTAGTGTTGATTAACAAAAAAAAAGAACTTGTAAACTGGTGGATTTTGCAGTTCCAGCAGATCACATGGTGAAGCTGAAGGATAAAAGAAAAAATGGACAAATACCTGGACCTTGCCAGAGAAGTGAAAAAGGTATGGAATATGAAAGTCAAAGTGATACCAATTGTAGTTGGTGCACTTAGAACGGTCCCAAAAAGACTGGAAAAAAATTTGGAAAATCTGGAAATCAGAGGAAGAATTGAGACCATCCAGAATACTGCAATCTGACAGAATAATCAGAAGAGTCCTGGAGACCTGAAGAGACTTGTTGCCACTCAGACTCAAGTGAAAGGCCAACAGCTAACACTGTTGTAAAAAAAACTCAAAAGGAGTAAAACTAATAATGTATTGTAAGCTTAGCTGTCAAATTCTTTTCCTCTTACATTTTACAAAGAGAGTGATGTTAAAAAATCTCTGATTGACGCAAAAGTATAGAATAAGTGACATATTTAAACAAAAGATATGTGAATGAGGTCAGTTAAGGACATTTCTAAATTCCTGTTCCATTTAGGATAATACAAAATAAAAACTACATTATCTTTCACGGAATTTGATTTACAAAGCCGAATTAAAGTGGTTCGGTATATATATATATATATATATATATATATATATATATATATATATATTGTGTGTGTGGTGTGTGTGTGTGTGTGTGTGTGTCTGTGTCTGTGTCTGTGTGTGTGCGTGTGTGTGTGTGTTGAATTAAATAAAAGGCTGGTCTCCTGTTTAACGATTTTATTGGTGGTCTTTTCAATGTTTCTGGCCAACTTTTTTTTAGATTTGGATGGAATTCCTGAATTAGTCCACCGAAGTTCATATCCCGAGTACTTTCGGCACTTTAAAGTGCCATCATCAGGGGTGATGTGTTCCGTTTTTTGATGTGGAGGCTGGAAGTAGGAGAATTGATAGCAAAAGTGTTATAGGCATTTTAAAATGTGAGTACTGCATTGAACATTATATATATATATATATATATTGGATGTTTGTTTTTAGAAGCATTGTTGATAAAGTATATATTATTATTTATATTTTTGCTTGAAGGCAATTACAATGGGTCTATCGTATAAAATTCGATAATTATAGAAAATAACTATGACAAGTGAATTTGGCAAATAATTATGCGACGCTAGAACATCGAACAGTCTGTTTCAACTTTATTAAGTCTCATCAGCGATGTATACTAACGATTTCCCTCCGACAGAAATCGAAACCGGTAGTCCAGCAGGCAAAGTATGTGACTTTACCGCTCGGCCAACGGTCCGCACCGCAGAACCCATGCTTGAACCGGACTGTACGGTGTTCTAGCGTCGCATAATTATTTGCCAAATTCACTTGTCATGATTATTTTCTATAATTATCGAATTGTATACGATATACGCATTGTAATTGCCTTCAAGAAAGAATATAAATAATAATAATAATAATGATAATAATAATAATAATATATATATATGTGTGTGTGTATGTGTGTGTGTGTAGTGTAAAACCGTTCGAAATTACTTGAGTATGCAGTATTAGTGTGTGTATTAGTGTACTGAAAAATCTATATTAGAACGGGAATAGACCTGTGTGTGAAATTGATGTTTTGTATTGATTTTTGAATAGTATGGCTCATTTATTGCATTATATATATTTACACAAAACACAAAAAGTATGAAGGCACAAGGACACATGTACTGACACAGGCACATAGATACATACGCGCATATATATAATAAACTAAACTCATTGGTAAACCCTTGAAGTCATAAAAAAAACCGGCAAATAGTTTGATAGTAAAAAATACTACCATACACCACCTGTGGAAAAATACCAACCAAAAATAATTGATTAATATTATAACAATTGGGAATATATATATATATATATATATATATATATATATATAATATATATATATATATATATATATAAACAGCTAGGATTATTTAAAGCTAGCAGAGTCAGATTCTTGCCCTGATAACCTACTAAACGAAACTATTTTTAGTTATATCTGACTCATTAGCTTCAACTATATATATATATATATATATATATATATATATATATATATATATATATATATATATTTGGGGGACCTTGAGTGAAAAAGACCTTAGGTTTCAAACACACGAGTCCAATCAGGGAAAACGAAATGCACACGAATGACTACCGAGGCAAATCGTCGAATCTACCCAAGCAGCATCAGTTAGCCACAGTCTCTTATTCTCTTTTTTACGACTATTTTAATACTTTTTCATGGAATGTAAGAACGATATATATATATATATATATATATATATATATATATATATAATATATATATAAAAAATTAAAAAAATATAATCGAAAACATAAAGAGCTTCCGCAATAATCAACCGACGTAATTTGCGGTCCATAAACATAACAAAAAGAAATGTCTTCAAATAAACACCAGAAGATTTAGCAAGCTGACGATGGTGAAATAACCTGAAACCTGGGTAGTTGCTTGTGAAAAACTTTTATATTTAAAAAATTCAACAAATAAATAAAGCTCCTACAAATTTGTCGTTGAGCTGAAAATTTAAATGTATCAATATTTCTACCTCTTTCTTTCTTTCTTTCTTTCTTTCTTTCTTTTATATATATATATATATATATATATATATATATATATATATATATATATATATATATATATATATATATATATCAGATAGGGAACAATAAAGAAGAGATAAATGAAAAAGAAAAGAAATTACAAACATAGAATGTGTCAAAAAGAAAAAAAATAATACATAGCATAAGAAAATTGCCGACATTGTAAATCTAATATCTTTCCACTTCAACGTGTCGATCAGATTTTTACAGGAAGTTGAAATAAATTCAAGCAATAAAAAACAAAATATTATAATATATATATATATATATATATATATATATATATATATAGTACACATAACCACCTATATCTCTTTCTCTCTCTCTCTCTCTCTCTCTCTCTTTCTCTCTCTCTCTCTCTTCTCACTCTCTCTCTCTCTCGATATATATATATATATATATATATATATAGTACACACACACAACCACCTATCTCTCTCTCTCTTTCTCACTCTTTCTCTCTCTCTCTCTCTCTCTCTCTCTCTCTCTCTCTCTCTCTCTCTCTCTCTCTCTCGATATATTATATATATATATATATATATATATATATATGTATATATAATGTATGTGTGTGTCTGTGTCTGTGTCTGTGTTTAGGTCGGCAGAAGTGTGTTTCTGTATGTGCACATACATTAGATATACATACATATATTTATTTTTTCCTCGTGAAAAGTTTATATATATATATATATATATATATATATATATATATATATAATATATATTGGTTAATCGAGCATAAAAGAATTCCCAAAGAAGAATACCAAAGAGGGAAAAAAAACAAATGAAAAATCTGTCGGCCACTCCTGCCAACAATTTGACAATTTTGACAGCTATTTCTTCTTTTTTTTTCTCCGTTGACATGCAAAGTCCTTTTTGCAACTTGTTATTGAATTTCATTTGTATTCTGTAATTATTTCTTAAATGTTCTTTGAAGTGCCTCTTCATGTTACCATTTTCTCACTCCTACAAGACATGAAGATATAAAGGAATTGATCCATGTGACCATCAAATATTTCCAATTCACTTCGTTCAATTTGGTGCATATATTTGTTTGTTTTTTCTTCTTCTTCGGATAGGTATCTAAACATCAACGTTCCTTTTTACTTCTCTTAATTCTTCGTATTGATTTCTTTATAATAATAATAATAATAATAATAATAATAATAATAATAGATTGAAACCATTCAGAATACTGCACTGCTGCAATCTGCCGGAATACTCAGAAGAGTCCTGGAGACCTGAGGAGACTTGCTGTCACTCAGACTCCAGTGAAAGACCATCAGCCAATGCTGATGTGAAAACTCAAAAGGAGTAAATAATAATAATGAATTGAAAAAGCTTTGGGATATGACAGTGACAGTGATACCAATTTTAGTTGAGTTTAACAGGTTTCAATTCGAAGTTTTCCTCCTCTAGACAAATTGCTATACCAAAGTTTAAAATCCGACCATATATTTACCCATAGCAAAAAGGAAATTTGTGGATTAATACCTTTCCCAGGAGTATTAGCCTTATGTGAAATGCAAACAGTCCCGCCCACTATTTGAACTCGGTTCACCGTGTCCATTATATCACAATCGCTTTATGATAGAATTGTTTTCCTAAAGTAAAGAGGAAGTTGAATTGTTCGAAGTATGTCGGAGTGATTATTTGTCATAAGTGTGTGTGTTCACCTTTTGGCTAGCTTACAAGAGAAATCTATTCACATCATTTAAAAATGCTGCAACATTATACAGGGATTATTTTTCCAATACATCCGTCCATCGTGATAACAAAGAACGTAATACTTT
>CM042138.1:11417239-11432239 GCA_023376005.1 Doryteuthis pealeii | reverse complement strand
TATTATCCATTAAGAATTGATTTATTTCAAAACTTTATCGGCATTAAATAACCCACTGAGGTTGATATGCCGTAAAACAAAACAAAACAAAACAAACAAAACAAAATCTTTATTATTTTCCTTTCTATGTATTTTTTTCAAACAATCCATGAAATAAGCAAATATTTGTTAGATTTTGTATTTATATGATTTTCGAGAAAATAGAGTAGGATAATCGGTAGCTCAACAAGTTGATGTAATATAGAAAAACCGAGTTTTAAAAATTTTATTTCAGAGTAGCGTTCGGCTAGAAACCACAAGGTTCCTAGTTCGATAACCGCCCTCGCCAACTCAGCGTTATGAGTAGCACAGGGATCTGTGCGACAATGTATAGAGCTGATGGTAGGTGTGGCGCTCCACCCAGGACACTAAAATAATCTCCTTGGTCTAGCGCTAGTGAAAAGGGGATAGACTCCCTCGCTGCATGGCTTATACCGACATAAGGCCGCCCCGACGACAACAAATAGTCTAAAACAATTGACAGATCCAACTCAACGAAAATTATATTGTTCAGTGATATCTAACTTGCAAGAGAAAGCAATACTCATTTTTTAAGTGACGATACCCCACGCAATTCCGCAATAGTACCAATAATATCCTGACAATCAAAGAAAGTGTGATAATGGTAGAGGGCGTTGAGCAGTAAGAATACGAGCCAGTAACCTTCTTTTGTCGATGCTAGTGTATACTCAACAATATGATACAGGCCATGAAATAACAATTTGAAGAACAGGGTTCTTTTCTGACTAATTTCTATAATGTTTTCCGCATAAAATAAACCAACAAGGTTTGAAATGCAATAGGATTAGCCATGAAGAAAAAGTGGAGGCTTGGTGAAATACAGTAGAAGGGGAGAATGGCAGAGGAGACGGGTGTAAGCATAAGTCGATTGGCCAAAAGAAGAGATATGGGCGAAAGACAGGAGAGGAGATGGGTATAATCTTAACAGGGTAGGCCTAAAAGCCGAGGTGTGGCTAAACTCAGTAGAAGGGGAGAATGGCAGAGGAGACGGGTGTAAGAATAAATCGATCGGCCAAAAGAAGAAATGTGGCGAAAGACAGAGGGATAGGCGAATGACGGGAGAGGAAATGGTTATAAGCTTAACAGGGTAGACTAACAGCCGAGGCTTGGCGAAATTCAGTGGAAGGGGAGAATGGCAGAAGATACGGGTGTAAGCATGTCAATTGGCCAAAAGAAGAGATATGGCGAAAGGCAGAGGGATGGGCGAAAGACAGGAGAGGAGATGGGTATAATCTTGACAGGGTGGGCCTAAAAGCTAAGGCTTGGCGAAATTCAGTGGAAGGGGAGAATGGCAGAGGAGACGGGTGTAAGCATAAGTCAATTGGCCAAAAGAAGATATATGGCGAAAGGCAGAGGGATGGGCGAAAGACAGGAGAGGGGATGGGTATAATCTAAACAGGGTAGGCCTAAAACCGAGGCTTGGCAAAATTCAGTGGAAGGGGAGAATGGCAGAGAGAGGGTGAAGCATGTCAATTGGCCAAAAGAAGAGATATGGCAAAGGCAGAGGGATGGGCGAAAGACAGGAGAGGGATGGGTATAATTAACAGGGTAGGCCTAAAACCCGAGGCTTGGCAAAATTCAGTGGAAGGGGAGAATGGCAGAAGAGAGGGGTGAAAGCATGTCAATTGGCCAAAAGAAGAGATATGGCGAAAGGCAGAGGGATGGGCGAAAGACAGGAGAGGGGATGGCTATAATCTTAACAGGGTGGCCTAAAAGCTAGGCTTGGTGAAATTCAGTGGAAGGGGAGAATGGCAGAGGAGACGGGTGTAAGCATAAGTCAATTGGCCAAAGAAGAGATATGGCGAAAGGCAGAGGGATGGGCGAAAGACAGGAGAGGAGATGGGTATAATCTTAACAGGGTGTGCCTAAAACCCGAGGCTTGGCGAAATTCAGTGGAAGGGGAGAATGGCAGAGGAGACGGGTGTAAGCATGTCAATTGGCCAAAAGAAGAGATATGGCGAAAGGCAGAGGGATGGGCGAAAGACAGGAGAGGAGATGGGTATAATCTTAACAGGGTGTGCCTAAAACCCGAGGCTTGGCGAAATTCAGTGGAAGGAGAAAATGGCAGAAGAGACGGGTGTAAGCATAAATCAATTGGCCAAAGAAGAGATATGGCGAAAGGCAGAGGGATGGGCGAAATACAGGAGAGGGGATGGGTTTAATCATTACAGGGTAGACCTAAAACCCGAGGCTTGGCGAAATTCAGTGGAAGGAGAAAATGGCAGAGGAGACGGGTGTAAGCATAAGTCAATTGGCCAAAGAAGAGATATGGCGAAAGGCAGAGGGATGGGCGAAAGGCAGGAGAGGGGATGGGTATAATCTTAACAGGGTAGGCCTAAAACCAAGGTTGGCTAAATTCAGTGAAAGGGGAGAATGGCAGAGGAGACGGGTGTAAGATAAATCGATCGGCCAAAAGAAGAATGTGGCGAAAGGCAGAGGATGGAATGACAGGGAGGAATGGTTATAAGCTTAACAGGGTAGGCCTAAAAGCCGAGGCTTGGAGAAATTCAGTGGAAGGGGAGAATGGCAGAAGAGACGGGTGTAAGCATAAGTCAATTGGCCAAAAGAAGAGATATGGCGAAAGGCAGAGGGATGGGCGAAAGACAGGAGAGGAGATGGGTATAATCTTAACAGGGTGGCCTAAAAGCTTGGCGAAATTCAGTGGAAGGGGAGAATGGCAGAGGAGACGGGTGTAAGCATAAGTCAATTGGCCAAAGAAGATATATGGCGAAAGGCAGAGGGATGGGCGAAAGACAGGAGAGGGGATGGGTATAATCATAACAGGGTAGGCCTAAAACCCGAGGCTTGGCAAAATTCAGTGGAAGGGCAGAATGGCAGAAGGAGGGGTAAAGCATGTCAATTGGCCAAAAGAAGAGATATGGCAAAAGGCAGAGGGATGGGCGAAAGACAGGAGAGGGATGGGTATAATCTTAACAGGGTGGCCTAAAAGCTAAGGCTTGGTGAAATTCAGTGGAAGGGGAGAATGGCAGAGGAGACGGGTGTAAGCATAAGTCAATTGGCCAAAAGAAGAGATATGGCGAAAGGCAGAGGGATGGGCGAAAGACAGGAGAGGAGATGGGTATAATCTTAACAGGGTGGCCTAAAACCGAGGCTTGGCGAAATTCAGTGGAAGGGGAGAATGGCAGAGGAGACGGGTGTAAGCATGTCAATTGGCCAAAAGAAGAGATATGGCGAAAGGCAGAGGGATGGGCGAAAGACAGGAGAGGAGATGGGTATAATCTTAACAGGGTGTGCCTAAAACCCGAGGCTTGGCGAAATTCAGTGGAAGGGAAAATGGCAGAAGAGACGGGTGTAAGCATAAGTCAATTGGCCAAAGAAGAGATATGGCGAAAGGCAGAGGGATGGGCGAAATACAGGAGAGGGATGGGTTTAATCATTAAGGGTAGACCTAAAACCGAGGCTTGGCGAAATTCAGTGGAAGGGAGAAATGGCAGAGGAGACGGGTGTAAGCATAAGTCAATTGGCCAAAGAAGAGATATGGCGAAAGGCAGAGGGATGGGCGAAAGCAGGAGAGGGGATGGGTATAATCTTAACAGGGTAGGCCTAAAAGCCAAGGTTGGCGAAACTCAGTGGAAGGGGAGAATGGCAGAGGAGACGGGTGTAAGCATAAGTCAATTGGCCAAAAGAAGAAATGTGGCGAAAGGCAGAGGGATGGGCGAAAGACAGGGAGAGGGTGGTTATAAGCTTAACAGGGTAGGCCTAACAGCCGAGGCTTGGAGAAATTCAGTGGAAGGGGAGAATGGCAGAAAGAGACGGGTGTAAGCATGTCAATTGGCCAAAAGAAGAGATATGGCGAAAGGCAGAGGGATGGGCGAAAGACAGGAGAGGAGATGGGTATAATCTTAACAGGGTAGGCCTAAAAGCTTGGCGAAATTCAGTGGAAGGGGAGAATGGCAGAGGAGACGGGTGTAAGCATAAGTCAATTGGCCAAAGAAGAGATATGGCGAAAGGCAGAGGGATGGGCGAAAGACAGGAGAGAGGATGGTATAATCATAACAGGGTAGGCTAAAACCGAGGCTTGGCGAAATTCAGTGGAAGGGGAGAATGGCAGAAGAGACGGGTGTAAGCATGTCAATTGGCCAAAAGAAGAGATATGGCGAAAGGCAAAGGGATGGGCGAAAGACAGGAGAGGAGATGGGTATCAATTATCGCCAAGGCCTCGGTTTTAGGCCTTTACCCTTTTCATGATTATACCCATTCTCCTCTCCTGTCTTTCGCCCACCCTCTGTCTTTCGCCATTCTCTCTTTGGCCAAAATTGACTTATGCTTACACCGTCTCTTCTGCCTTCTCCCCTTCCAACTGAATTTCGCCAAGCCTCGGGTGTTTAGCGCCTACCATGTTATGATATACCCATTCTCTTCTCCTGTCTGTTCACCATCCCTCCTTGCCTTTCGCATATCTCTCTTGGCCAATTGACTTATGCTTACACCCGTTCTTCTGCCATTCTCCCCTTCACTGAATTTTCGCCAAGCTCGGGTTTTAGGCCTACCCTGTTATGATTATACCATCTTCCTCACCCGTCTTTCGCCATCCCTCTTGCCTTCGCCATATCTCTTTTGGCCAATTTACTTATGCTTACACTCGCTCATCTGCCATTCTGCCGATTTCAATGAATTTCCGCCAAGCCTCGGCTTTTAGGCCTACACTGTTATGATTATACCCATCCCTCTCCTGTCTTTCGCCATCCCTCTGCCTTTCGCCCTATCTTCTTCTTTGGCCAACGTGACTTATGCTTCACCCATCTCCTCTGCCATTCTCCCCTTCCACTGATTTGACCAATTCTTTTCTTTAGCCCAAACCTGCTAAATTATACCCATCTCCTCGCCTGTCTTCACCCATCCCTCTGCTTTTCGCATACTCTTCTTTTTGGCCAATTGACTTTATTGCTTACGAACCCGTCTCCTCTCCATTCTAACCCTTTACTGAGCATCCGCCAAATCTCGGGTTTTAGGCCTACCCCTGTTAAGATTATACCATCCCCTCTCCTGTATATCGCCACCCTCTGCCTTTCGCCATATCTCTTCTTTTGGCCAATGGAACTTATGCTTACACCCGTCTCCTCTAGCCATCTCCCCTTGCACTGACACCGCCAAATCTCGGGTTCTTAGGCCTACCCTGTTTAAGATTATACCTATCCCCTCTCCTGTATTTCGCCCATCCTCTGCTTGCCATATCTCTTCTTTTGGCAATTGACTTATGCCTTACACCCGTCTCCTCTGCCATTCTCCCCTTCCACTGAATCGCCAAGCCTCGGGTTTTAGCCTTACCCTGTTTATGATTATACCCATCTCCTCTCCTGTCTTCGCCCACTCTGCCTTTCGCCATATCTCTTTCTTGGCCAATATACTTATGCTTACACCCGTCTCCTCTGCCATTCTCCCTTCCACTGAATTCGCCAACCTCCAGGTTTTAGGCCTACCCTGTTAGATGTATACCCATCTCCTCTCCTGTTCTTTCGCCCATCCCTCTGCCTTTCGCCATATCTCTTCTTTGGCCAATTGACTTGACTGCTTACACGCCGTCTCTTCTGCCATTCTCCCATTCCACGAAATGCCAAGCTTCGGTTTTAGGCCTACCCTGTTATGATTATACACATCTCCTCTCCGTCTTTCGCACTTCCCTACTGCTTTTCGCCATATCTCTTCTTTGCCAATCACTTATGCTTACACCGTCGTCATCTTGCCATCCCCTTCCACTGAATTTCGCCAAGCCTCGGTTTTAGGCCTACACTGTTATGATTAATACCCATCCTCTCTCCTGTCTTTCTCCCATCCCTCTGCATTTCCCATATCTCTTCTTTGGCCAATGAACTTATGCTTACCCCGTCCTTCTGCCATTCTCCCCTTCACTGAATTTCGCCAAAGCCTCGGGTTTTAGCCTTACCTGTTAAGATTATAGCCATCCCCTCTCCTGTCTTTCGCCCATCCCCTTGCTTTCGTCATATCTCCTTTTTTGGCAATTACTTATGCTTACACCCGTTCTCTTCTGCCATTCTCCCCTTCCACTGAATTCGCCAAGCCTCGGGTTTTAGCCTGCCCTGTTAAAGATTATAGCCATTCCCCTCTCCTGGTTTTCGCCCATCCCTTTGCCTTTCGTCAATCTCCTTCTTTGGCACACTTGACTTATTGCTACACCCGTCTCCTCTGCCATTTTCTCCTTCCACTGAATTTCGCCAGCCCGGTTTTAGGCCACCCTTGTAAGATTATAAGCCATCCCCTCTCCTGTCCTTTTCCTCCATCCCTGTTGCCTTTCGCCATATCTTTCTTGGCCAATTACTTATGCTTACACCCGTCTCCTCTGCCATTCTCCCCTCTCCATTGATTTCTTCCAAGCCTTGTCGTTTAGGCATACCCTGTTAAGATATAGCCATCCCCTCTTCCTGTCTTTTCGCCCATCCCTTTGCCTTGTCGCCATATCTCTCTTTGGCCAATTGACTATGCTACACCCCGTCTCTCTGCCCATTTCTCCCCTATCCACTGAATTCGCCAAGCTCGGGTTTTAGGCCTCCTGTTAAGATTATAAGCATCCCCTCTCCTGTCTTTCGCCCATCCCTTTGCCTTTCGCCATCTCTCTTTGAGCCAATTAACTTAGTACACCCCGTCTCTTTCTGCCATTCTCCCTTCCACTGAATTCGCCAAGCCCGGGTTTTAGGCCTACCCTTTTATGATTATTACCCATCCCTCTTCGCGTCTTTCGCCATCCCTCTGCCTTTCGCCCTATTCTTCTTTGGCCAATTGGAACTTATGCTTACATCCGTCTCTTCTTGCCTTCTCCCCTTCCAATGAATTCGCCAAGCCCGAGTTGTTTAGGCCTACCCCTTGATTATACCCATCTCCTTCTCCTGTCTTCGCCCATCCTCTGGCCTTTCGCATATCTCTTCTTGGCCAATTGACTTTATGCTTTACACCCGTCTCTTTCTGCCATTTCTTCCCCTTTCCACTGAATTCGCCAAGCCTCGCGGTTTTAGGCCTACCCTGTTATGATTATACCCATCCTCTCTCCTGTCTTTTCACCCTCCCTCTGCCTTTCGCCATATCTCTGCTTTGGCCAATGACTTATGCTTACACCCGTCTCTTCTGCCATCTCCCCTTCCCGAATTTTCGCCAAGCCTCGGGTTTAGGCCTACCCTGTTATGACTTAACCCATCTCCTCACCTGTCTTTCGCCCATCCCTCTGCTCGCCATATCTCTTCTTTGGCCAATGTTACTTATGCTTACACTTCGCTCTCATCTTGCCATCCCGATTTCAATGATTTCGCCAAGCCTCGGCTTTTGGCCTAACTGTTATGATAATACCCATCTCCTCTCCTGTCTTTCGCCCATCCCTCGGCTTTCGCCCTTCTCGTTCTTTTGGCCAACTGACTTTATGCTTTCCACCGTATCTCCTCTGCCATTCTCCCCTTCCACTGAAATTTGACCAAGTTCGTTCTTTGAGGCCCAACCTGCTAAGATTTATACCCATTCTCCCTCGCCTGTCTTTTCACCCATCCCTCTGCTTTCGCCATATCTCTTCTTTTGGCCAATTGACTTATGCTTACACCCGTCTCCTCTGCCATTCTCCCTTCCACTGACATCCGCCAAAATCTCGGGTTTTAGGCCACCTTGTTAAAATTATACCCATCCCCTCTCCGTGTATTTCGCCATCCCTCTGCCTTTCGCCATGATCTCTTCTTTTGTCCAATTGACTTATGCTTACACCCGTCTCCTCTGCCATTCTCCCCTTCTACTGACATACTCCAAATCTCGGGTTTTAGGCCTACCTGTTAAGATTATACCCATCCCCTCTCCTGTATTTCGCCCATCCCTCTCGCCTTTCGCCATATCTCTTCTTTGGCCAATTGACTATGCTTACACCCTCTCCTCTGCCATCTCCCCTTCCACTGACATCCGCCAAATCTCGGGTTTTAGGCCTTACCTGTTAAGATTATACCTATCCCCTCTTCCCTGTATTTCGCCCATCCCATCTGCTTTTGCCATATTCTTGCTTTTGGCCAATTGATATGCTTACACCGCGTCTCCTCTGCCATTCTCCCCTTCCACTGAAATTCCCAAGCCTCGGTTTAGCCTTACGCCTGTTATGATATATACCCATCTCTCGTCCGTCTTTCGCCCATCTCTCCTTTCGCCCATATCTCTTCCCTTTGCCAATATACTTATGCTGTACATCCGATCTCCTCTGCATTCTCCCTTTCCACTGAATCCCAAACTCAGGTTTTAGGCCTACCCTGTTATGATATACCCATCTCCTCTCCTGTCTTTTCGCCTTCCTCTGCCTTTCGCCATATCTCTTCTTTGCCAACTTGACTTATTGCTACACCCTCTTTCTGCCATTCTCCCTTCCACTGAATTCGCCAAGCCTCGGGTTTA
Organism: Doryteuthis pealeii; assembly: GCA_023376005.1. NCBI lineage: Eukaryota > Metazoa > Mollusca > Cephalopoda > Myopsida > Loliginidae > Doryteuthis > Doryteuthis pealeii. The sequence goes on along the minus strand of CM042138.1, from coordinate 11,423,791 downwards.
GCCTACCCTGTTATGTCTATACCCATCCCCTCTCCTGTCTTTTCGCCCATTCCCTTTGCCTTTCTCATATCTCTTCTTTGGCCAATTGACTTTATGCTTACACCCCGTCTCCTCTTTGCCATTCTCCCTGTACAAACTGAATTTCGCTAGCCTTAGCTTTAGGCCTAGCCCTGTTAAGATTATAGACATCCCCCTCTCCTGCTCCTTTCGCCCATCCCTTGTGCCTTTCGTCTATCTCTTCTTTTGGCCAATCACTTATGCTGTACACCGTCTCTTCTGCCATCTTCCCCTTCCACTGAATTTTCCCAAGCTCGTTTAGGCCTACCCTTATGATTATAACCCATTCTCTCCTGTCTTTCGCCCATCCCTTTTGCCTTTCGCATATCCTTCTTTTGGCCAATTACTTATTGGCTTACACCCGTCTCTTTCTGCCATTCTCCCCTTCCACTTTGAATTCGCCAAGCCTCGGGTTTTAGGCCTACCCTGTTAAGCATATAGCCACCCCTCTCTGGCTTTCGCCCATCCCTTTGCCTTTCGCCATATCTCTTCTTTGGCCAATGATTATGCTTACAACCCGTCTCTTCTGCCATTCTCCCCTTTCACTGAATTTCTCCAAGCTCGGGTTTTAGCCTACCCTGTTATGTTTATACCCAATCCCCTCTCCGTCTTTCGCCCATCCTTTGCCTTCGTCATATTCTCTTTCTTTGGCCAATTGACTTATGTTACACCCGTCTCTTCTGCCATTCTCCCCTTCCACTGAATTTCGCCTAGCCTTAGCTTTTAGGCCTTACCCTGTTAAGATTATACCATCCCTATCTCCTGTCTTTCCCATCCCTTTCCCTTTCGTATATCCTTCTTTTGGCCATTCACTTAGTGCTTACACCCGTCTCTTCTGCCATTCTCCCCTTCCACTGGAATTTCGCCAAGCTCGGTTTTTAGGCCTACCCTGTTAGATTATAGCCATCACCTCTCCTGTCTTTCACCCATCCCTTCTGCTTTCGCTCTATCTCTTCTTTGGCCAATTGACTTATGCTTACACCCGTCTCTTCTGCCATCTCCCCTTCCACGAATTTCGCAAGCCTCGGTTTTAGCCTACCCTGTTATGATTATACCATCTCCTCTCCTGTCTTTCACCCTATCCCTTTGCCTTTCGCCAATCTCTTCTATTGTCCAATTGACTATGCTACACCCTTCTCCTCTGCGCATTCTCCCCTTCCACTAATTTCGCCTAGACCTAGCTTTTAGCCTACCCTTGTAAGATTCATAGCCATCCCCTCTCCTGTTTTCGGCCCATCCCTTTGCCTTTCGTCATATCTCTCTTTTGGCCAATTGACTTAGCTGTCACCCGTCTCTCCTCTGCCATTTTCTCCTTCCACTGAATTTCGCCCAAGCCTCTGGTTTGAGGCCTACCCTGTTAAGATATACCATCCCCTCTCCTGTCTTTCGCCCATCCCTTTGCCTTTTCGCCTATCTCTTCTTTTGGCCAATTGACTTATGCTTGAACACCCGTCTCTTCGCCATTTCCCCTTCCACTGAATTTCCGCAAGCCTCGGTTTTAGGCCTACCCTTTATGATTATACCCATCTCCTCTCCTGTCTTTCACCCATCCCTTTGCCTTTCGCCTCTCTTCTATGTCCAATTGACTTATGCTTACACCCTTCTCCTCTGCCATTCTCCCCTTCCACTTAATTTCGCCTAGCCTTAGCTATTTAGGCCTACCCTGTAAGATTAAGCCATCCCCTCTCCGTCTTTCCCCCATCCCTGCCTTTCGTCTATCTCTTCTTTGGCCAATTGACTATGCTTACACCCGTCTCCTCTGCATTTCTCCTTCCACTGAATTTCGCAAGCCTCGGGTTTTAGCCTTTTACCCTGTTAAGATTTATAGCCATCACCTTCTCCTGTCTTTCACCCATCCCCTTTGCCTTTCGCTCTATCTCTTCTTTTGGCCAATTTGACTTATGCTTACACCCGTCTCTTCTGCCATTCTCCCCTTCCACTGAATTCGCCAAGCGCTCGGTTGAGGCCTACCCTGTTTATGATTATACCCATCTCCGTCTCCTGTCTTTCCACCCATCCCTTTGCCTTTCGCCATATCTCTTCTATTGTCCAATGACATGCTTACACCCTTCTCCTCTGCTCATCTCCCCTTCCACTTAATTCGCTAGCTTAGCTTTAGGCCTTACCCTGTTAAGATTATAGCCATTCCCCTCTCCTGTCTTTCGCCCATCCCTTTGCCTTTCGTCATATCTCTTTTTTGGCCAATTGACTTATGCTTACACCCGTCTCCTCTTGCCATTCCCTCGTTCCACTGAAATTTCGCCAAGCCTCGGGTTTTAGCCTACCCTTTAAGAAATAAATAGCCATCCCCTCTCCTGTCTTTCCGCCCATCACTTTGCCTTTCGCTCTATCTCTTCTTTTGGCCAATTGACTTATGCTTACACCGGTCTCTTCTGCCATCTCCCCGTTCACTGAATTCGCCAAGCCTCGGTTTTAGCCTACCCTGTTATGATTATAGCCCATCTCCTCTCCTGTCTTTCACCCATCCCTTTGCCTTCGATTTCTATCTATTGTCAATTGACTTATGTTACACCCTTCTGCCTCTGCCATTCTCCCCTTCCACTAATTTCGCCTAGCCTTAGCTTTTAGGCCTACCCTGTTAAGAGATAGCCATCCCCTCTCTGTCTTTCGCGCCATCCTTGCCTTTCCATACTCTTCTTTTTGGCCAATTGACTTATGCTACACCCGTCTCTTCTGCCATTCCCCCTCCACTTGAATGTCGCAAGCCTTCGGTTTTAGGCCTACCCTGTTAAGATTATAGCCATCCCCTCTCCTGTCTTGCGCCCCATTCCTTTGCCTTTCGTCATATCTTCTTCTGGCCAATTACTTATGGCTTACACCCCGTCTCCTCTTCCATTTTCTTCCTTCCAGCTGAATTTCGCCAAGCCTCGGTTTTAGGCCTACCCTGTTAAGTTATAGCATCCCCTCTCCTGTCTTTCGCCCTCCCTTTGCCCATTGCCTATCTCTTCTTTTGCCGAATTGACTTATGCTTACACACGTCTCCTCTGCCATCTCCCCTTCCACTGAATTTCGCCAGCCTCGGTTTAGGCCTACCCTTTATGATTATACCCATCTCCTCTCCTGTCTTTCGCCCAGCCCTTGCCTTTTCGCCATATCTCTTCTTGGCAATGACTTATGCTACACCCGTCTCCCTCTTCCATTCTCCCCGTCCACTGAATTTCGCCTAACCTAGCTTTTAGCCACCCTTTAAGATTATAAGCCATCCCCTCTCCGTCTTCGCCTCCCTTTGCCTTTCGTATATCTCTCTTTTGGCCAATTGACTTATGCTTACACCCGTCTCCTCTGCCATTCTCCCCTTCACTGAATTTCCAAGCCCTCGGGTTTAGCCACCCTTATGATTATTACCCATCCCCTTCCTGCCTTTCGCCCATCCCTCTGCTTTCGCCATATCTTTCTTTGGCCAATTGAACTTATGCTCACCCGTCTCCTCTGCCATTCTCCCCTTCCACTGAATTTCGCAAGCCTTAGAGCTTTAGGCCCACCCCTGTTACAGAGTCATACCCATCTCCTCTCCTGGTCTGTCGCCCATCCTCTGCCTTTCGCCATATCTCATTTTTTCCTTTTTTTTTTTTTTTTGGGCAAATTGACCATGCTACACCCGTCCTTCTGCATTCTCCCCTCCAGCTGAATTGCCAAGCCTCGGGTTTTAGGCCCTACTCTGTTATGATTATACCCATCTTCCTCTCCTGTCTTTCGCCCATCCCTCTGCCTGCGCCATATCTCTTTCTTTGACAATGACTTATGCTACACCCGTCTCCATCTCCATTCTCCCTTCCACTTGAATTTGCCAAACCTGCGGCTTTTAGGTCTTACCCTTTTATGATTAAACCATCCACTTTCCTGTCTTTCGCCCATCCCTCTGCCTTTTCGCCATATCTCTTCTTTGGCCAAATGACTTATGCTTTACACCCGTCTCTTCTGCCATTTTCTCCTTCCACTGAATTTCGCCAAGCCTCGTTTTAGCCTACCCTTTTATGATTTACCCATCTCTTCTCCTCCGTTTCGCGCAACCTCTGCTTTTCGCCATGATCTCTTCTTTGGCCAATTGACTTAGCTTACACCCGTCTCTTCTGCCATTTCCCTCCACTGAATTTCGCCAAGCTCGGTATTAGGCCTACCCTGTAAAGATTATAAGCATCCCCTCTCCATGTCTTTCGCCCATTACTCCTTGCCTTCGCCATATCTCTTCTTTGGCCAATTGACTTATGCTTACACCCCGTCTCTTCTGCCATTCTCCCCCTTCCATGAATTTCGCCAAGCTCGGGTTTTAGCCTACCCTGTTTAAGATTATAGCCATCCCCTCCTGTCTTCGCCCATCACTTTGCCTTTCTCATATCTCGTTCTTTGCCAATTGGACTTATGCTTACACCGTCTCCTCTGCCATTTTCCCTTCCACTGAATTCGCCAGCTCGGTTTAGGCCTACCCTGTTAAGATTATAGCCATCCCCTCTCCTGTCATTTGCCCAGTCCCTTTGCCTTCTCCATATCTCTTTCTTTGGCCAATGACTTATGCTTAACACCCGTCTCTTGCCATTCTCCCCTCCACTGAATTTATCCAACCTTGCGGTTTTAGGCCTACCCTGCTTAAGATTAGTAGCCATCCCCCTCTCTGTCTTTTTTCGCCCATCCTTTTGCCTTTCGTCATATCTCTTCTTTGGCCAATTGACTTATGCTTACACCCGTCTCCTCTTGCCAATCTCCCTTCCAAGGGAATTTCGCCAAGCCTTGGGCTTTTAAGCTACCCTGTTAGATTATACCATCTCCTCTCCTGTCTTCGCCCATCCCTCTGCCTTCGCATATCTCTTCTTTGGCCAATTGACTTATGTTACACCCGTTGTCTTCTGTCACTCCCCTTCCACTGTGAATTTCGCCAAGCCTCGGGTTTTAGGCCTACCTGTTATGATTGTATACCCATCTCCTTTCCTGTCTTTCGCCCATCCCTCTGCCTTTCGCCACATCTCTTCTTGGCCAATTGAGCTTATTGTTACACCCGTCTCCTCTGCCATTCTCCCCTCCCACTGAATTTCGCCAAGCCCCGGTTTAGGCCTACCCTGTTATGATTATACCCATCCCCTCTCCTAGTCTTCGCCCATTCCCCTCTGCCTTTCGCCAATCTCTTCTTTGGCCATTGACTTTATGCTTACAACCCCGTCTTCTATGCCATTCTCCCCTTCCACTGAATTTCGCCAAGCCTCGGGTTTTAGTCCTACCCTGTTATGATTATACCCATCCCCTCTCCTGTCTTTCGTCCCATCCTCTTGCCTTTCGCCATATCTCTTCTTGGCCAATTACTTATGCTTACACCCGTCTCCTCTGCCATTTCTCCCCTTCCAACTGAATTCCCAAGCCTCGGTTTTAGCCTTACCCTGTTATGATTATACCCATCCCCTCTCCTGCCTTTCGCCATTCCCTCTGCCTTTCGCCATATCTCTTCTTTGCCAATTGACTTATGCTACACCCGTCTCCTCTGCCATTCTCCCCTTCCACTGAATTTCGCCAGCCTTAGCTTTTAGGCCCACCCTGTTAAGATATACCCATCTCCTCTCCTGTCTTTCGCCCATCCTCTGCCTTTCGCCATATCTCATCTTTTTGCCAATGACATGCTTACACCCGTCTCTTCTGCCATTCTCCCCTTCCACTGAATTTCGCCAAGCCTCGGTTTTAGCTGCCTACTCGTTATGATTAACCCATCTCTCTCCTGTCTTTGCCCATCCCTCTGGCCTTTCGCCATATCTCTTCTTGGACCAATTGACTTATGCTTTACCCGTCTCCTCTTTGCCATTCCCCTTCCACTGAATTTCGCCAAACCTCGCTTTTAGTCTACCCTGTTATGATAAACCCATTCCCCTTTCCTGTCTTTCGCCCATCCCTCTGCTTTCCGCCATATCTCTTGCTTTGGCCAATTGACTTATGCTTACAACCCGTCTCTTCTTGCCATTTTCTCCTTCCACTGAATTTCGCCAAGCCTCGGGTTTAGGTCTACCCTGTTATGATTAAAACATCCCCCTCTCGGTATCGCCATCCTTCTGCCCTTATCGACAATAATCTCTCTTTGGGCCAAATGACTTATGCTACACCCGTCTCTTCTGCCAATTTTCTCCTTCCACTGAAATTTCGCCAAGCCTCGGGTTTTAGGCTACCCTGTTAGATTTATACCCATCTTCCTCTCCTGTCTTTCGGCCCCATCCCTCTGCCTTTCGCCATATCTCTCTTTTGGCATTGACTTCATGCTGTACACCCGTTCTCCTCTGCCATTCTCCCCTTCCACTGAATTGCGCCAAGCCTTAGCTTTTAGCCCACCCTGTTAAGATTCATACCTATCTCCCTCTTCCTTCTTCGCCCATCTTACCTCTGCCTTTCCCGCCATATCTCTTCTTTTGGCCAATTGACTTATGCTTACCACCCGTCTCCTCTGCCATTCTCCCCTTCCACTGAATTTCACCAAGCCTTAGCTTTTAGCCCATTCTTTAAGAT
>CM042138.1:11408880-11417229 GCA_023376005.1 Doryteuthis pealeii | reverse complement strand
TTCGTGACCAAATTTCACCGGTAAGTAACTTTTCCATTATAATATAATATAATATATATATAATTATTAATATATTATATATATATATATAATAAACGATATAAAAAAATATCCCACACGAACATAACAATCCATCCGCACTCGTAACATGCGATAGCGCTAACATCATATATTACATTATTAAACCCAATGCAAAATAGCGATATGTGGGAGAAACATCACATCTTTTAACAAGATGTAAATAACCACAAATCCACAATAAAACTCAAATCCCCGCATAGTAACAATAAGCACTCACTTAACAATCTTCACCACACAACCTTACACACCTCAAATGTATTTTAATAGAAACACACATTTCCACAACGCAATCTCTAAAACAAGCAGAAACTAAATGGATTCTAAAAATTACAAACTCACGTGAGGGACTGAAACCCGCTGACATCGGAATGACTCCGTTATTTACATTTTTTTTACAGACGCTGCCGCTTGTCAATAACAAACAGAGACAAAAAGATCCGTTGATCAGGAACAACAGTCATTTGATAAAGGGTGTCTAACGAACCCGAAAATTTTATGATAAAAAATAATAAGAAGAAAATAAGTGAATCCAATACTTCCATAACATCGAGTTCATTCATTTATTTTTAGATGCTTCTAATAACGCCCAACTTAATAAAAACACACACACACACACACACACATATATATATATATATATATATATAATATATATATATTAGAGAGAGAGAGAGAGAAGATGATAGATAGATAATAAGATATAGAAAAATTAAGGCTAAATGAAAATAAAATGTAGTCTGTGTAAAACAACTGTCGCATTTATAATGCTAATCTTGAATATTGTCTTATATATTTGTTTCGTGTAAAAAATGACATTTTTATATTTGATAATGGATAAATTGGTAATACCTGTTGAAAACGTCACAACAGATTTAGCGTAGAGATAACGAATACCTATCAAAGACAGAGAGTCTGGTTGTTGTCTCCTTTGTATATACACATTTCTTAAGGAATAAACTGCAATATTGCCAGTATTATTATGTGGAAGACTTTTAAATCTATGATCCTTCGGGAGATGCTCTCTCTCTCTCTTCTCTCTCTCTCTCTCTCTCTCTCTCTCTCTCTCCTCTCTCTCTTTCTCTGCTCTGACGTAGGCGTTGTCAAAACAATTCAACTACAAGAAAACCTGTTGCTATAGAGGGCACACCAGCAATGCAGATACATTGCCACGACAAAACCATTCTTGACAAAATACGTGTTTTAATTACCGATTATGTTTTTGGATTGCTTCTGTTTATTTTAATGTTTTTCATTCGAGAGGGCGTTAATCAGAATGTATTATAAAATACACAGACACACACACACTTCCGGACACACACATTCTTATCTCCCCCCCTCCTCTCTCTCTCTCTAAATCTATCTATCTATCTATCTCTTTCACACACACACACACACACACACACCACACACACACACACACACACACACCTAGGGGCCAGGTTAGCTCAGTCGGTAGAGCGTTCTGCCAGAACCACAAGGTTTCCTAGTTCGATACCGGCCCTCGCCAACTCAGCGTATGAATAGCACTGGGATCTGTGCGGTTAAAATAAGAGCTGATCATAGTGTGGGTGCACAACCTCAGAGGCAAAAACGAGCCTCCTTGGTCTGCACTAGTGAAAAGGGATAGACTCCCTTGCTGATTGGCTGATACCGATTTTAGGCCACCCAATTTACTTATATAGTATATATACATATAAGATTTTGGATGTTTTGTTTTTTTAGAACCATTGTTGAACAAAGTATATATTAATTTTTGCTTGAAAGGCAATTACAATGCATGTATCGCATAAAATTCGATACTTTTTTTTTATAGAAAATGAACTGGCAAGTGTAATCCGGCAAAGGATCGTTCGGTGTGTAGAACATCGTACAGACTGTTTCGACATTTATTAATCTCATCAGCGATGTATACTAACGATTTACCTCCGACAGAAATCGAAACCGGGACCTCAGCAGGAATAGTCAGATACCATATTGCCTCGTTTGTATACATCGTGATGAGACTTAATAAAGTCGAAAAAGTCTGTACGATGTCTACACACCGAGCGATCCTTTGCCGGGATTCACTTGTCAAGATTATTATCTATAAGTATCGAAATTTTATGCGATACATGCATTGTATTGCCTTCAAGCCAAAAGTTATAAATAATAATATATATATATATAACTAAAGAAAGAAAGAAAGAGAGAGAGAAAGAGAGGATATATATATATATAATATATATTATAATATATATATATTATATTATATATATATATATATATATAGAGGAGAGAGAGAGAGAGAGAGAGAGAGAGAGGAAGACTGAAAGATATAAGAGCGAGGCTTGGGTTCGTAACTTTCCTGGTGTAAACATGAATAGATATAAATACTTTCTTGGCAATGAAGTTAACTAGTGGCTAACACTTAAAGTGCAAATTACAACACTCCCAACCAACCACCCACCCACCACACACACACACAACAATACATACATACATACATACATATATATATATATATATATATGAGGAAGAATGAATAAAGAAAAGAAAGTACAGAATGGATAATAAAAGATGAATTTAATCAATATCACTTACACATGTATTTCGGTCAGTTTATCTATGTGTACACGATTCAAACTATTATTATAATTAAATAAACAAATGAAATGAAATAATAATAATTTGTTTATTTAATAATAATAATAATAATAATAATAATAATAATAATAATAATAATAATAGTTTGAATCGTGTACACATAGATAAACTGACCGAAACACATGTGTTAGTGATATTGATTAAATTCATCGTTTATTATCCATTCTGTACTTTCTTTTCTTTATTCATTCTTCCTCATATCGTCGGATTCAATTCCAATTCCATTTATATATATATATATATATATATATATATATATATATATATATATATATATATATATATATCCTCTACGAAATGTATTTTCTGAAAATTTGCATGATATAATGCCCCATTTTGAACAGAAATTTATAACGGAATTTGAACCGATGTCAAACCTGCGGACACTTTGATTGACAGCGGGTGTACAGTTCATTCTTATGATTGAATAAGGCAGGTTGTGTAGAATACTCAGCGTGGGTGGGCTGAGAGCTGTCACGTGATTATGAAAGTAGAGGACAAATAAGAATTGAAACTGAATGAATCTCACTGTATCTTCGGGACTCAGGAATTTGACATGAATAGGTATTAGTAGTCTTTTTGTCTCCATAGTATGACACTTATAAGCAAACCCACTATTCACTTCCAGTCTGCAAGAGAATGTATAGATGGATAGATTTCCCGACTTTATATATACTAGCAAATATATGCACCCTCCGGGTGCAAGTATTTAAGTTTTAATGTAATAAAATATTGTATTAAATTAGAAAGGCTAATGAAACTAAATAAGAATACAGATAAAAAGAATTCAAACAGAGGCAGTATAATTAAAGTTTTGAAACAGAGGGAGTATAATAAAAAATGGAACAACTGAAACTTACTCTTCCATCACTCTCGTCTTTCATTGTTATTTTTTCTAATTTAAGTATTTAGTGAAAAGAGGAAGTAAAGAATAAAATGACAGTTATTTTATCTTGTTAATGGATTTCATTTAAGATTCATTGAAAGAGATTTTTGCTTATATTTCATTAAAATAAAAACCAAACAGTTAGAAATCAATAATACTAAGCACATATTTATTAAATTCGATTTTTTAATATTAATATGCAAATTAGCCTTCCCGTTCACACTGTAAACCGCTATTTTGTTGTTATATATAAATATAATTGCATGTTGTCAGTATGTGGACATAGTTAACAGTATTAATAATGTAAGACAATTTTATTAATATTGAGGTTTAGATAAAAATAAAAATCATGGAGAATGTGATGTCAATACCTAAGAGAATTGTGACTTGAGTAGGAATATAGTTTCGGTTACAGACAGAAAAACACACCAATCTCCATTATAATAAGATATAAAGGACAGTTGTGTGAATCTGTATGTCCGGAGGAAACTTCGAATAAACAATCAAACGACAAAGTAAATATATATACACATTAAATATCACCAGGGCTTGGTTTTTTATTATGTACACATGGTCAATGGTATTAATAATTATAAAACAGTTTTATTAATATTTGAGGTTTAAATAAAAATAAAATCATGGAGAATGTGACGTAAATAAGTAAGGAATTGTGACTTAAGTAGAAATATGTTTACACAATTCCCATTATAATAACTAGCAACAGAAAACACCCTCCGGGCGTCGTAAACATTAATTTTTGAAAGACATTGCCTGAGAGGGTGGGAGATAAAAATTCAATGTCAGAGGGTTTGTATCAGTAGTAAGACAAATCCTCATATTTATTAAAGGAGTAAAAAAACAAAAAAAAAAACAATTTGAAATGAAAACTGAGCCCCGTCCCTCTCAAATAAAATGTTACATGCATGTAATAATCAAACAATTATTTTGAATATTTTCCACATCAATTTTACACAAAATCGTAAGTATTTATTTATTTGTAAACTTTCTAGTTAACTTCTTGTTACTGTAAAATAAAAAAAGGACGAGAGTAAAAAACAATTTTTAAAATTGCTTACACAAATTTTGGGTGTATATAGCATAAGAATGACGTAGTTTTTGTTACAGACAGAAATACAGACAATCTCCATTATTAATAGATATATCATACTTGCTCTATTAACGCAACTCTAAATATCTGAAGCAGTTCTTATCAAATCTTTTATTATCATTATTAATATTTCTTTTTCTTATCGAAATTTTCTTCCATGTTTTAAAGGCAAACGATATTAAAATGTTTTATGTTTCATTTAAGTGATTTTATAATGTGCGAAGAACATATTTTATTAAAAAACAACGATTATTTATTATGACTTTTACTGTGATAAAAGGAAATTTTAATCTTCTTACGAAAAATAAGTGAATAAGTGTATTTGCTATTTTTTTCTTTTACAATAAAAATGTGCAGAATTTATTTGCGAGGTATCTTTGTAATTATATTTATCGATAAAATATATACGCATATACAATTGAATCTCCCTCCCCCTCTCTCTTTCTCTCTCTCTTTCTCTCTCGCTTTCTCTCTCATCACCTTGATCCATCTTATATACAAGGTGTGTCAAAAAAGTATCAAGATTGAAGGTACTTTTTGACACATCTTGTATTCTGAAAAAGAAATCAATGCTCTATTCATTGTTAATTTCTATCTTGGTAAATACAGCTTCGAACTCAGCAATTTTATGACACACATAATTTTCTGAAAAAAAATAATAACGTTCTATTCGGTCTTCATTTCTATCTTTGTAAATACAGCTTCAATCTCTATACTTTTATGACACACCTTGTATTCTGAAAAAAAATAACGTTCAATTCATTGTTAATTTATATCTTGGTAAATACAGCTTTGAACTCAGCAATTTTATGACTCACCTTGTATTCTGAAAAAAATCAACGTTCCATTCATTGTTCATTTCTATCTTGGTAAATACAGCTTCAATCTCTATACTTTTATGACACACCTTGTATTCTGGAAAAAAAATTACGTTCCATTCATTGTTAATTCATATCTTGGTAAATACAGCTTTGAAATCGGCAATTTTGTGACACACCTTGTATTCTGAAAAAAAATCCAAATTCCATTCATTGTTCATTTATATCTTGGTAAATACAGCTTCAATTTCGATACTTTTATGGCACACTTTGTATTCAAATACTTTGCAACCCAGATATACGCAAACAGATACAAAGGATCTATGAACATCTCAAATCGGACTAACTTCCTGTTGAAGAGAATGTCTGTTTCATTTCCATTCTATTTTTTATTTTCATTTTGTTTACCAAAGGAAGGGATGAGGCATCCCAATATTTTTCTCATGCATCATTCTATATGGCCTTCAGTTCTAAGTATTTTGAATTTTGTCAACGCTTTCTTATATTCATATTACTTAAATATATAGTCCATATGATTTTCATATTCACACACACACCACACACACACACACACACACACACACATATATATATAATATTATATATATATTATATATATATAATATATATTACTCCCCATCCCCCTAGATTGTCGGTGATGACCACCAACTAAAAGCATAAAACACAACGCTCTCCTATATGAGGGATGGAGCACTCTATGGCGGCCTTTTAAATAAAAAGCGATGTGTGTATTAAAACAGTTAAAATCCCCTTCGTATTCTGTTGGTGATGACAGCCTGGTGGTTAAGGTAACGGACTGACACCCAACCGATCGGATTTCAATCCCGGCTATTGGTAGCTTATAAATGTCTAGCCACATTAAAGAGACTTGATAAGTCGAAACACGTGTTTGTGGATGACTATATATATATAATATATATATATATATATATATATATATCGGAAACAACATACGGAAGTCGTATAGACAAAAAGGGGTTGTTTATATCGTTCCAGGCTAGTGGGTTCTTTTTCAGAGAGAAGGAGAGAGTGAGGGTAAGGTCAACTATACTATTGTAAATCACGTTCATGCGCGCTGTTCGTTGCCACCCTAGTCACGACGGAGCCACAACAAACACGTCCGACCCTCCTCGGGTCTGGTGAAATAGTGGCCGAATTTTCTTTACTTCTGTTTGTTGTCCCGTGGGGAAATGTAACATCCGCTTCCGCTCAAAACCCGGAACTTCCGGGTTTTTAAATATCTATTTCCGGGTCATTGGTTGGTCAATGGCTGGCCCCTGTTGAGTGTTTACCCTTACAATCTTTAACCTCTTTTTGTTCTCATTTATTTTTATTTTCTTTCTCCAGAAATCTGATTACCGCTTTCTTTTCAATCCCCAAATTCTCCGTAGACCATGATAATTACACTACACATAGCCGGTGAGACATAAGAAATAGTGGCCTAATTTTTTAAAAAATGCTTGTTTATTATGACAAGTTATACAGACTGTATAATATTGGCCTGCGATATTTTTCCAAATGTCATAGGTTAATCAGGTGATATATGATCGCCATTTCATGCTGAATTCTAAAATACCATTCATTGTGTTTAGTCAGGTCTGGTATTTAAGATACTCCACACAAAAGTTGTACATAATAATAACACTTATTCAAAAGCACGTGGACTTCACTTGTCACAGCTATAATACTGTTCTGTACATTCCAAGTAAAGCTTGTATCTTAAAAATTTGATCTGATTAGTAAAAATGAGTTTTGTTTTTAGATTCAATGTAAAAACGGCCATAAAATCAACTATTCTATATTCGACCTTGAAAACATCACAGACTGGTGTAATCGAAATAAATAGATTTTTTTTCTAATTGCAAATCGATTTACATGGATTTATTGTATCGAATTGAAAAAATAAATGAGTTTATTGGAAAAAAGCTGTTCTTTCTCATTTCCACTATGATTGCATGAAGAATTAGTTACATTTGAACCATTGATTCAATTATTGAAATCTATAAAGAGTCTATACAATAACCTGTGTCCCCACACATTGTTTGTTTGGTTAGTTGGTTTGATTTTACGGCATGTAAACGCATTTTGGGTTATTTAATGCCGAAAAAATGTTTTATTAATTATTGATGACTAATTATTTAAATTCAATTTTTTTTAGATTCAATTTCTTTAAAAAATCATTTTTTTTACTCATTTTTTCTATTCAACCCATTCAATGGACACTAAAGATTTCGACTACTCCGGGAAGCAGTAGACCTGGTCATAATGTCAAGGCAGGGGTACTTTACCCTACCCATAGTTCCAACATTGGAAATGACAAATTAGATGCATATTACAGTTATACCGAGGCCACTACGACCCTCAGCCACGGCCTTCTAGCTGCTATATGATAAAAAGTGTTACGGACTTAAGAACATAAGAACAATAGGTTTGGAACAATCATATAGGTGCCGGGGCTTTACTTGGCCAGGCGATGGATTGGAGGGACATTTCCGATCACCTTTCTAGCCCAAGTAAACTGTGTATGTGTTTACCTAACCCCATGCGCAATGAGCAGGATGTGACGCAAGGTCAAAGTATTAAACATATGGCTAGAATCAACAACTCTCTTCTTGTGTAATTCTCTTACCAAACATGAATAACCAAGTCGACCCTATTATTTACGCAGAGCTTGGGGGAACACAGAAAAATATTTGCCTTAGGAAAGAATGAAAAGCAAACTGCTTCTTCTAGGATTTCAATATTTTTGATCACACCTCATCAACAGATATTATAGAACAGACATATCTTAT
>CM042138.1:11398880-11401380 GCA_023376005.1 Doryteuthis pealeii | reverse complement strand
ATCTATATTGTTAATAATTTATATATATATATATATATATATATATATATATATATATATATATATATTTCGGCGTGTGTCCCTCTGTGTGTGTGTGTGTGTGTGTGTGTGTGTGTGTGTCTGAAAGAGAGACAGAGACAGAGAGAGAGAGAGCGAATGCGAAGGAAATTAATTATATATATATATATATATATATATATATATAATATATAATATATATATGAGTAAATCTACATCGGTTAATATATATATATATATATAATATATATATATATATATATATATTATATATAGTTTTGTTATATCTATATTAGTGCTCAATATTATAGATAGAGCATATATGCCTGATACGGTAACGAGAACATAAAGTCATTTGGTTTTAAAATCACATTGGCAAGAAACTGACTGTTACCATGTGACATTGTGTCTATGTCTTCGCTACCCTTATATATATATATATATATATATATTATATATATATATATATGTGTGTGTGTGTGTGTGGTGTGTGTGTGTGTGTGTGTGTGTGTGTGTGTGTTTGTTGATCTCAACGGACAATTCTTGTTTGTTTTAAAGAAACTTGTAAGCCTCTCCTCCTATTAATTCCTACTGCTACTGTTTGTTTAAAAAGAAACAATGGAAACATCTCACCAGTTCCACACCTGATGATGGCACTATGTTGTGTAGAATACGCTTGTGGTAAAACCTTTGGTGCATTCATATGCCAATTCCACTCGGATATTAAAAAAAACACGGCCAGACTTTTAAACCAGGGGTTCCTAATCTGTTTTGTCATAGCCCACCTAATCACCTAGAAAATTGTGATGTCCTTCATGTAGTCATGCGTATTTTTAATAATTTAAAAAGTGAACTCAGTTTGGCTCAATAAGCTTAAAAAGCTAATACCTTGATGTAAACAAGTTTCAAAAGAACAAGGGATGTATGAAAAATGTTTTAAAAAAGACAGAATAAAATCGAAAATCTGAACCCTGACATTGTTAGACTTAATTGACCCAGCCCCTTAAAATCACTTGTGGGGCGTACGACCGACGTTGGGACCACTGCTATAAACTAATTCTCGTGTTAAAATCATATAATTGTGTGTAGAAAATAGAAAAACACGAATTAATCCAAAAAGAGGAATATATCTTGATTATGAAGTCGACGTTATAACCTTTCGATTTTATCTGCAAAAGTGGAGAGTCTGGCTGAGGTGTTTGAAGAGAGAAGAGGCAAGATGAGGGTCTGTCCTCCCAGAATATTTAGCTTCGGTGGGAGAAAAATAAATGAGCTCTAAAATAAAACAAAATGGGGTCATGTGTTCGTTACTAAAACTATCAGCGGTAACTAACAAGAAAATAACCAAGAGAATAAAAGTAATTTCAAACCCGAACAACGAGAGAATGCCAGCCCAGCAAAAATCCCCGGTAAGTTAAGACAAATAAAACTAGTAGCAGGACTTGTGGATATACCACAGTATGTGTGGACACCGTTCCGTCCCCTGAAGACGAGGGTGAAGTGTCCAAAAAATGAATAAATAAATAAATAATCTGCATCTGCACAAGTGACTCTGCAGCCCAATTCTCGAGTGACAGTCTTTGGTGCGCTGAATTCACACAAAATGTGATGCCTTCTGGGGCTGCTGTCTTTTCTCTCTCTTTCTGGCTCTCTTTGCTATCGAAGCTACTCTCCTCTACGCCTCACCCCTATCCGTGCCTTGCTTAACGTTTAAGGCGCCAGGCCGCTCTATTTTATGGCATCTACCCCCCCCCCCACGTGTTTGTGTCTATATGATATATCCTCATGTCTATCCCCTCAGACATATTTAAATCGTAGGCGTGGTCTACCTACTGATCAGGAGCCTTTTACTAATTCGCCATACAAAAGATTTTTTGGGATGTGGACATTTTCCATTCTCATGTTCAAGATGACATGACCAATCCCGTGAAGCCGCCTCACACGGAAAATGGAGAACGTGTTGTTCATGTCGGCGCAATACAGCACGACTGTGTTGGACACTTTATCCCCACTATTGTAATGTTTTTATTACAACGTTTGATATGTGTACTTAAGAGCTATTGCAAATAGTTCAATATGTAAAAAGTACAATAATATCGATTTAAATGTCACTATTTTTTCGTTCTTTCCTTCCTTCTTATAACACTGGTTTACAAAGAAATTGAGGCAAACACAAAAATAGCTGTTTTAACCTAATTTAGGGGTGCTGAATTCCGTTTTTACTCATCACCTCTAGATTTTTAGATATGCATACCGTACATTTTGTACACATACTGTACATTAAGGCGTATATGCATTCAGGGTTAATTTCTAATATTGTGTGACATGTCTTCTTTTTAGTTATTATGCAGGAAACTGAGAGCATGGGAAGCATTTAAGTCAGTCTGTAGTGGCTTCCTTTGTAACACACGCGTACCAAATTACCAAGCCTGTATTGAGAAGTTGCTACATACTTATGAGGATATGGAATGCCGAATGTCAC
>CM042138.1:11386380-11393880 GCA_023376005.1 Doryteuthis pealeii | reverse complement strand
TCAAGACTGATGCGTCCTTTTCTTGTCCCAGAAGATTACCAGCATTAACTTTTCTTTATTACGGATCGATGTGCTAAGGACTTTTTTCTTTACATGAGAGTCAGTATGATTTCACTCTATGGACTTTTTTTTCTACTTTTCGTATTAGTACACCCACGTTTAGACCGTCTGTGATATTTATTTGACTAAAACATGCTTCCCTGTGCATATCCTATTTTATTCTATAAATTTCCCATGGTTTGTACTTCTAAGACACCAAAAATGTGTAATGTTGCAGAATCAATTAAATATATGTAGATACATTAGGAAATAAAATGAATATGAATAGGCAACTAGTCTAGGAGGGGAAAAACTGAATACAAATCTGTTGAACTCAGCTTAAGAAATTTACCTTGTGTCGTTTCCTACTCATGCAGAGGGTTCGGGTAAATCTTGTTATAATGGAGATTATGTGTGTGTCTGTAACCGAAACTACGTAACCAATAACAAGACAATTCCTTTAGTTATTTACGTTATATTCTCAATGGTTATTAAATAATCATTATTCAATCTTAATTAGCATCATATCATATATAATTTCTCTACTTATCTGCTGATCTCATCGGAATCTATCACGATCTGAGAAGCTGGGGAGTTGGTTCTGTTGTTTGACTGGCATTTTCAGCGTTATTTTGAGTTTGGAACTACTTGGGATTTTCTTGGGAGGTATTTGTATCCGTTTGTAGTTCTTAATAATGAACACGAAACTTTGTTGTTTTTCACAGATCTCATTTAATTTTATTTTAGAATAGCTTGGAGAAGAGATTGCATCTTCCGTCTTTCCTCCTCAAACACTTAACCCAAATATCATCTTAGCTAAAACTCTCAAACTTTCCACTCTCTCATTCATCCTTCACCGTTCTCGACCAATCAGAAGCTAACAGGTCAGTCATTCACACGTCATCCTTATTCTAGTTATTTTCCATTATTATCTACACGTTTAATTAAATTTTCGTTTTATTTTTTTCACATCTCCCCATCTCATTATTGTCTCTAACATTCGTTGCTCGTGATTGAACCAGCGACTCTTCTCTTTTGACCTTCACAGCTCTGTTCTTCTCCTCTCCCAGTTCCTCTACTCCTCCGTTTTCTGTTCCACCTCACCTTCGTTCCTCGTTTGATTTATGTCGTTGCTCGCTCTAGTCTATCGACTGAATTACCATTTTTCCTCCCCTCCCTCTCAGAGAAGCAGACGTTTTATCTCCAATCTCTACCCATAATGCCTCAGGCGCTTCTATAAAGAGGCCTTTCCATCTCCTCCCTAACTTTTCGATGTTGCATGCCTGCATACACCCACTCCTCGTTCACCCGTTCAGTTCCGATGTCTCAGGCAAGGTGGACTTGCACGCAAAGCAAGTCATGCCCGTTTTGCACGTGGTAAGTCTCTTCTCTCACTGCAAATGTTATAAAAGACCCGTCCGCTTCAACCTGATGTACACTATTTTTTTGCCACTATGTTACTCCCAATATTTTTGCTAGATTAAACATTTTTTGCCATAAACCAATCCAGATACGAGAAAATAATTAAAGACATAAACTTTCAAAATATTCCCCCTTATTTAATTTTTAAAGTCTTGTAAAGTCTTAAAACAATCTTTATTTTATAATAGATAATTCAACCATAAAATAAACGTCACAGAACATACCAAACTTTGCTGATTGGTAGAAGTAATCGAACTACTGAAAATATAGTTGAGTAATGTAGTGATCACCGATCACCACCAACGCAGAGGTCTACAGTAAAATAGTAATACTTGCTTTATATATCAATAAACACAATAAGGATCTCCTCTCTCTCTCTCTCTCTCTCTATCTCTCTATCTATCTCTCTATCTATCTATCTATATATATAGTATATTATATATATATATATATATATATATATATATAGTATCCAATTTCTGCTTAAAATTTTCCGTCGCAGTGGCATCAGTAAATATTTACTGAATTCATTTCTATTTCATTGAAACCATTGTAGATGCTTATTTACCCTCTAATAATAATATTAGTAGTATTATATATATATATATTATATATATATATATATATATATATATATATATATATATATATATATATATATAAATATATATATATTTCAATAAGAAAGAAAAATTCAAACCGTCATTTGGTTTTATGAATTATTTCGACCGGTTACTCAATAAATGAACACAGTTTTACGAGATAGCTATTATATAATAACCATGAGAGTATACTAATGGAAAAAAATACTTTTATAAACAGTTCCAGGTAATAGAGGGTCTATTAAATGGATAATTTCTTTTTTTCAAAAAACATCATAAACGACACCCTACCTTGCGTCTTTATTTTAACTGCTGAATGTCTCTACTACACCGAGAGATGTTGGGTGCTCATTAATGATACTTTGATAAACAGCCAAAATACGTTACCTATTTGGTAAAGTATATTGAAAAATATAGCCTAGAAATGTTCTGCTTCCGGTTACCTATACAGCTCTTTTAACCTAAGACACTATGCTCTGTGAGACGTTTCCTAAATACATTCCCTGTTTTGTGGTTTTGTGGTGTCTTCCTTGTACTTTTATAAACAGATCTAAGGCTTTGATTCTTTTGCCTATAACGTTTCCCGATGTTTTCTGTGTGTACGTGTCTTTCCTGCTTTCCGTCACACTCTCGCGTCCTTTTCACCTGAGATTTCCAACATCTTTAGAAAGTTAAAAGACGACTCAAAGGAATTAATTAAGTCGAGGAACACCGAGTAGGAATAATTTAGAAAAAGTCAACACAAGTATCAACAAATTAGTTGAAACTTTGGTCAAATTACTTTCAATCAGACCAACCAACCATTTATTTATTTTGTGATTATTCTTTATTTCGTTGTTAACCAAAACGTATTATATTAGACTGACCCGACCGACTGGGATTGATAATTGAACTTGGTTCCGAATAGGATTTTGTGTAGTATCATATATATTTCTATATTTTGTGGTATTATAATGTAAAAATCAGACTAATCTAAACTTAATAGGAATACTGGACGTTGAGGTTCATTAAATTTTAGCATCGCATCCCCCTGAAAATAAGAAAGAAAGGAACGCCCAAATGTCAACGCTCAGTAATGAGAAAATAAATTAAAACAACAGATATATAAAGATAAAAGCATCCATTGATTTTTCTGTGGCTTCTTAGATTAATCCTGGTAATCTAAAATAGTGTGCACAAAATGATGACTTCATGTGAAATAAACGAAAGGGTAAGGAAGTGTAATAAGGAATTATTTTAAAGGATAAGAAAGTATTTAGAACGGTTTATATACGTTTCAACATTCATGAATATGAAAGAAAATCGAACGTGATATTCAAAGAGACCCGAGTATAAAATTAATGTAATACGTAATAGAACACCCCTCATATATTTCTAGGATTTACCATGTTAGAATCTATGATGTCAAACAGATGGGGGGTAAAACCATGAAAAAGGAACAAAGAGAAAGGGGTTGTCAATGACAGTTCATATTCAGCGTAGGAGGAAGTACTGCGCGAGATATCTGTGCGAGATTATACCACTGATAGGAATTGCTTGGAACTTACCTAAAATTAATAATTTAATCACTATTTTAATATCCTAAAGATCTTGGTAGTGGTGTGTTTTGATTTCAGAGGAAGTAAGGGGGAGGGGAGAGTTGAAGTGATATTAGGTCACTGAGTCAGTTTTTGGTGAAGGAGTAGGGGGAGAATTTTTTCTTTTTTTTTCAAATATATATATATATAAGTATATTAAATCTAATATAGTATTATATAAATTAATTTTGGTTTATATCTAATTGCATGGAAGCTTATCTGTTTAATGTTTATTAATTGCTCTAGTCTGTCAAAATGTTTGAGCACTTTCCCCCAATATATATATTGTCTTACTACTAATCCTAATTACCTGCAATTCATGTGTCTTACTCAAAGTCACATACAAGTGAGTAGTGTTAAAATACACACCATGTCGTAGATACATATTAAACATAAGTATATACCTAGATTAAATTATATATATATATACTATAATTGTGTGTGTGTGTGTGTGTGGGTGTGTGTGCGTGTGTTCTGCACGCTCACTCCGCTGTTCTCCTATCTTCCCTGTTCTTTCTTTCTCTTTCTTTCTTTCTTTCTTTCTTATTTTGATTTTTTTGTGTAGTAATGGTTCCTTTTTCTTCCCTTTATTCTTTTTATTTTATTTTAAATAAAAAAATTAACAAGAGCAATATCAACCAAAGAGAGAAGATAAAAAAAGCAAGAATCAACGTTAATGCGTCATCTAAAAAATAACAAGAAACACTTGAAGCAAAGGCGCGGAGAGCACATTGGGCCGAAACGTTGTGTAGATAACAATGATGAGAGGATAATCGGAGTTCGGGATGACAACGGCAGAATAAATTCAATAATTGCTTATTTTTCTCCGGTTAAGTTTGGCGGTATTATACGAACACTATGCGTCAGCTTAAGTAGAGTGTTCGACTAGGAATCACAATGTTCCTTAAGGTTCGACTACCAGGCTCTCGGCCAACTCAGCATAATGAATAACGCACAGGGATCTGTGCGGGGTTTACAAGTAAGGAGCTGATGGTAGATATGGCGCTCTAATAATAAAAATAACACCTCAGTACGAGCTAAAAATAATCCCTTGTCTAGCAGCTAAAGTGAAAAAAAGGGGATAGACTTCCACGTCGCTGTCTTGGCTGAAGATATGCCTAGAAGCTTGTTAGGTTAGACCGCGCAGTCCGATCGACGTTTATTAACGCCATGAGATTTTAAAAGCTTGGAACCCGTCTTCCATTCATATAGCGTGATGACACGATAGAATGGAATGGACTGGAACCCACCGAATCATTGGAGAGGAGAATAACTTGTTATGCAATGATAACTTGTATCATATGATGAGACATGCAGTATATGTGCAGACATCGTATGTCAGAGTCCTGATGGGTGACCGGTGCGTGGATGCTAGCGCCATCGAAAATAACAAGGAGATTGTGGTTGCTGCCCTACGTGGACAAGGAGATTTTGTTGCTGCTTCTGCGCTCCCTGAATACTGTAAAAAAATCAGAGGCATGAACTTGGAGAATGAATGGAAGACTACAGGCTGTGTCTAGAAAAAAAGCAACATATACAAACTATCTGAGTTGCGTTCGTACAAAGACAGAAATCCCTCGAAAATCTGCCCCAACGCTGGAAAAGGTCAAAAATCAGTTTTCAAGCGAATTTTTACGAACTAATGCCAATTCCAATGTTTTGCCTCCAAACTCCTCAGGGACCTTTACCCCTTGCACGCACTGATCAATGTATGTAGGTGGTGCTGTTTGAGGAAGGACACGACCGGAAATCGACGTGCCAGTACTAGTGACGAAAAGCCCAGTAATAGAATTAAGGTTTGTTCTTTTTTGAATCCCATGTGCACAGGGAAACTGTAACTATAAGGCCTTGTCCTCCAGCGAGCTCGAGCAGGATCGAATGCCTGTGATTCGAAGCCACGAGCTAATGTGTCGGTCATCGCCGGGTTAATATGTTTATGAGTAATAGATAAAGTAAAGATGTTCGGGGCAAGGACGGAGAGTGGAGGGGTGATGTTGATCTCAGGAGACCCGCGCGGACGATGGAAGGTTGGTGTAACTCTTTCCGCCTCATGGAGACCCACTTCCCAATCACCGTGCCTCGTTGAAATTGTACTTTACTATAAAGAAATTTAGTGGTTACGCCGGCACTTAGCAAGCCCGTTTTTTTTCGCTATTATGACTGTCAGTATTTTTGCCGAATCGACTGATTATTAGTACTATAGCGTTATATACGCAAAAGAACCAAGTAACTTAAAGTAGGCGTATAATAATAGAGTACAGTACTTTATACTACAGCTTAAATTACCCCGATCCCTGACCACCGAAGTGAAACATGTTTTATTGAAATACGCCAGCGCAGTTTTCATAAAATACTAATTAAAAAGCATAATCACACCCGGAATGGTATGTATTAGAGTGTTTATTTAGGAATTTTTTTTTTTAAACATGAAAATATTCATAATGAGCATAGACCATATAAGCTAATATTCAAATGGGAAGGTTCGGGCTAGTTTTACTAAAATGACTAAAATACTAGATATCTCCTTGAGTAGGTATACGTGAGTGAGAAAGTCGATATTTCGCCTAACCCTATCGCATGACACTAAGCATTGACCATAATGCTGTAATTCAATGTGTAGGGATTCGGTCTAGTTTGACTAATACTAATACTACGGTTCCGATATTTACAGATGATACCGATACCATATCATAAACCTGAGCATGACCATAAGCTGTATTCAAATGGCGTAGGGTTATTTGGGCTAAGTTTGACTATAACTAATACTACACGTCGATATTTAACGACCGAACCTATCCCATAACCTAAGTAGCATGGACCATGAAGGAGGGCTGTAATTCAATGGTAGTGGTTGGGCTTAAGTTTTTACTAATACTATCTACGCATCGATGATTTACGATGCCGAAAACCCATATCCATAAACCTTAGAAGCATGACCATTAAGCTGTAGTTCGAATGGGTAGGTAGTTGGGCTAAGTTTGACCTAAGGTACTAATAATGACTGACGTGCAAGTACGCGGACGGGTAGCGGTGGGGTCGGATATTTACGCGAACGCATAATCCATGAACCTAAGCATGCCATAGTAAGCTGTATTCAATTGGGTAGGGTTTTGGGCCTAGTTTGACTAGATACTAAATCTCAACGAGGTCGATCGGATAATTCTACGATGCCGAACCATATCCATTGAAACCTAGCATAACACTATAAGCCTGTATTCATGGGATAAGCGGCTTGTGGAACTAGTGTTTTGACTCAATACTGAATCGACTTAGACGCTCGATATATACGCCGAACCATATCCATAAACCTAGCATGACCATTAGGCTGTAATTCAAATGGTTAGGTTTGCGGCTAGTTTGATCTAATACTATACTAACTAAGGAGTAGTCGATATTTACGCACGCGAACCATATCCTAAACTATAGCATGGACCATGAAGCTGTAATTCAATGGTGTAGGGTATCGGGCTATGTTTGACTAATAAACTAGAATACTACGTCGATATTCGGCCGAACCATATTCCATCAAACCTAAGCATGACCATTCAAGCCTGTATCAAATGGGTTAGGGTATTGGGACTAGTTTTGACTAATACTAATACTATGACGGGTGCTCTCGATATTTTTTACAGCCCCCCCGAAGAGAGAAACCCGCGCCATTTAAATTCATAAACCTAAACATGACCACTAAGCTGTATTCAATGGGTAGGGTTTGGGCTAGTCTTGAATTAAATACTTCCTAATACTACGAGCAGGGAGATCGATATTACCCGAAGACATAATCCATAAATAAAACATACGAGCCATAAAAGCTGTATTCAATGGGTAAGAGGGTTTGGCGTGCTAAGTTTGACTAATAT
>CM042138.1:11382000-11386370 GCA_023376005.1 Doryteuthis pealeii | reverse complement strand
CGGACAAAGTCAGGAAGGAGATGGGTATAATCATAAAAGGGTAGGCTAAAACCCGAGCGCTTGGCGAAATTTCAGTGGAAGGGGAGGAATAGCAGAAGAGAACGGGTTGAAGCATAAGTCAATTTGGCCAAAGAAGAGAGATGGCGAAAGGCAGAGGGATGGGCGAAAGACAGGAGAGGAGATGGGTATAATCATAACAGGTAAGGCCTAAAACCTGAGGTTTGGCGAAAATTCAGTGGAAAGGAGAATGGCAGAGGAGACGGGTGTAAGCATAAGTCAATTGCCAAAGAAGAGAGCATGGTAAAAGGCACAAGGGATGGCCGAAAGTCAGGAGAGGGGATGGGTATATCATCATAACAGGTAGGCCTTAAAACCTGAAGTTTGGCGAAATTCAGTGGAAGGGAGAATGGCAGAGTAGACGGGTGTAAGCATAAGTCAATGTGGCCAAAGAAGAGAGATGGCGAAAGGCAGAGGGATGGGGGTAAGAACAGGAAGAGGAGATGGTATAAATCATAAACAGGCGTTAAGGCCTCAAAACACGAGGCTTGGGAGATGCGAAATACGGTGGAAGGGGAGAATGGCAGAAAAGACGGGTGTAAGCATAAGTCAATTGGCCAAAGAAGAGATATGGCGAAAGGTAGGGGATGGGCGAAAGACAGGAGAGGAGATGGGTATAATCATAACAGGGTAGGCCTAAAACCCGCGGCTTGGCGAAATTCAGTGGAAGGGGAGAATGGCAGAGGAGACGGGTGTAAGCATAAGTCAATTGGCCAAAAGAAGAGATATGGCGAAAGGCAGAGGGATGGGCAAAAGACAGGAGAGGAGATGGGTATAATCTTAACAGGGTGGGCCTAAAAGCCGAGGCTTTGCCAAATTTAGTGGAAGGGGAGAATGGCAGAGGAGACGGGTGTAAGCATAGTCAATTGGCCAAAAGAAGAGAAATGGCGAAAGGCAGAGGGATGGGCGAAAGACAGGAGAGGAGATGGGTATAATCTTAACAGGGTAGGCCTAAAAGCCGAGCTTGGCGAAATTCAGTGGAAAGGGAGAATGGCAGAGGAGACGGGTGTAAGCATAAGTCAATTGCCAAAAGAAGAGATATGGCGAAAGGCAGAGGGATGGGCGAAAGACAGGAGAGGAGATGGTATAATCATAAAAGGGTAGGCCTAAAACCGAGCTTGGCGAAATTCAGTGGAAGGGAGAATGGCAGAGGAGACGGGTGTAAGCATAAGTCAATTGGCCAAAGAAGAGATATGGCGAAAGGCAGAGGGATGGGCGAAAGACAGGAGAGGAGATGGGTATAATCATAACAGGGTAGGCCTAAAACCGAGGCTTGGCGAAATTCAGTGGAAGGGGAGAATGGCAGAGGAGACGGGTGTAAGCATAAGTCAATTGGCCAAAAGAAGAGATATGGCGAAAGGCAGAGGGATGGGCGAAAGACAGGAGAGGAGTGGGTATAATCTTAACAGGGGGCCTAAAACCGAGGCTTGGGAAATTCAGTGGAAGGGAGAATGGCAGAGGAGACGGGTGTAAGCATAGTCAATTGGCCAAAAGAGAGATATGGCGAAAAGCAGAGGGATGGCGAAAGACAGGAGAGGAGATGGTATAATTTAACAGGGTAGGCCTAAAAGCGAGGCTTTGGCAAATTTAGTGGAAGGGGAGAATGGCAGAGGAGACGGGTGTAAGCATAAGTCAATTGGCCAAAAGAAGAGATATGGCGAAAGGCAGAGGGATGGGCGAAAGACAGGAGAGGAGATGGGTATAATCATAACAGGGTAGGCCTAAAACCCGAGGCTTGGCGAAATTCAGTGGAAGGGGAGAATGGCAGAGGAGACGGGTGTAAGCATAAGTCAATTGGCCAAAGAAGAGATATGGCGAAAGGCAGAGGGATGGGCGAAAGACAGGAGAGGGATGGTATAATCATAACAGGGTAGGCCTAAAACCGAGGCTTGGCGAAATTCAGTGGAAGGGGAGAATGGCAGAAGAGACGGGTGTAAGCATAAGTCAATTGGCCAAAGAAGAGATATGGCGAAAGGCAGAGGGATGGGCGAAAGACAGGAGAGGGATGGGTATAATCATAACAGGGTAGGCCTAAAACCCGAGGCTTGGCGAAATTCAGTGGAAGGGGAGAATGGCAGAGAGACGGGTGTAAGCATAAGTCAATTGGCCAAAGAAGAGATATGGCGAAAGGCAGAGGGATGGGCGAAAGACAGGAGAGGAGATGGGTATAATCTAACAGGGTAGGCCTAAAACCCGAGGCTTGGCGAAATTCAGTGGAAGGGGAGAATGGCAGAGGAGACGGGTGTAAGCATAAGTCAATTGGCCAAAAGAAGAGATATGGCGAAAGGCAGAGGGATGGGCGAAAGACAGGAGAGGGGATGGTATAATCATAACAGGGTAGGCCTAAAACCCCGACTTGGCGAAATTCAGTGGAAGGGGAGAATGGCAGAGGAGACGGGTGTAAGCATAAGTCAATTGGCCAAAAGAAGAGATATGGCGAAAGGCAGAGGGATGGGCGAAAGACAGGAGAGGAGATGGGTATAATCATAACAGGGTAGGCCTAAAACCCGAGGCTTGGCGAAATTCAGTGGAAGGGGAGAATGGCAGAGGAGACGGGTGTAAGCATAAGTCAATTGGCCAAAAGAAGAGATATGGCGAAAGGCAGAGGGATGGGCGAAAGACAGGAGAGGAGATGGTATAATCTAAACAGGGTAGGCCTAAAACCCAAGGCTTGGCGAAATTCAGTGGAAGGGGAGAATGGCAGAGGAGACGGGTGTAAGCATAAGTCAATTGGCCAAAAGAAGAGATATGGCGAAAGGCAGAGGATGGGCGAAAGACAGGAGAGGGATGGTATAATCATAACAGGGTAGGCCTAAAACCCGAGCTTGGCGAAATTCAGTGGAAGGGAGAATGGCAGAGGAGACGGGTGTAAGCATAAGTCAATTGGCCAAAGAAGAGATATGGCGAAAGGCAGAGGGATGGCGAAAGACAGGAGAGGAGATGGGTATAATCATAACAGGGTAGGCCTAAAACCGAGGCTTGGCGAAATTCAGTGGAAGGGGAGAATGGCAGAGGAGACGGGTGTAAGCATAAGTCAATTGGCAAAAGAAGTGATGGCGAAAGGCAGAGGGATGGGCGAAAGACAGGAGAGGAGTGGGTAATCTTAACAGGTGGGCTAAAAGCCGAGGCTTTGGCAATTCAGTGGAAGGGGAGAATGGCAGAGGAGACGGGTGTAAGCATAAGTCAATTGGCCAAAGAGAGATATGGCGAAAGCAGAGGGATGGGCGAAAGACAGGAGAGGAGATGGGTATAATGTTAACAGGGTGGCCTAAAAGTCGAGGCTTTGAAATTTAGTGGAAGGGGGGAATGGCAGAGGAGACGGGTGTAAGCATAAGTCAATTGGCCAAAGAGGAGATATGGCGAAAGGCAGAGGGATGGGCGAAAGACAGGAGAGGAGATGGGTAATATCTTAACATTTAGGCCTAAAAGCGAGGCTTGGTGAAATTCAGTGGAAGGGGAGAATGGCAGAGGAGACGGGTGTAAGCATAAGTTGATTGGCCAAAAGAAGAGATATGGCGAAAGGCAGAGGGATGGGCGAAAGACAGGAGAGGAGATGGGTATAATCTAACAGGGTAGGCCTAAAAGCCGAGGCTTGGTGAAATTCAGTGGAAGGGGAGAATGGCAGAGGAGACGGGTGTAAGCATAAGTCAATTGGCCAAAAGAAGAGATTTGGCGAAAGGCAGAGTGATGGGCGAAAGACAGGAGAGGAGATGGGTATAATCATAACAGGGTAGGCATAAAACCCGAGGCTTGGCGAAATTCAGTGGAAGGGGAGAATGGTAGAGGAGACGGGTGTAAGCATAAGTCAATTGGCCAAAAGAAGAGATATGGTGAAAGGCAGAGGGATGGGCGAATAATAGGAGACGAGATGGTATAATCTTAACAGGGTGGGCCTAAAAGCCGAGGCTTGGCGAAATTCAGTGGAAGGGGAGAATGGCAGAGGAGACGGTGTAAGCATAGTCAACTGGCAGATATGGCGAAAGCAGAGTGATGGGCGAAAGAAGATGGGTCCAATCCTAACAGGCTGGGTCTAAAAGCCAAAGGCTTTGGGAATGGGCGAAAGACAGGAGAGGAGATGGGTATAATCTTAACAGGGTAGGCCTAAAAGTCAAGGCTTGGGAAATTAAGTGGAAGGGGAGAATGGCAGAGGAGACGGGTGTAAGCATAAGTCAATTGGCCAAAAGAGAGATATGGCGAAAGGCAGAGGGATGGCGAAAGACAGGAGAGGAGATGGGTATAATCTTAACAGGGTAGGCTAAAAGCCGAGGCTTGGAAAAATTAGTGGAAGGGGAGAATGGCAGAGGAGACGGGTG
>CM042138.1:11359500-11377000 GCA_023376005.1 Doryteuthis pealeii | reverse complement strand
TTAAAACTTAAGGAACGGATTAATAGAATTCGAGTTTAATTTAAAGTGAAAATTTGATTTGATAAACGAGGAAATTGACTTACGAGTGGTAGGAAATAAACTCGCAAGTCAAGGTACTAATGTATTCTTTTATTCTTGCTTGATTTCAAATTAGGCACAAGTTGCTGATACGTAAGTTTTAAGGGCTGAACTTGCACAAGGGTGTCAAAATTAGGGAGACCCAGAAAAAACAGAACCCACAAATTTTGTAATAAAACTGTTATTTTAACTATAGGGGTTTAGGGTTAGGGTTTAGGGTTAGAGTTAGGGGTAGAGTTAGGATTAGGGTTAGGGTTGGGTTTAGGGTTAGTTTAATGGGAAAATGAATAAATAATTTGGGTGCTGTTTTTTTCTGGGTCACCCTGTATACCAGTGACCCAGAAAAAAACAGAACCCACACATTTTGTAATAAAACTGTTAATTTTAACTACGGGTTTTAGGGTTAGGGTTAGGGGTTAGGCTTAGGCTTTGGGGTTAGGGTTAGGGTCGGGGTTGGTGTTTAAGGTTAGTTTAATGGGAAAATAAATAAATAATTTGGGTTCTGTTTTTCTGGGTCAATCTAATTTTGAAACCTTTGTGCAAGTTCAGCCGTTTTAAGATTAAAATCATCAGTTCTATACCAGGTCAGCGAATAACTGTGTAACGGCGAGTGAGAGCGTCATGATAACAATTGACTGTTATGAATTTCCTGAAATAATTGAATCAGTAAAACATGTCATCCGGGCTAGAAATAAAGGATTCTGTGAGAGAATGGCTCCAACTCGAAAATTAATTGAAAGAATCTCAAATCAGCAGCCACATCTTTGTTATAAGAATAACAAAGACGAAGAATCTAGGCCGAAGGAAAGCACTGACTGACATTCATATAAATCTTGGTTTGCAGAAAAATCTTTTTTTTCTTTTTCAGATCTCATTTATTTCAGATTCAATTAGTAAATATTGGCAGATTTTTAAAGTTCATGTTTTTCTTCTTTGTGGAATGCTTATTTATCTTCATGTGTACGTGTACTTACAACAGCAGGTGGCTTCCTGTTTTATAATATATATATATATATATATATATATATATATATATAGAGAGAGAGAGAGAGAGAGAGACAGACAGACAGACAGAGAGACAGAGAGAGACAGAGAGAGGGATATATATATATATATATATATATATATATATATATATATATATATATATGTATGTAATATATCAAGAAAAATGAAAAAACACAGGTTTAAATGGGTTAAGTGGTGAGTTTATTGGCCGACGCTGCAGTGTTTCGATCTATTAAATAGATCATCTTCAGGGCATAAGATAAGAAATTATATATCACAGAATGATGAGAAAAAGTGAGTGGTAATCCTTCCTATTCAGTCTGTTTAAAATTTTTTTCTCATCATTCTGTGATATATAATTTTTTTCTCATCATATAATTTTTTTCTCATCATTCTGTGATATATAATTTCTTATCTTATGCCCTGAAGATGATCTATTTAATAGATCGAAACACTGCAGCGTCGGCCAATAAACTCACCACTTAACCCATTTAAACCTGTGTTTTTTCATTTTTCTTGATATATTACATACCGTCGGATTTACTTCCTCTCTTTACATATATATATATATATATATATATATATATATATATATATATATATATATATATATAAGTGAGTAAATAAACAATGTGTTTATTTGATATGGCTTTTAGCCGACAATTTTTGGAGGATATGTGCTTAATTGAAGTCATGCCTAATTTTGAAAATTAATTAGTTAATAATTAATGAATTTTAGGCGGGCATATATGTTCTAATGTAAGGCTAAACAAATCGAGAAAATGTCAATCCCTGAATGTACATTTCGACCTATTAGGTCTCATCAGCAAGGTTATAGGCATGGTAGACTGCTCCATGTGTGACTCGAAACCTCGACTGCAAAGCAGACAGGCGGAGATTCTAACCACTACACCAGCTGGCCATTCCCAGATTCTTCGTATGTTTTTAACTTATTTATATTCCACTTTTTATTGTCTTGCTACACGACAGTATGAGAGTGAGTAAATAAACAATGTGTTTATTTGATATGGCTTTTAGCCGACAATGTTTGGAGGATATGTGCTTAATTGAAGTCATACCTAATTTTGAAAATTAATTAGTTAATAATTAATGAATTTAGGCGGGCATATATGTTCAAATATATGCATTTGTTATATCGCTGACTTACACCTCTGAATTCCACACTTACCATCGTGACCAAATTCACCGGTAAGTCAACTTTTCCTTTATATATATATATATATATATATAAACGAAACTACGTCACTGTATACGTTACAATACGTTACAATACGTTCAGGAAATGTTAAATGAAAGTAACTCTCTTGGGGGAATTCTTGTAAAATGCTTCATTTTCATCTGGAAATCTGTTTAAAGCTAACTTATATTTCCTTGTTTTTTTCTATAAACAGACAGGTGTTTCGAGGTTTTACCTCTCATCAGTGTTGTTCTTATTTAATTTTGTTAGTATTTCTAATTTGATATATTTCATTACATTAAAACATACATTCTTACGTTCAGAGGGCACATATATTTGCTAATATATATATATATATATAATATATATATATATATATATATATATATATATACCTCTGACCAAATACACCGCACATACACACACAACAGGTTACAGGCCACCTGATAGACAGTAAATTCACACACCCGCACCCATAAACAATCAAGCAATATCTGGAATGTTAGTCTCAGACACATATCAATAAAAAAGAGATCAGATGATCCTGTTAATAAACAAACAAACAAAAAAATAAAATAAAATAAAAATAAAACCTTGCTTAGAGGCGAATCAAATCTGGAATAATAATAAAATAAAAAGAAATGATCAGACACACAGACATAAGCACCACGCACACACACATACGCTTACATTTACACACACAAGCACGCACACACACACACTTACACACACAAACACACACATAAGCAAGCACCCCAACCATACACATACACACACAGAATTTGGAAGACCCAAGACAGAACGAATCTAGCAGCCGCTAGGACAACTTCAGTTCCAGTATTCTTCTGATGATGGGAATTTTCTTCCCGAAATATTGAGAAATAAAATGACAGGTTAACAAAAAACATCATAGTTACCTTCTTTTTTCTTTACACTCGCATTGTGACAGCCTTCAAAACCAACCAACAAACCAATATATATATATATATATATATATATATATATATATATATATATGTGTGTGTGTGTGTGTGTGTGTGTGTGTGTGTGTGTTTATTAAACATAAAGCTTTAAGTCTATTTACTAAGTCACGAGTCTAACATTTCTTATTTCCCCAAAGAGAAACGTTAATGAAAGTAGATTCAAAAGATGTTCACTTCTCGCAAAAAGGAGAAAAAATGATGAATCATTTCATAACACTGAAAAGAAATACATTATTACCGAGTCGATTTACTGTAATATAAATTATCACTTTTTCCAGTTAGATTCGCCTTGCTCAGTATATTTCTTACGTTGATTGTCTTCATCTTCAATATTCGACGTTTGTTTTTCATGTTCAGAAAGATTGTTTGACGAATTGAAATCCTAATATATCTCAATGTTCTTTTTCCCTTATTCACATACAACCATAAATACATAAGGGTATATATATATATATATATATATTATATATATATATATATATATATATATATATATATATATATATATATATATATTGGGTGGAGAATATGTGCTTAATTGAAGTCGTACCTTATTTTTTGAAAATTAATTA
This sequence comes from Doryteuthis pealeii, assembly GCA_023376005.1. Classification (NCBI taxonomy): domain Eukaryota; kingdom Metazoa; phylum Mollusca; class Cephalopoda; order Myopsida; family Loliginidae; genus Doryteuthis; species Doryteuthis pealeii. Next base: position 11,373,161 of record CM042138.1, on the reverse strand, counting down.
ATTAATAATTAATGAATTAGGAGAGCTATAGACAGGAAGACAGGAATCACAAACAAAGCGATCTTCCTGTCTATAGCACTCCTGATGAGGCCTAATAGGCTGAAATGTACATACAGAGATTGATTTTTCTTGATTTGTTTAGCCTTACATTTGAATAGGTATTTCTGCCTAATTCATTCATTATTAATTAATTAATTTTCAAAAATTAGGTACGACTTCAATTAAGCACATATTCTCTACCCCCAATATATATATATATATATATATATATATATATATATATATATATATTATCAGAGGAAAAATAAGGGTCTACCATAGTTTCAATCAAATTGAAATGATTTCATCAGGACCCTACCCTATGTTTAACTAAGTCGATGTAATTCCTTAGTTAAATTAAAGATATTCTTCAGAGAACAACGATTAAACGCTAAGTTTTTTTCTCTCGTTTAACATAGCTTTCAATCGTTATTATTTGAAAAATATATTCAATTTAACTAAGTAATTGCCTTTCAACAACTCTGAGATAGTACGTGTTAGGGTCCCATCTATGAGTTAAATTCATCAGAAATGAGTTTAGGTGTGTTAAAAAATGAATACACAACATGTTCAAGTCAACATAGACAAGTAGATATTAAGTCTGAAACTTGGGAGAAAATCATTTTATTACTTAGTAGACTTACCACAAGATTTTTCTCGCAATCATTTTAAAATTTGAAACGAGTTTTAGTAAAAATAAATGTTGGAAAATGGACACGCAATGTCTGAGGAAAATTATGACTGAAGTCTTCATTTTATTATAAATAATTCGCTGATATATATATATATATATATATATATATATATATATATATATATATAATATATATATAATACTGTTTGTTTAAAAGTAACTTGTGAGCTCCTCCTGCTATTAATTCCTTCTGCTCGTGTTAAAATATTTGGTGGATTCCTACACTGATTCCATCCGGATATTAAAAAGATGGCCAGAGAGTTAGAAATGATCGAACAAAATCTTGTCAGACAAGAATTGTCTGTTGCGTTTAACAAAACACACACACACACACAGACACACCCATGCATATCTTATTATAATGGAGATTGTGGGTCTGTATGTCTGTAACCGAAACTATATTACTATTCAAGTCACAGTTCCCTTTATTATTTACATCACATTCTCTATGATTTCATTTTTATTTAAACCTCAATTATTAATAAAATTGTTTTACATCATTAATACTGTTGACCATATATACATACTAATAACATGCAATTGTATTTATATATACAACAAAATAGCGGTTTATAGTGTGAATTGGAAAGCTAATTTGCATATTGATTTTAAAAAAGTTGATTTTAATAAATTTGTGCTTAGTATTATTGATTTCTAATTGTTTGGTTTTATATTAATGAATATGAGCAAAAATCTCGGGCATAAATCTTAAAAGAAATCCATTAACAAGAAAAAATAACTGTAATATTATTCTTTACTTCCTATTTTAACTAAATAGTTAAATTAGGAAAATTTACCAATGAAAGATGGGAGTAAGGGAAAATGATGGAAGAGTAACTTTCAAAGTTGTTCTATTTTTCAAGCATACCCCCTCTGTTCCAAATCTTCTAATCTGCATTCTTATTCAGTTTCATTAGCCTTTCAAATTTAACATGATATTTTATTATATTAAAACTTAAATACTTGCACCTGGAGGGTGCATATATTTGCTAGTATATATATATATATATATATATATATATATATATATATATATATATACACGTTTAAAAACGAATGGGTTAAAATTACCGACTGCAGTTTCTCCCCGTTGCATGAATCTTCAGACCCTGAAGATTCGCGCTACGGGGAGAAACTATAGTCGGTAATTTAAAGCCATTCGATTTTAAACGTATAATTCGCTCTTTATATTGAGCACTTTTAAATCGTTTTTTAAAACCCATAAGTAAATAGTATTTTATATTTGTTTGCTTTGTGGATTTAATGGTAACTGCGATATATATATATATATATATATATATATATAGGGTCATCCACAGACACGTGTTTCGACTTATCAACTCTCCCAGTGTGTCTAGACATTTTGTAAGCTAGCTAGAGCCGGAATTGAAATCCGATCGGTTGGGTGTCTGTCCGGCACCTTAACCATTAGGCTGTCTTCACTTACAGAATAGGAAGGGGATTTTAACTGTTTTAGTACACACATCGCTTTGTGTGTAAAGGCCGCCACATAGTGCTCCATTCCTTATATATATATATATATATATATATATATATATATATATATATATATATATATATATATATATATATATATATATATATATATATATATATATACGTATTAAATTGTCCGGAACTCTTTTGCCGTAGTTTGGATGTTCTTGATTCTTCCTCAAAACTCCAATTCATCCAGACTCTATTCCAGACCCTTAGTAACCGTTCCAAGAATACAAATTATAATTGGTACATCTTTACCTTCATATTCAACAGTTTACTCAGTTATCCGGCAAGGTCAAAGTATTTGTCTATCCTTTCGTTTTCTTTTACTTTCACTCGATGGTCTGCCATTATTGTTATTATCATTTCACCAAATGAAAAATGTTCTTACCCGCCCTGGCTTGTGGTTCACAAGAGGCTGACTGACAGCAAGTCTCATCATGTCTTCCGGACTCTTCTGGGTATTCTAGCTTATTGTTAACAATGATGTTATTCCGACAACCTCCATTCTTCCACTGATTTCCATCTCATCCAGACTCTCTTCTATACCTTTGGGGACTCTTCAAAGGGCACTAATTACAACTTGGTACGTCATTTACCTCCATGTTCCACAGGTTATTATTATTATTATTATTATTATTATTATTATTATTATTATTATTATTATTATTATTATTCCTTTTGAGTTTTCACATCAGTGTTAGCTGATGGTCTTTCACTGGAGTCTGAGTGACAGCAAGTCTCCTCAGGTCTCCAGGACTCTTCTGAGTATTCTGGCAGATTGCAGCAGTGCAGTGTTCTGAATGGTTTCAATCCTTCCACTGATATCCAAACTTTCCAAACGCTTTTCTAATCCTTTTGGGACTGTTCCAAGTGCACCAACTAGAATTGGTATCACTTTCACTTTCATATTCCATAACTTTTTCAGTTCTCTGGCAAGGTCCAGATATTTGTCAATTTTTTCATTTTCCTTTAACTGGCACTGCAAAATCCACCAGTTGACAAGTTCTTTCTTTTTTGTTAATCAACACTAGGTCTGGTCTTCTTGCTGGGATAAGGTGATCCGTTTTAATTTCAAAGTCCCAGAGAATTTTGTGCGTTTCGTTCTCAAGAACAGATTCTGGTTTATGCATATACCATTTTGTTTTGTGGTCAAAATTTAATTTCTTGCATAATTCCCAGTGGATCACCTTCCCAACCCAGTCGTGTCTAGTTTTGTATTCTCGTTGTGCTAGTTTGCTACATTCGCAGAGTATATGGTTAACAGTCTCATCTTTATTACCGCAAAGTCTACATTTATTATTCAGTTGGGTCTTATCAATTTTCGCTTTGATGTAGTTTGTCCTTATGGCATTATTTTGTGCAGCAATTATAAGTGATTCTGTTTCTCTTTTGAGGTTTCCTTTTCTTAACCATGTACAAGTCTTTCCATGTGCAACCTCATCTATTTGTCGTTTGAAGCGTCCATATAATTGTTTTTCTTCCCATTTTTGTTTTCTAGTCTTTGTCGTTTTTCTGTTTGTCCATCTGCCGTTTCTACTATTGTTGGCCGCCATAAGTAATGTGTCTTTGCTCTTCCTTGTGTAATCTTCAAGTTGTTGGATTGTGGTTTCTACGCATTCCTCTATGTTCGCAAGACCTCTTCCCCCTTCCTTTCTTGACACATACAATCTATCTCTATCATCTCTAGGGTGGAGAGCCTTGTGCATGGTCATTAATTTTCTCGTTATTATTATTATTATTATTATTATTATCATTATTATTATTTCACTCCATTCGAGTTTTTTCACACCTGCCCTAGCCGGTGGTTCACTGGGGCTGAGTGACAGCAAGTCTCCTCGGATCTCCAGGACTCTTCTGAGTATTCCAGCCGATCTCAATAATGATGTAGTCTGGATGGTATCGATCCTTCCTTTGATTTCCAATTCATCCAGGCTCTTTTCCACACCCCTGGGGATTGTTCCAAGGGCCCCAACTATTATTATTATTATTATTATTATTATTATTATTATTATTATTATTATTATTGAAAAAGTAGACACCCTCCGGACTGCGTAAAAATTAATCTTTAAATCATATTACCCGAGGGAATGGAAGTTAACAATCAATGTGAATGGGTTTGTGTCATAAGTAATAAAAATAATAAAAATTATTAAAGGAGGAAAAAATAAAACAATTTGAAATAGAAATTTAATTCTGTCACCATAACTTAAAATGTTGTGTGCATCTATTAATTATCAATGATATAATTATTTTTAATATTTCACACATACATTTTACATAAAATTGTAGGTATTTGTTTATTTGTAATCTTTTTAGTTTACTGGATATTACTGAAAAAAGGGCAAGAGTAAAAAACAATTTTTCAAATTGATAACAAATAATTTTTCCATTTAAATTAATAATTCAACATGTTAATTAATTTCAGAGTTTCTTAAAATTATAATTATTAAAATGGAATGGATCCAAATGTTGAATTATAAGGAACTGTTATTTTTTTTTATTCGTATGAATTTTGTGTTTTTGAGTTTATATAATACAAGGTTGTTCTTTATTCTATACGTTGACGATTTTCAGTATTCTGACGTAAACATTGACAGAGTCTAAGTTACAGACAAATAGAAACCGATTTTCCATTATTAATAGATTATATTATCAGATGGAATATGTCCATTTTACTGGCATCTTTATTTTACCTGTAATAGGTCAGTTTTAATTCAAATTCTCATTTCGCAAGGAACGAGACTTATCAATATTAATAATTCATCTTAAAACTTGGCGCTGAGGAGATATATACACCTGCGTGTATTTTGAAGCTTCATCTCTGCGCCAGTTCGTAGAATTGACAACTTTTCTTGGTATCATTGTAATGTTCGCATCGAAATCTACCAGAATATACAATAATACTGACACCTAATATTTGCACGAATATAAGTACTTTTCCGTGCAAATTGTTCTTTATTCTATATTCCTTTTGCAACCCCGACTCGTCGGCTTGCTCCACCTGGGTCCCCAGTGTTCAATTAATTATTTTTTCTATACGTTTTAGAGAATTTTTTAAAGCTTCATATCTCCGCTAATTCGTCGAATTGACCGCTTTCTTGAGTATCATTCTAATCTACGCATGAAAATCTAGCAGAAAATACGACAAAATCGACACCTAAAATTTGCACAAAAATGTATATGCTCTGTATGAACCGTTCCTTATTTTTTTTTTTTTTTAGATATTCTTGAAAATATAATTTGACCAAGCAGACTTTGAAAACTGACTGACAGTCGGTAATCTTTCACTAAAGCCAGAAAATAAATACATCTCAAAAGATTTGTTTTATTTCTTAACCTAAAGCTTCATATCTCCGCTAATTCGTCGAATTGACCGCTTTCTTGAATATCATTCTAATCTACGCATGAAAATCTAGCAGAAAATACGACAAAATCGACACCTAAAATTTGCACAAAAATGTATATGCTCTGTATGAACCGTTCCTTATTTTTTTTTTTTTTTAGATATTCTTGAAAAATATAATTTGACCAAGCAGACTTTGAAACTGACTGACAGTCGGTAATCTTTCACTAAAGCCAGAAAATAAATACATCTCAAAAGATTTGTTTATTTCATCACCTGAAGTTTTTGTAAAGCATTTTAGTTGTAATTCACTGCCAAAATAGCCACGTTTTATATGTTGCTGATGGATGACGTGAATAACACAACGACATAACCTGTCTCATTTTTCAAATAAAATGTCCTCAGTCTTCTCGTTATTTCTTGTGTTTTATTTAATTTTTCCCCCTGATTTTCACGTTTATGTTTAAATGAGCCAAAAATGCTTTGTTGTTGGGTACGATTATTGGTAGGTGTTACGTATCCCTTTTTTTTCTTTTCATTTCAATTTCTATTTGTCGTTTTAGTACATCTTTCTTCTCTATTCATTTCTTTTCTTTGTTTACTCTCTCTCTCTTTCTTTTTTCTCTCTCTATTTCTTTTTTTCTCTTTCTCTCTTTCTTTTTTTTCGTTTCTCCAATTTCTCTGCTTCACTTTTGTTCTTTGTTTCTTTCCTCTACTCACTTTCGATTTTTTCATTTTGATCTTCTTTTCTTTTGTTCCACCTTTCTTTCTTTCATTCATTGTTTCTTTCAATTTGGTCCATCTTTCTTATTTTCTTACTTTTAGATCTTTCTTTCTTTTACTCCCACTTTTTCTTTTACATTCTTTCATTCGTTTTGGTCTACCTTTTTTGTTGTGATATTTTGTTTTCCTTCTTTATCTATTCTTATTTATTTCATTTTCACTCTGTCTCATTCTTTCTTTTTTTCTTTTCACCTATTTATTTACTTTTCGTTCTTTCTTTCTTTCTTTCCTGTCCTCACTTTCTTTTTTTTTTCATTTTGATCTTCTTTTCTTTTATTCTTTCTTTCTTTCTTTCTTTCTTTCTTTTCTTTCTCTCTTTCTTCCTTCCTTCCTTTCTTTCTTTCTTTCTTTCATTTGGTCCATCTTTCTAGTATTCTTACTTTCTTTTGTTGCCCTCCACTTTTTATTTTTTCCTTTTCTTTTTTTACATTCTTTCATTCGTTTTGGTCTATCTGTTTTGTAGTGATATCTATTTTGCTTTCTTCCCTTCTTTCTTTCTTTATCATTATTGATTTCTGTTTTTCCTCTGTCTCTTTCTTTCTTTTTTCAAAATTCTATTCTTCACTTTTTCTTCTTTCTTTCTTTTGTTTCCTCAATTTCTACTTTTTTATACATCGATCTTCCTTTCTTTTATTCACACTTTCTTTCTTTTTTTCCTTTCTTTTATTCTCACTTTCTTCCTTTTTTCTCCCTCTCCCATTCTATTCTTACTTTCTTTCTTTTTTCCTTTCTTTTATTCTTTTGTTTGTGTCTACCTTTGTTGTATTTTTTTCCTTTCTTTCTTTTTTTTCTCCCTCTCCCATTCTATTCTTACTTTCTTTCTTCCCCCCACGTTCTATTCTTCCTTTTCTTTTTTCTCCTTTCTTTCGGTCATTTTTGTCTTTCTTTCTTGTATTGATATGTATTTTTTCTTTTTTCTATCTTTCTTTTATTCTTTCTTTCTTTCTTTCTTTCCTTTTTATTTATTTTGTTCTTTCTTTTCTCCATTTCCTATTCTTCCTATTGTTTCTTTTTCGTTCTTTCTTTCTTTGCTGTTTATTTCCTTCTCTCTTTTACCCACTTCTGTTGTTACCCTTTATTTCCTTCTTTCTTTCTTTTTCTTTTATCTACTTCTATTCTTTTTTTAATTTATTTCTTTTCCTCACTTTCTGTTCTTTCCCCTTTTTTCTTTATTTCTTTCTTTATCACGATTTGTCTTCCATTTTATCTTATTTGAAATCTTTTTATTTTATGTTCTTTTAACTTTCGAATTTCTCCGACTTTGTCTCCATCAACCCACACAAACGTTTTGCCATTTGTCATTTGGGCATTTTTATTTTCTACATTATTTTTCTTTCTTTTTCTATTCTTCTTGCTTTTCATTTTTCTTCTCAGAGTTTTTCTCCATTTTATTTTCATTTTCGTTTTAATTCTAGTCTCCCCCCCCCTTCTCTTCTGGCTGTCTCCGTCTGTCTGGTCTGTCTGTCTGTCTCTCTCTCCATCATTTTGTCTTTCAACTTTCAACTTATATCTTTTTATCTCTCCGCAGTTCGTTTTACATTTCGTTTCAATTCTCTCTCTCTCTCCCTCTCTCTCTCTCTCTCTCTCTCCTCTCTCTCTTCTTCTCTCTCTCTCTCTCTCACACACACACACACCCTCTCTCTCTCACACACACCCCTCTCTCTCTCCCTCTCTCTCACACAACCTCTCTCTCTCCATCTCTCTATCTCTTCTCTCTCTCTATCTCTCTCTCCATTCATTTTCTTCCTCTTCTCTCTCTCTCTCTCTCACACACCACACACCCACCACCCTCTCTCTCCCCCCTCTCTTCTTCACACAACCTCTCTCTCCCTCTCTCTCTCACCACCCTCTCTCTTCTCATCTCTCTATCTCTCTTCCCTATCTCTATCTCTCTCTCCATCATTTTCTTCCTCTCTCTCTCTCACACACACACCCACCCACCCTCTCTCTCTCCCTCTCTCTCTCACACACACCCTCTCTCTCTCTATCTCTCTTCCCTCTCTCTATCTCTATCTCTCCTCCATCATTTTCTTCCTCTCTCTCTTCTTCTCTCTCTCACACACACACACACACACACACCCTCTTCTCTCCTCTCTCTCTCTCGCACCACCCTGTCTCTCTCTCTCACACACCCTCTCTCCATCTCTCTATCTCTCCTTCCTCTTCGTCTCTCCATCATTTCTTTCCTCTCTCCTTTCTCTCTCTCTCTCACACACACACACCCTCTCTCTCTCTCTCGCACACACCCTCTCTCTCTCCCTCTCTCTCTCTCACACACCCTCTCTCTCTCCATCTCTCTATCTCTCTTCCTCTCTCTATCTCTCTCTCTCTCCATCATTTTTCCTCTCTCTCTCTCTCTCTCTCACACACACACACACCACACACACACTCTCTCTCTCTCCCCTCTCTCTCTCAACACACACACACACACCCTCTCTCTCCCTCTCTCTCTCACACACCCTCTCTCTCTCTATCTCTCTTTCCTCTCTCTATCACTCTCTCTCCATCATTTTCTTCCTCTCTTTTCTCTCTCTCTCTCTCACACACCCCCCTCTCTCTCTCTCTTCTCTCTTCTCTCTCACACCCTCTCTCTCTCCCTCTCCTCTCTCACACCCTCTCTCTCTCCATCTCTCTATCTCTCTTCCTCTCTCTATCTCTCTCTCTCTCCATCATTTTCTCCCCCCCCCTCTCTCTTCTTCCCCCCTCTCTCTCTCATCATTTCTTCTTTCAACTTTCAATTTATATCTTTTTATCTCTTTGCAATTCGTTTTTTTTTTACAATTACATTATTGTTAGCTTTTATTTTCCGTTTAATCAATCTTTGCAATTTAATTCTTATTCCAGACCTTTTCTAGAGTTTTTACTCTATATCTATCTATCTATCTATCTATCTATCTCTATCTATCTATCTATATCTGTCCGTTAGTCTCTGACTTTTTTCAGCTACCATTTAACCCCTTTCTTCAATTGCTTTTTCGTATTTAATTTATTTTTATTCGAACTTTCTTACAACATTGCTTTGCTTTTCTGTTACCGTGTCAGTCAGAAAACTAAATGTTAACTGATAAGATTTTGCGTTTTGTGTCGTCGGACCTTTTTTATTGAATTGAAAAATATGTTGTTGATTTAGAGATCAACTGATTTTATTGTTTCTCACACATATTTCCTCAACTCAAATCAACCAATGCTTTTTGGTTTTTACTGGAATTCTGTGGCAATGTACTCGTAGGAGTGGGATCTATTCAATGTACGGTCTCCCCTGTCTCTCCCTCCCCTCTCTCTCTCACACACACTCTCTCTCTATCGCTCTTCCCCTCTCTCCCCCCTCTCTCTCTCTCTCATTCTCCTTCCCTCCCCCATCATTTTCTTCTTTCAACTTTCAACTTATATCTTTTTTATCTCTCGCAGTTCGTTTTTTACATTTTCGTTTCAATTCTACTCTCTCTCTCTGCCCCTCTTCTCTCCTTCGTTCTTCTTCTCTTCTTTCCTTCTTTCTCTCTCTCTCTCTCTTTCTCTCCCTCTCTCTCTCTCTATTCTCTCTCCCCATAATTTTCTTATTTCAACTTTTCAACATATCTTTTTTTATCTCTCGGAGTTCGTTATTTTTACATTTTCGTTTCAATTCTCTCTCTCTCTCTCCCCCTCTCATCTCTCCTTCTTTCTTTCTTCTTTCTTTCCTTCTTTCTCTCTCTCTCTCTCTCTCTCTCTCTCTCTCTCCCCCTTCATTTTCTCTTTCAACTTCAACTTATATCTTTTTTATCTCTCGCATTCTTTTTTTTAACTTCGTTTCAATTCTACTCTCTCCTCTCTCTCTCTTCTCTTCTCTCTCTTCTCTCTCTTCTCTCTTTCTCTCTCTCTTTCTAGGGAGTGGGATCTATTTTTTTTTTAATAGAACAGTTATTTCTGTTAAAATTATAGGGAAGTAATTCTTTGTCCCTTCTTTTTTAGATACCTTTTAACGAATTGATGTATTGAGTACAAAAATCCGCATGGTTATTTATATATCCAACGAAAGAAAAATGAAGTAACTTTAGATGTCATTAATTTTAAATAAAGAGTTTATGTTTTAAACTTTAGTATATATTCCAAATATATCGTCTTTATTAACAATTCTTTTTCTGATTATCGGACTATTGTCCTTATCTTCATTGTATTTGTACAACGTTTTCGGCCGATGTGCCTCCGCTGTTTCTTCATTGTATTTCTTGTCGAACTCGGACCTGCTTTTTGGACTCCGGGAACTTTCTATTTGTAGAACTTGGGGACCTTCGTTTTGAAATCGGGAGCCATTACGGAAGTTTGAACCTAACCCTTTATTCAATCCACGGGGAATCCTCTCTTTCGTTCCGCAACCAAACTGGGTTACAGGTGTTAAACTATGTTAATTATGTATTCCTATGTTATTATTCTTTGCTGACCCCCTGACCAGGAGAGATTGAAAACCAGCAGTCCTTAGAGATTTAACTATCACTTAGAACTGCTTAACCTAGCTACATTTATCACTAGGCTATGTGTTTCAATTCTTTTTCATTCTATATATTATACTAAAATACGTACCTGTTTTTCAGACCCCTGTGTACTTTGTGCTTCGTCCACGGACCGGAAACATATTAAAATTAGTTATGATCCAGGCAACAGATATCTCTCCCTTTGATTTAAAGGACATGTTGGTTTTATTCGCATAGGTGACTGAGGCGTCTCAATTAGAATAACTTGTTTAGTTTCTGGAGTCTTTTGATATATTTAATTTTAATTATTTAATATATATGCATTCATTTAAATCTGAAATCTTGCGCTTGTTGGTATATATCTTTTGCTAGGTTTTGTAATCTTCTCGATTTCCACGTTACAATTTTAAAATGTAGGTTCTCAGATATTATTTTCGTATTCTTTTCTGAGTGGATTCCATTGAAAAAATGGCCAAATGCTCTAGTAACAAACTGATATATATTGCATAAATGCAACAGCAAACCACCACCCAGTCAATTGCATGCTCACTTGGCGACGTAGAATAAGTAAGATACAGTTGGGTTAAAATATTTACAAGGTCGTTCAACTGTATACTGGAATATTCAAAATGTTTATTTAATATATTTGCTTTATATGTTTAATATTTTATTCTTTATATACCACAGTATTCAAAGTCATCTATTTGGAAAACGATGTCAATTACACACAGAGTGAAAGTATAGTCTATAAGAGGTTATCATTCACATGAAAATCTGATCTCTCTGATGAAATTAAAACGGGAGTTCTCTCCAGTAGATATAATTACTTCACCTATATAATAAATGTTGACATTCAAACTAACTCCTTCATTATTAATCTGCATTTGTTTGGTTTGGTTTTTTGTTTTTACGGCCATATCAATACTCAGTGGGTCATTTTAATGCGATAAAGTTTTTGAAATTAAATCAATTCTTAATGGATAATACAATTTTTTAAAAAAATACATTTTTCTATTTTTAACCCATAGATGGGACGCTAACCAGGTCTACTACCACTCCGGGTCAGAGTGGACAGGGAGACGAATGTTGATGAAGAGATGCTCCACAAAACCTCGCAAGAACTTGGAACCTCACCATCAGATAGGGTTTCAACCGTCGATTCCCAGGACATGTAGACCGCAGGCACCAGCCTTCTAGCATCCCATATGATAAAGGGGTGGGGCTTGCCATAAGAGCAATAGGGTTGGGAAAATCTATAGTGCTAGGGCTTGACGTGAACCAGCCGATTGATTCGGAGGGGCCTCTCGCCGCCTGTCTACCCCAGATAGGGCGAAAGTGGAGTATTGGATGCATGAAGTGCTCATCACCTCGGGCTCTATCCTTAAGCATCACGGAGTCGCCACCCACAGCTCAACAGGTGTGCCCCTTGGGGGAGTCTCACCCCCTCTGCAGAGTGCAGTCGGTGCTTTCTAACGACACCAGCGACAGTGGGCTAGGGTCAACTGCTTTGGAGAAAAACATTGCTAAAATTAGAACGAATCTGTTATTCTATTGAAGATGGCTTACAGTGTATGGAGTGTTTTATATACTAACACGTGATTGTGTTCTTGTTTGAGTATAAACGGATGTTGGTTGCTTTGGTTGACTTGTTTTAACGGCATATCAACCGTCTGGGTAGGAAAGGAATATATTGTTGTGTATTTATTATTCATACTTTTTTAATCAGTAATTGGTCTTTAAACCATGTCGTTAGCAGTACTGGAATCATGATGTATGTAGTTGATTAGTCTGTCATATTCTATGGTTTATAATTGTATTTCCCTAAAAAAAGACCAGATATCCTCTATGACATTTCAAATAGATCTTTGCATATTGTTTGCATTAAAATAACGGTTTTTTTGAGTGAGCCAACTGTGGTTGTTTAGTTCTTGTTTGAGTATATATCAGTGCCTTATTCTTGTGTACTAATGCAATCAGAATAGTGTGACCTGCTGCCCTTCATGACCCCGTCCCATACATAGATTGATTAATAAAACCAAAATTTAACTCAGCGTGGGTGTGTACGATGTTATATCTAAATTAAGCACTCTCTCTTTGTATCAATGCGAATCTATGCCATTCGAATTCTATCAGAAAATTTTCAATGTTGCGAACACCAACTACAAACCTTTAGGATTTGGAGAGGATTCTTGGCGAAGCCAGTGGCGGTCACCCCCCACCCCGGGACCGTGTAATAACTTGGTAACCAACTACCCAGTGGAATAAAGGCGCTGCGGTCGATTTCTGTACTTGCCAAATTGGTTTCTTCAGCAAGTACTGAGTTCTATTTTGCTATGGGGTGAAACTACTTATTTTGTCATCTAAATACCAAATAAATCTTCCAAAATTGATATATCCGAACTATCTATATTTTTATATTCTTATCTCTCCACTTTCAAGACGGGACTGGCCTTGAAAATTATTACACTAACTATACTATGTAAGATGCAAATCTCAGAAATCCTGCAATGGAGTTAGACATACTTTATTCTCCCCACTGTAATAACTTAGTTTCGAATTTGCATAAGTCAAGAAAAACTGTCAGAAACCTAACCGTTGACTTCATGATCTACGTCAGGACGAACTTAGATATTAATGCTCATATCCCACGACAGGTAACGGGAGCACCTATTTACTATATATATATATATATATATAATTATATTATATATTATATATACCTGTGGGCCAACCCCCCCGGGATCTCTATAACTTGTTAACCAACTACAGGAACGTCGGGCTGAATGTGCCTGCAGCAATGTCTCTTCGGCAAGATACTGAGGTTATATTTTTTATGGGGTGATCTCTCTCT
>CM042138.1:11344669-11359400 GCA_023376005.1 Doryteuthis pealeii | reverse complement strand
AGAGAAGATACCTCTCCTCCTCTCAACACAACTCGACTACTACTCTCTCATTTACACACACCCTCTCTCTCTCCATTCTCTTATCTCCTTCCTCTCTCTAATTTTATATCATTTCTTCTCTCTCTCTCTCTCTCTCTCTCAACACACACACACCACCCACCCTCTTCTCTCCCTCTCTCTGCTCCCACTCCACCTCTCTCTCTCCTCCTCTCTCACACAACCCTCTCTCCTCCTCATGCTTATATCATCTTCCCTATCTCTAATCATCTCTCTCCATCATTTTCCTTCTCTCTCTCTCTCACACAACACACCCACCCCCCTCTCATCTCTATCATACCACACACCTCTCTCTTTCTATCTCTATCTCTATCTCTCTCCATTTTTACATCTACTCTCTCTTCTCCTCACAGTCACCACACACACACACACACACCCTCTCTCTCTCCTCATATCGCACACACCTGTCTCTCTCTCTCATCCACCCTCCTCCATCTCTCTATCTCTCTTCCCTATCTCTCTCCATCATTTTCTTCCCTCTCTTTCTCTCTCTCTCTCACACTACACAACCTCTCTCTCTCTTCGCACACCCGCTCTCTCTCTCCCTCTCTCTCTCACACACCCTCTCTCGCTCCATCTCTCTATCTCTCTTCCCTCTCTCTATCTCTCTCTCCTCTCCATCATTTTCTCCTCTCTCTCTCTTCTCTCACAGTCACACACACAAACACCACAGCACACACACTCCTCTCATCTCCTCTCTCTCTCACACACACACACACACCCTCATCTCTCCCTTCTCGATCTCACACAGCCTTTCTTCTCTCTCTATTCTTCTTCCTCTCTCTATCATTGCCTCTCCATCATTTTCTTCCTCTCTCTTTCTCTCTCTCTGCTCTCACACACACCCCCTCTCTCTCTCCCTCTCTCTCTCTCTCTCACACACTCTCTTCTCCCTCTCTCTTCTCACACCCTCTCTCTCTCCCATCTCTCTATCTCTCTTCCGTCTCTCTATCTCTCTCTCTCTCCATCATTTTCTCCCCCCCCTCTCTCTCTCTCTCCCCCCTCTCTCTCTCCATCATTTTTCTTCTTTCAACTTTCAATTTATTATCTTTTTTATCTCTTGCAATTCGTTTTTTTTTTATCATTTTACATTATTGTTAAGCTTTTATTTTCCGTTTTAAATCAATCTTTTGCAATTTTAATTCTTTATTCCCAGACCTTTTCTAGTTTTTACTCATACTATCTATCTTATCTATCTATCTATCTATCTATCTATCTATCTATCTATCTGTCCGTTAGTCTCTGACTTTTTTCAGCTACCCATTAACCCCTTTCTTAATTGCTTTTTCGTATTTAATTTTATTTTTATTCGAACTGTCTACAACATTGCTTTGCTTTTCTGTACCGTGTCAGTCAGAAAATTAAATGTTAACTGATAAGATTTGGCCGTTTTGTGTGCGTCGGACTTTTTTATTGAATTGAAAAATATGTGTGATTTAGAGATCAACTGATTTTTATTGTGTTCACACATATTCCTCAACTCAAATCAAACAATGCTTTTGGTTTTTACTGGAATTCTGGGCAAATGTACTCGTAGGGAGTGGGATCTATTCAATGTACGGTCTCCCCTGTCTCTCCCTCCTCTCTCTCTCTCACACAACTCTCTCTCTCGCTCTTCCCCTCTCTCCCCTCTCTCTCTCTCTCTCATTCTCCTTCCCTCCCCATTTTCTTCTTTCAACTTTCAACTTATATCTTTTTTTTATCTCTCGCAGTTCGTTTTTTTACATTTTCGTTTCAATTCTACTCTCTCTCCTCCCCCTCTCTCTCTCCTTCGTTCTTTCTTTCTTTCTTCTTCTTTCTCTCTCTCTCTCTCTTTCTCTCCCTCTCTCTCTCTCTATCTCTCTCCCATAATTTTCTTATTTCAACTTTCAACATATCTTTTTTTATCTCTCGGAGTTCGTTATTTTTACATTTCGTTTCAATTCTACTTTCTCTCTCTCCCCTCTCTCTCTCCTTTCTTTCTTTCTTTCTTTCTTTCCTTCTTTCTCTCTCTCTCTCTCTCTCTCTCTTCTCTCTCCCCCCTTCATTTTCTTCTTTCAACCTTCAACTTATATCTTTTTTTATCTCTCGCATTTCTTTTTTTTTTTATTTTCGTTTCAATTCTACTCTCTCTCTCTCTCTCTCTCTCTCTCTCTCTCTCTCTCTCTCTCTCTTCTCTCTCTCTCTTTCTTCAGGGAGTGGGAATCTATATTTTTTTTAAATAGAACAGTTATTTTCTGTAAAATTATAGGGTAATTCTTTGGCCTTCTTTATAGATACCTTAACGAATTGATGTATTGGTACAAAAATCCGCATGGTTATTTAATATATCCAACGAAAGAAAAATGAAGTAACTTTAGATGTCATTATTTTAAATAAAAGAGTTATGTTTTAAACTTAGTATTATTCCAATATCGTCTTTATTTAACAATTTTTTTTCGATTATTCGGACTATTGTCCTTATCTTCATTGTTATTTGTACAACGTTTCGGCCGATGTGCCCTCCGGTGTTCTTCATGTATTTCTTGTCGAACTCGGAACCTGCTTTTTTGGACTCGGGAACTTTCTATTAGAACTTGGGGACCTTCGTTTTGAAATCGGGAGCCATTACGGAAGTTTGAACCTAACCCTTTATTCAATCCACGGGGGAATCCTCTCTCGTTCCGCTAACCATAACTGGGTTACAGGTGTTAAACTATGTTAATTATTATTCTATGTTATTATTCTTGCTGACCCTGACCAGGATTGAACCGCAGCCTAGAGATAACTATCACTTAGAACTGTCTTAACCTAGTACTTTATCCACTAGGCTATGTGTTCAATTCTTTTTTCAATTCTTATATATTATACTAAAATACGTACCTGTTTTTTCAGACCCCTGTGTACTGTGGCTTCGTCCATCGGACCGGAAACATATCTAATAATTAGTATGATCCAGGCAACATATATCTCCTTGATTTAAAGGGACAGTGTTGGTTTTATCGCATAGTGACTGAGGCGTCTCAATTAGAATAATTGTTTAGTTTCGTGAGTCTTTTGATATATTTAATTTTAATTATTTAATATATATGCATTCATTAAATCTGAAATACTTGCGCTTGATGGTATATATTTTTGCTAGGTTTTGTAAATCTCTCGATTTCCACGTTACAATTTAAAATGTAGGTTCTCAGATATTATTTCGTATTCTTTTTCTGAGTGGATTCCATTGAAAAAAATGGCCAAATGTCTAGTACAACTGATATATATCTTGCTATGAATGCAACAGCAAACCAACCACCCAGTCAATTGCATCTCACTGGCGATAGAATAAGTAAGATATCTTAGGTGGTGGTTAAAATATACAAAGGTCGTTCAACCTGTTACTGGAATATTCAATATGTTTATAATATATTTTGTTTATATGTTTATATATTTTATTCTTTATATACCACAGTATCAAAGTCATCTATTGAAAACGATGTCAACTTACACACAGATGAAGTATAGATTCCTTATAAGAGGTTATCATTCACATGAAAATCTGATCTCTCTGATGAAATAAAACGGGAGTTCTTCCAAGTAGATATAATACTTCACTATATATATAAATGTTGACATTTCAAATAACTCCTTCATATTAACTGCATTGATTTGGTTTGGTTTGTTTTGTTTTACGGCATATCAATCTCAGTGGGTCATTTAATGCCGATAAAGTTTTGAAATAAATCAATTCTTAATGGATAATACAATTTTTAAAAAAATACATTTTTCTATTTAACCCATAGATGGGACCCTAACAGGTACTACCACTCCGGGTCAGAGTGGACAAGGGAACAATGGTGATGAAGAGATGCTCCACAAAACCTCCAAAACTGGAACCTCACCATCAGATAGGGTTTAACGTCATTCCCAGGACATGTAGACCCGCAGGCACCACCTTCTAGCACCCATATGATAAAAAGGGGTTGGGGCTTGCCATAAGAGCAATAGGGTTGGGAAAATCATATAGGTGCTAGGGCTTGACGTGACCAGCCGATTGATCGGAGGGGGCCTCTCCGACCGCCTGTCTAGCCCAAGATAGGGCGAAAGTGGAGTATTGGATGTCATGAACTGCTCATCCACCTGGGCTCTATCCTTAAGCATCACGGGTCGCCACCCACAGCCAACAGGTGGCCCCATTGGGGGAGTCTCACCCCTCTGCAGAGGTGCAGTCGGTGCATTCTAACGACCCAGCCGACAGGGCGGTAACTGCATTGAGAAAAACATTGTAAAATTAGAACGAATGATCTGTATTCTATTTGAAGATGGTTACAGTGTATGGGTGTTTTATATACTAAACACGGTGATTGTTGTTCTTGTTTGAGTATAACGGATGTTGGTTGTTTGGTTGATTGATTTTAACGGCATATCAACCCGTCTGGGGTTAGGAAGGAATATATGTTGTGTATTTATATTCATACTTTTTTTAGTAATTGGTTTTAACCATGTGTTAGCAGTACTGGGAATCATGTTGTATGGTATTGATTAAGTTCATGTCTATATTCTATGGTATAATTGTATTTCCCTAAAAAAAGACAGAATATCCTCTATGACATTTTCAAATAGATCTTTCATATTGTTTGCATTAAAATAACGGTTTCTGATGTGAGCCAACTGTGGTTGTTGTTCTTGTTTGAGTATATATGAGTGCCTTATTCTTGTGTTACTAATGGGCAATCAGAATAGTGTGACCTGTTCCCTTCATGCCCCTCCATTACATAGATTTGATTAATAAAACAAAATCTAACTCAGCGATGGGTGTACATTGTATATCTAATTAAGCACTCTCTTTTGTATCAATGCAATCTATGCATCGAAATCTATCAGAAAATTTTCAAGTTTGCGAACACCAACCTACAAACTTTAAGGATTTGGAGAGGATCTGCAAAGACCAGTGGGTCACCCCCCACCCTGGGACCTGTAATAACTTGGTAACCAACTACAGGAAAACGCCTCGATTTTGTACTTGCCAACATTGGTTTCTTCAGCAAGTACTGAGTTCTATTTTGCTATGGGGTGAAATACTTATTTTTGTCACTAAAATACAAATAAATCTTCAAAAATTGATATATCGTAACTATCTATATTTTTATATTCTATCTCTCCTTTCAAGCGGACCTGCCTTGAAAATTATACACCATAACTATACTTGTAAGATGCAAACTCAGAAAATCTGCAAGGGGTTACATACTTATTCTCCCCACTGTAATAACTTAGTTTGAAGTTTGCATAAGTCAGAAACTGTCAGAAACCTAACCCTGTTGACTTCATGACTACGTGACGCAAACTTAGATATTAATGCTCTATCCAAGATACGGAGCACTATTTACTATATATATATATATATATATATATTATATATATATATATAAT
Source organism: Doryteuthis pealeii (assembly GCA_023376005.1). Classification (NCBI taxonomy): domain Eukaryota; kingdom Metazoa; phylum Mollusca; class Cephalopoda; order Myopsida; family Loliginidae; genus Doryteuthis; species Doryteuthis pealeii. The sequence continues at coordinate 11,353,970 of CM042138.1, read as the reverse complement.
ACCTGTGGGCCAACCCCCCCTGGGATCTCTAATAACTTGTTAACCAACTACAGGAAACGTCGGGCTGATGTGCTTTGCCAGCAATGGTCTCTTCGGCAAGTACGTGAGTTATATTTTGTTTTATGGGGTGAAATATTTATTTTGTCAATAAATACAAATAAATGTTCAATATATTATATATATATATATATATATATATATATATTATAAAAATGTGTACAAGAGGTAACCTACTCGGAGTTTCACCGTAAGGATCTTCAGGGTTAAATTCACTGAATTAATCGAGACACCGATTAATAGCAGTCGAATGACCACACACGTGAAATCGACTGCTATTAATCGGTGTCCCGATTAATTCAGTGAATTTAACCCTGAAGATCTTTATGGTGAAACTCGAGTAGGTTATCTCTTGTACCCATTTTATAATAAATTTGCTCTACTTAGTATTGGAGCACTTTGTATTTTTTATATCGCTGAACGTTACCCCTGAATTCCAACACTTACTAAGCATCGTGACCAAATTCACCAGTAAGTCAACTTTTCCCTTTATACACCACACACACACAACACACACCAACCACACACACACAACATTATATAATATATATATATATATTATATATATATATTATATATATATATATATAACCCTTCATACGACCAGGATATAAAATAAAAGTCAATTTCTAAAGCGGAGTTTAACACGTTTGAATTAAGAATTTTCCTTCTCCTAGACTGCTTGTCTAACCAAGGTTAAAGCGCCCAGTTTGCCCTACTATTTACCCATAGCTGGAAGGTGTAATACTTGGATTTATATTATCGCAAGAGCATTTACGCTGTATGAAATGTAAACAGCCTCTTCCAGGATTTGATCTCGTTTCGTCGTGTCCATTCCCTACGATACACACACCACGCTCCTGTGTGTGCATGTCTGCATGTGTATGTATGTGTATGTATGTTTATGTACGTCAATCTATCAATCTATCAATCAATACATCTATCTATCGTTAGGAACTACAAAGTTCCTAGTTCGATACCGGCCCTCGCCAACTCAGCGTATGAGTAGCACAGGGATCTTTGCAGTAAAGTAAGGAGCTGATGGTAGGTGTGGCGCTCAACCTCAGACGCTAAAATAATCTCCTTGGTCTAGCGCTAGTGAAAAGTGGATAGACTCCCTCGCTGTCTGGCTGACACGCCCCGACGAAGACGACGATCTATCTATCTATCTAGCTATCTATCTATAACATGTTTTATTTATCCATGTCGTCCTATGCTTTTTATCTTTAATTATTCTGATATTATCGAAATACGCAGTGTGACGTGACGTCTGTGTGTCTGTCTTTGCTGTAATTTCAGTATACGCCTAACTCTTTTTCCTGATCTAGCAAACGACTTATTAACAATCTCCTTCTAACTGCGCAATGCGGATGGACACCATTTTTTTTTTTAAAGCGATACGGCTTTATTTTAGCAAAACGACCACGTTTCTTAGAACCGCTGCCGAAGATTGCAAAGACACATTAGGACTTTCGCAACGATAAAGATCTCTACAGCACTAGTAGGACTGATGGCGAGTAAAAAATAAATATAGATAAAAACAACATAAATGGTGGACTGTAGATAAACGGCACTTTTCAATGAAAATCACCACAAAAAAAAGAAAAAGAAAGATAAATAAACAAAACAAAACAAAACAAAAAAAATTGTGGCATTACTGCCCACTCAAAAAAAAAAATCCATTATGGCGCAATGAACGCTTTGAAGCAGATTTTTTAGAACAAGTGGCTGTAAAGACGTAACAGCAAGGAAATTGAATGAAAAAGAATCGTTCCCATCTGAACAAACTCACTTGGCTTTTAAAAACTTCTGTTTGGATATCTTAGTGGAATTGAGGGGCCTAATGGTAATTTTACCTGGAAGTCTTTTACTGAAATCGAACATTTCATGACCAGCGTAAAGATTAAAGGAAATGCCATCTACTTCTCGGGAATTATTGTATACTTTTATTACTTATATCAATACTCCAGAAAATGCACTCATTTCCATATATATATAATATATATATATATATATATATATATATATATATATATATATATATATATATATATATATAGTCTTAATATACTACATATATATATACTAATATATATAGTACATATATACATTTTTTTCTTAATATACTACATATATATATGTGTATGTATGTGTGTGTGTGTGTGGTGTGTGTGTGTGTGTGTGTGCACTTTTCTGCACATTTTTGTGTTATTTTCTTTTCTTTTTTCTTTCCATTTTATTTTTGTTTTCACATCCTTATATATGTGTTATTCGTTCGGAAAAAAATTGGCATTCTTTTTACAAGAATAAAAATTCTGCTATTTTTTTGTGGAGTAGTATATACTTATCATTACTTTACGTCATTACTCAAGAACTGCACTTATTTTCTCTCTCTCTTCTCTCTCTTCTCTCTCTCTCTCTCTCTCTCTCTTCTCTCTCTCTCTCTCTCTCTCACAACACACACACACACACACACACACACATTTTTCTACTACTTTTTGGGTTATTATCTGTCACAATCATGGATTACATATATGTTTTTTTCTTTTTTTTTCTTGTATTCATATCCATTTATTTCCGATTTCCGTTCGGAAAATAATAACGCATTCATTTTACAAGAACAGAAATTATTTTTAAATATATAAAAAGAAGTTAGTCAAAATTATTTTGAAGAGCTCCTCCCCTCGTTCCTCTTTTTTCTAATTAAAAATACTTATATTCAATCAAGGAATTTGTCAATTTTGTTCTTTATAATTATAATAAAATTAACAAGAAAAATATACTATTGTTACAATTGAATAAAATTTATATTTGATTCCCTAGTAATATAAGATTTCGATTAATCAAATAAATCAGGTTATCTCCCCTTCTTTTCCTTTCTCGCTATTTTTAGATATTTAATATTTTACCATAGCATACTTTGTAATTTCTTCTTTCTGTTGTTTTGTTTTCATACAAACATTCTACAATTTTAAATTTCATTTTTAAATACAGTGTTCACAAAAATTATTAATTTTATAATTTAATAACTTCTCCAAATCTCGTTCAAATTATCTCAGTTATTTTGGTTTATGCCAAAACATATTTTCTTTTCGAGTGAATGGTATTTCCATGCCTGAAAAGAAAAGAAAACATAAAATATATGATTATTGGTTGTTTGTTAAAGTCTGAGTTAATTAGAATTAGAATTTGTTAAGTTATTAGATAAAGAAATATAAAACCTTTTTAAAACATCCTATATTATTTTCACCAGAAATGTTCATTTGAAAATGTACGGGTTGAACTCTTGAATATTATTTCCTGTTTATAGTATAATCTGATTTGCCGTTTGATAATTACTTTTTGCATAAGCATCCTCAATATCATCTTTGTCTTCCTGTTGCTCCTGCGGTAGCTTGATTTCTTCTTTTCTGGTCTTCTGGTAAAATAATGATATAAATGTTTTAGTATGTAGAGGAGACAACCAGTCTTCGTCGTTCAAAAAGACAACGAGTGTCGTGCGGCATATGTAGGCGGATTCCAGTTCGACGTGAACCCTGATCCGCTTAACGACGAACACAGGTCGACTCATCGGAGAGAGCTGGCTGCTTGCCATGCCGGTCATTTCCGCTACATAGTAAAAGGCAGGAACCAACCGATTGATCAGAATGGGCCAATCCAACCTCCCGGAATAATTTTGAGTCAACGGTATATTTTCCGCTGATAATTCCTGGCATAATATTGTTTGGATTACTCATTCCGTTTTGCTCTGAATTGTTACATAATTTATGAATGTACCCGTAGTTAGAATTTTAAATAAAGTTCGTTAGAATTAAAAGCGGAGGTGGAGAATTTTCCATTCCCGTAGGTGATTATGATTGACATAACGATGACCCCAACGTCACCTTCCGGTATACAGACGCATGAGAATAAGTTTGTGTTTATTTAGACAGATTCTACCCGGCTTTCAAGAGCGTAGACGTTGTTGTCAGCTCCCGGTGTCTATCTCACCTGCGGCGGAATCATGGGCTGGGGGAATAAAGCTTTATTATTAAAAACACCAAGTCTTGTTGATTAAATGTTAAAACAAGCAATGTCCAGCCCAGTACGAAGAAGGAAGAAAACCAACCCTTAATAGAATCCCAACAGAACAACAGAGAAAATGACCCACGAGGTAGAACCAGCAGTAACCAGAAGTGTAACCAAGTAAGAATCACCACCTAACATCTAATCTATCTCTCTATCTCTCTGTCTCTGTCTATTATGTATCCGATGTTTTATAATAAATTTAAACATGAATTACAAAATTACATATTCATTTAAGGGAATCTAAATGCTTGAGCTGAAATAAACCTCACACAGGTATTTTCACACCTGTCAAATGTTCGGAAATAATAAGTAGAAGTATTTCTCGGAATTTTTTAGATGAAGCTTCATAACTGGTATTATTTGGATTATTCGGCTATTGTCCTCATCTTCTTGTTATCTGTACAACGATTTCGGCAGATGTGCCCTTCAGGTATTTATTGTCGGACTAAGGATTTTCTCGGACAACGCGAACCTTCCTTTTGTAATCGGGAACCTTCTTGTCGTAACCGGAACTTTGAACCTAACCCTTTATTCAGTCCATGGGGATATCCTGTTCTCATTCCGCTAACCATAGTGCTGTGTTAATTATTATCAATTATTTATCATTAATAATTATTTAGTTAATTATTATTAATTATTTATTATTCTATGCTACTGCTGCCGTGACCAGGATTGAACCTGCAGTCTAGATATAACTGTCTCTTAGAACTGTTTTAACCTAAATTTTTTATCCACTAGGCATATATATATATATATATATATATATATATATATATATATATATATATATATATAATAATGATATTAAGGATATTATAAACTCATAACTATAAGTTTCATGCTTACGCAATCTTCAGATGAGTCAAATGGTTGAGATTTAAACAAAAAACAGTAGTTTTTTTTGGCGTTTATATAAATGTGAAGCCCGTTCACGCGATGGAAAGTTATAATGCTAAAGTTTTTTTGTGGCTTTTTTAGCGTTTAAATGACGTAAAGCGTGTTAACATTTTTATGCCAATACTTTTCTCATTTATTCTCTATTCATTCTCTCTCTCTCTCTCTCTCTCTCTCTCTCTATATAATATATATATATATTATATATATATATAATATACTAGCAAATATATGCACCCTCCGGGTGCAAGTATTTAAGTTTAAATGTAATAAAATATCGTATTAAATTAGAAAGGTTAATGAAACTAAATAAGAATTCAGATAAAAAGATTTGAAACGGAGGGGGTATAATCGGAATAGAAACAACTGAAACTTACTCTTTCATCACTTCCGTTTTTGCAATGCTAAATTTTCTAATTTAACTATTTAGTTAAAATAGGAAGTAAAGAATAAAATTACAGTTATTTCTTCTTGTTAATGAATTTCTTTTAGGATTTATTGAAGAGATTTTTTACTCATATTCATTAAGATAAAACCAAACAATTAGAAATCAATAATACCAAGCACATTTTTATTAAAATCAGTTTGTTTAATATCAATATGCAAATTAGCTTTACGTTTACACTGAAAACTGGTATTTTGTTGTATATATAAAAACAATTGCATGTTATTAGTATTTAGGTAAGGCCAACAATATTGATAATGTCAAACAGTTTTATTATTAATTGAGGTTTAAATAGAAATAGAATCATGGAGAATGTGTCGTTAATAACTAAGGAAATTGTGACTTGAGTAGTAATATAGTTTCGGTTACAGACAGAAAAACACACAATCTCCATTATAATAAGATATGTGTGTGTGTGTGTGTCTGTGTGTGTGTAAGGGGACCAATCACAAAGAAATCCAAGATCTACGTACGGGCGATGCAGCAAGCTATAAAAACGGATAGTTCAGCACCGGTTATCATTTAGGGATAAAAAAATATACTGAAACGACAACACTAGCAAAACATGTGTGGGCTTTAAAAAGAAAAGCATAAGAGAGACCCAGAGGTGGAGTGGAGAATTATGAAGAGAGCACCATCACATGAAGGAAATGATAACCTGCGCATGCTGTGCCTACAAGAAAAACTAAAAATAGCTGAATGCAGAGACCCAGAGATGATATTGAACTCGAGAGCGGAGTTAACAAATAGATGTAGGCACAAAAACAAACATAGACTATGCCTAGTAAGTTCAGGCATTACGTAGGGGGACAAGGAGGGTAGGTGTCACACCCACTTACTGGAGAATGGGTACAGCCCAGTTATAAATACAGGCTGATGGTTAGACAAATCAATTCCCTGAAGATTCGCGCTACTGCGAGAAACTGCAGTCGGAATATTTTAAGCCATTCATTTTGAAAAACGTATATATATAATATTATATATATATATATATATATATAAGTAAAAAAAGGAATGTTGTCGGGGCGGCCTAATGTCGGTATCAGCTATGCAGCGAGGGATTCTATCCCCTTTTCACAAGCGCTAGACCCAGGAGATTATTTTAACGTCTGAGGTGGAGCGCCACACCTACCATATGCTCCTTACTTTACCGCACAGATCCCTGTGCTACTCATAAGCTGAGTTGGCGAGAGCGGGTATCGAACTAGGAACCTTGTGGTTTCTAGCCGAACGCTGTACCGACTGAGCTAACCCGGATATATATATATATACATAAAGAGATACAAAGAAAGAGACAACACTTGGTCTTTAATGAATCGCTTAAAAACAAAGCTAGATGGGTTAGTGTTTCAGGGAATATAATTGGGAAGTTAAAAGCTCCCCAGGCGCAAAGTTGTAAAATAAAGAGATTGGTCTAGCTCTAGAAAGTGAAAAAAGAGGTGCAATAAAACCGGATATTAAAAAACCCAAAGTAGGACAGCACGATCATCAGAAGCCCACAACTCCAACTGATAATCCTAGCTTGATATATTTATCCATTTAAAAAAAAATTAGGGTATATTCGCGGCGTTTCCATCCTCGCTTCCTGCGGTAAAAACCGCTAGCCGGTGGCTGCTGAAAAAAAACCCAGCTACGATTGAAGTCCGTAGCCGAAGCGGTGTCACTTGAAAAAAAAACTAGGTTTAGGGTTGGGGTTGGTTTTTAGGGTTAGTTTAATGGGAAAATAGATACATAATTTGGGCTCTATTTTTTTTCCAGAAAAAGACAGAACCCCAAAATTTTGTAATGAAACTGTTAATTTCAACTAGGAGTTTTAGGGTTAAGGTTAGGGTTAATGTTGGGGTTGGGGTTGGGTTTTCAGGAAAAACGCCCTAAGTTGGTTTTTTTTTTTGTTTTTTTTTGTTTTTCAAGTGACACCGCTTTGGCTACGGAGTTCAATCGTAGCTGGTGTTTTTTCTTTTTCAGCAGCCACCGGCTAGCGGTCTTTGAAACAGGAGGCCGGGACGGAACTCCGTGAAGAGTACCAAAAATTAAATCTATTTTCATGAAATGAGGTAGCTCCTCGATGATGATCCATGGTGCACACTTTTACATAACTGTTTCTACACGTGAAAATGTCGGTGTTGAAATATTGTAGATGCTTAATTTGGAATTTCGCTGTGGTTTGGATGTATATATATATATATATATATATATATATATATATATATATATATATATATGTGTGTGTGTGTGTGTGTGTGGTGTGTGCGTGTGTGTGTGTGTGTGTGTGTGTGTGTGTGTTTCTTTTTCCATCAGGAATGACACCTTAGATATGAAGATATCTAAATAAAATTATGACAAATATCACAATCGGAGGGAAAATATTCACACATGAAGCTGTAAATGAACAATGCTGGAAAACAATGTTTATATATTTATTTCTGCTTGCGTCATGTATATCAATGAATGCGTTATCCTAATCAATAAATATGTTTCATGGAATTATGAGCGAAAATAATAAAATAAGGGCTGACAAGAAAATACAAAATAGAAATAAAGAATATGAACAAAAATGATATCAGAAATGAAATAGAAATCTCTATAATGAATTAAGGATTGAAGGAAATATTGAACATCTAAGGGGATATTTAGAACAATGAAGAATGAGAATATAGGAATGAAATGAATAAATGGATCTAGAAGGAATGAAATAAAGAAAGATTAATCTAAATGGATCCACAAAGAAAGGAAGAAAAAAAGAAAAATAAGCAAAGAATAAAGGAAAAAAGAAAGAAAAATAACCAAAGAAAAAAGGAAAGAAAGAAGAAAGAAAATAAGCAAAGAAAAAGGAAAGAAAGAAAGTAAGAAAGAAAAATAAGCAAAGAAAAAAAAAAGAAAGAACGAAAGAAAGAATGAAAGAAAGAAAAATAAGGAAGAAAAAAGGAAAGAAAGAAAGAAAAATAAGCAAGAAAAAAGGAAAGAAAAAGAAAGAAAAATAAGCAAAGAAAAAAGAAAAAAGAAAGAAAATAAGCAAAGAAAAAAGAAGGAAAGAAAGAAAGAAAATAGCAAAGAAAAAAAGGAAAGAAAGAAAATAAGCAAAGAAAAAAGAAGAAAGAAAGAAGAAAAATAAGCAAAGATAAAAGAAAGAAAAGAAAAATAAAATAGCAAAGATAAGAAAGAAAGAAAGAAAGAAAGAAAGAAAATAAGCAAAGAAATAAAAGGAAAGAAAAAAAAGAAAGAAAGAAAAAAAGAAAGAAAAATAAGCCAAGATCGGATGAAAATATGAGAAAATAAAGGTGACATTTAGAACAATGAAGAAATATAGTATATGAATAAAATACAAATGGATTTAGATAGACTGAAAGAAAGACAGACAGACAAAAAGAAAGAAAAAGAAAGAAAGAATGAAATGAAGGAGTGAATGAAATATTGAGATGTAAGGGATCATTCAGAACAAAGAAAAAAGAGAACAAATGTACAAGATGCAAATGCTTATAGAAAAAGAGAAAAGAAAGAAAGAAAGAAAGAAAGAAAGAAAGAAAAGAAATAAAAAGAAACAAACAACAAAGAAAAGAAAAACAAGAAAGAAAGAAAAAAATGAGAAAAAAAGAAAGAAAGAAAAAGAAAGAAAAAAGAAAAAAGAGATAAAAGAAAGAAAAGAAAGAAAATAAAAAATAAAAAATATAGAAACAAAGAAAAAAGAAAAAAAGAAACAAAAAAAGAAACAAACAAAGAAAAAGAAAATGGTTGATTGTATTATAAATGATATTTAGAAACTAATAAAAAAGAAAGAAAGGGGAGAAGTAAAAAGAAAATAGAAATAAGTAAACTGTATAAGGAATGACATTTGGTAAT
>CM042138.1:11337169-11339669 GCA_023376005.1 Doryteuthis pealeii | reverse complement strand
ACACCATATAGTATGTCAACGTTTATTTTTTAGTGGTATATAAAACACACCTTGAATGATTTTAAACGCATTAAGAAACTTCGTTGCTTTGAAGAACTTCTTACTCAGCTAAATTTTAATAGAGACATCATTAATAAATAAGGTGCTAATTAAGATTAAATAATGATCATTTGATAATCATTGAGAAAATAATGTAAATAACTTAAGGAAGTTGTGATGTATTTTCGGTTACAGGCAATCACATAAAATCCATTATCATGAGATTTACAAACCTCTCCTCACGTGTAAGATGTGCAAAATATGGATTCCTTAAGCGTAGGTTCAAAATCAGTAGTTTCCTTTCCTTTCGTTTACTGCAATGTTGAAGCAAAGGATTGGGTTCAGAATTACATATTTCTCTTAAATTGAATAATTCCGTCTTTATTTATTTTATTTATATATTAATACACGTGTTAATCAATTTTATAGCCGTTTTTTTACGAGTATGATGTGACACAAAGTCAATTTTTTAAGCGGGGTTCAACAGGTTTGAATTCAGAGTTTTCCTTCTCCTAGACCAGTTGACTAACAAAGGTTAAAGAGCCCAGTCTGCCCTACTATTTATCCATAGCCGGTGAGAGAGTAGTTCATACCTTTCCTAAGGGTATTAGCGCTAAGTGAAATGCAATTACCACGTCCAGTATTTGATATATATATATATATATATATATATATATATATATATATATATATGTAAACACGGTTTGTTTGGAATGGGTTTTTGCCGACAATTTTTGGGAGAATAAGTGGTTAATTGGAGTCGTAGCTAATTTTGAAAATTAATTAATTAATAATGAATTAGGCGGGAATACCTATTTAAATGTATGGCTAAACAAATCGAGAAAAATCGATTTTTCTCGATTTGTTTAGCCATACATTTAAATAGGTATTCCCGCCTAATTCATTATTAATTAATTAATTTTCAAAATTAGCTACGACTCCAATTAACCACTTATATATATATATATATATATATATATATATATATATATATATAATATATATATATAAAGGTAATCCCAAAAGTAAGGTCTCAAAATCGCTGTGAATGCAGGGAAAGTGTTCCTATGATTATTGTCAACACTGTCGTGTGTTAAAAATGCCTACAAATCCTCGAGGCAATTTGCTTAAAAAACTTTTTAAAAATAACATAAATAAAATAGCATTTAACATCTGCAACAATATACTAAACATCTTTAATCACTAACACACTAACCGTAGCAATCCTCCTACAATATACTTTTCTAACTGAATAAACCACAAAAAAAAACTTCCAAACGAATACAATTCGCACCAAGCACAACAAACAATAATGTCCCTGAAGACGATCAGAGAAATGGTTGAAAGCGCTTTGGTACAAAATATGTGACATTTTCTCTACCATCTTCACCCCGATGTACGACGTATCAACCCTTTTCGGATCTTTTCATGCCGAATCAAGTGATTTTGATAAGAAAAGAAAAATCCTCTGTCTCTTTTTGTTGTAGAGGCTACTCTCTCTTCTCTTTCACTCCTTTCGTGCCTTTTTTGATATTGAGTCACCAGTCCATTGCACCGACCTCTTATGTGTTTGGATTGAGGTGACATGTCGTCATGCCTTTCGTGCAGACGTCTTTGATGCGTAGACGTGGTCTACTAATCGGCCATATAATGTAGGTATTGGGAATGCGGCCTTTGTCCATCCTCATGGTATGACCAAGGAATCGGACGTGCCCCTTGCAGAGGATGGCGAACGTGCTGTTTATGTTGGTTAGGTCCAGAAAGTCTGAAGTTAGGCACAAAATCCTGCCTCTGGATTTGCAGGATGTGTCCTAGGCACATGGGGTGGAAACTCTAATCAAAACAAAACAATATAAATAGATTTGAACACCCCTTTTTTATGAAACCGCTTTTAAACATTATGACAAATACAATTGTTAGACAGCTGTATCCTAGTAAATAGATTAAAACAAAACAATTCTAACTTATTGTTTACTTTTTGAATCCCACAAAATCAACTTCCGGTGTGAGACCTTTTTGAATCAAAAGTCAACGTTTCTTCACAACGAACATTTTAATGCAATAGACACACACGTGAAATCGACTGCTATTAATCGGTGTCTCGATTAATTTAGTGGATTTAACCCTGAAGATCCTTATGCTGAAACTCGAGTAGGTTATCTCTTGTACCCATTTTATAATAAATTTGCTCTACTTAGTATTGAGCACTTTGTATTTGTTATATCGTTGACTTACCCTTCTGAATTCCACACTTACTAACCATCGTGACCAAATTCACCGGTAAGTTAACTTTTACTTTATAAATAGATGAATATATATATATATGTGTGTGTGTGTATGTGCATGTGTGTGTGTGCATGTGTATGTGGGTTGGGTGTGTGGAGGGTGTTGGCTGTCAACTCGTGCTCGAGTAAGACCATTTCCTGTTTGTATTTCCAAAGTTGAGTGCCAGTAGTATTTG
>CM042138.1:11287169-11329669 GCA_023376005.1 Doryteuthis pealeii | reverse complement strand
ACGAGGGGACAAGATATCAGGCAGGCAAACAACCAGTCTGAGTTCGACCCTAGCCAAGGATAGATGTTGTGTCTAGCCACACTAAAGAGGCGTTAAACGCTGAAACACGTGTCTGTTTTTATAAATCAAACAATCCTGAATTTTATAGAAAATAACTTTTGATTCAATGAATTTATATATTGCATGATATTCTTATTGGCTGATTTAACCATCACCGTCGTGTACCTCTTGTTACTCAGTAGTTTATGACATGCAATACTCCACTTTGGCCTTTACTTATACAAGACGGGTGGCCAGATAGGTCTCCATTGATCAATCGCCTGGCCATGTCTAGTCCTAGCTTCTATATGATTGTCCCAACCCTATTGCCCTTATCTAAAATCCTACCACTATTTTTATCAAATAGAAGGTGCTGGCTGACAATCTTAATGTCCTAGGTATGACGTTAAACTCTATTTGAGTTCGAGTTCGAGTTCCAGAGCTCTGTGGAGTGTACCCCTTCATCACCATTAACCCCAGGTCCACTCTGAAGCGGAGTGGGGAATACCAGCGGCACTAAACAAATTGGGAGGTTGGCTACATTTTCAATTAAAGTTACCACAGAGCTACAGCCCTGTGTCTCTTTATATTATATTTCTAATAAACTTAAAATAACCTTTGATTTCGTTTTGTGGGTTATTTAATGCCAAAACTCAACTAGTAGACGATTGATAGTAACACTATTTAACCTGATAGCTGGGGGTATACGGGGTTTATATATTTCGCTAGTATATTAGTCCGAAAGTGAATGTATTAGCGCGACTGGAGTTCGAAATGGCTTACTACAATGTCGAATTCAAGCACGATACCGACTACGCCCCTTGGAATCGCCAAATGTAAATTATCTTGTAAAAGTAAAGTCGGCCTAGTGGCTTATTGTCGGTATCAACAGGACAGCGAGGGAGTCTATCTCCTTTTCACTAGCGCTAGACCAGTGATATTATTTTTGGTTCTGATGTGGAGCTCCACACCTTCTACCAGCTTCTTACTTAACCGCACATATCTAAGCTCTGCTACACATGCACTGAGTTGGCGATACCCGGTATCGAACCCGGAAGCTTGAGGTTCTTATTTTTTTAAACTTTACTCAATTATTTCAATTTACTTATTGAATTATTTTTGTATAATTATCAAATCATATTTCAATATCCATTTATATTAATTTCTATTTTCTTTCCGCGGAATTTTCCCCAATTCTTTAAATTAATTTTCCTAATCAATTATGCTGAGTAGTTGATAAAAAATACCAGTACAAGAAATTCGTTTCAATGAAATTGTATTAAAACATACAATAATAGTTCAATTAGAATCTCTTGTTTTTGTAAATTCTCACCTCATGTATAAAGAACATCACATGAGAACAAGGGGGCATTAGATTCGTGCGGGTTAGCTCAGTCGGTAGAGCGTTTGGCTAGAAACCACAGATCCCGGCCCTCGCCAACACAGGGTATGAGTAGAACAGGAATCTGTGCGGTAAAGTAAGGAGCTGATGTTAGGTGTGACGCTCCACCTCAGACACATTAAACAATCTCCTTGGTCTAGCACTAGTGAAAAGGGAATAGACTCCCTCGCTGATTGGCTGATACCGGCTTTAGGCCACCCCGACAACTTTTACATTGAGAACATTTTTTTTCTGTTTTATAACACATGGATACTTAAAAGAAAAAGAGGCGGACCTGAGCACCCTCCATCTAATTCCATTTTTAATTTTTTTTTTCTTCTTCTTTCAATGGATTATTATTGATTGCACACCAATCTATCAGATTGTTAAAAAAAATATAAAAAAGGTATTCATTTTTGGAGTTTTCAGGGATGCTCAAATCCCCGTATAAGTTTATAGTAAATCGACCCCAATATCGGAACCGCTCGAACTGAACTTGCACAAAGGTGTCAAAGTTAGGGTTGCCCAGAAAAAACAGAACCCAAGTTATTTATTTATTTTCCCATTAAACTATCATTAAACCCCAACCCCAACCCCTAACCCTAACCCTAACCCTAACCCTAACCCCTAACCCTAACCCTAAATCCCTCTAGTTCAAATTAACAGTTTTTTATTACAAAATTTGTGGGTTCTGTTTGTTCTGTGTCACCTTAATTGTGACACCTTTGTGCAAATTCAGCCCAACTGATAAGGTAGAGCGGTTCCGATATGGGGGATCGATTTACTTTTACCTTATACAGGAAAATGAGCACCTCTGAAAACTCAAAAAATAACTAACTTTCTAGAATCATTTTTTACGATCTGATAGATTGGTATGTAATCGATAATAATCTATTGAAGAAAATGAAAACAAATTACAAAGAAAACACATTTTTAAGCGATTCCTATATGGGGGAACGTTTTCCAATAAACTTATAAGGGGAACTGAGCAACCCTGAAAACACGAAAAATAAAGAGCGTTTTAGAATTTTTTATTTTTTACAATCTGATAGATTGGTGTGTAATCGATAATAATCCATTGAAGAAAAAAATAAAAATAAAAATAAAATTTTAGATGGGGGCGGGGTTCAGATGCTCAGGTCCGCCAAAAAAGAAATGACGACATAATTCGGTTAAATATTTGATCAAGCATAGACAGTCATATGGAAATCACGGACAAGTTAAATTCTTCCAAGTCATAGTTGTATGAATGCTAATGTATGACGGTACCACTTGGACCCTAAAGAATAAGCTAGATGGGAGCTGAACATGAATGTTGTGCATGGTATTAAACGGTGAAGTCAAGTGGTCTACGAGCGATCCCTCGTCTCACGCTCCACGGGGGGTTCGAAACAAGACGGCGACGGCAAAATCCCGCCAGTCGCGGATGTCAAGTCGGTTGGCCCGTTCGCGCACGCCGCCGCGTATGCAACGACGACCGAGACGCCCAACGGAGACGGCGAACCGCCCCGCCGAACGCAACAGCCGCCGCTACTAGCGACAGACGACCGCTATGGCAGGCTCCAGCGGAACGAAAAGAGACGCCTTTCGTAATACCGGTCGCGGTTCCGGCTTAGAGGCTTTCAGCCGTTATCGCGCGGAGGCAGCTTGGCACCGCCGCTCGTTCGAGCGAGCACGCGAACCGTTGCTCCGATCCCGCGGTTCCTCTCGTACTGGACGGGATAGCCGTGGCCACGGCCGACGTAACACACGTGCCGATCGGTAGGATAAAACTAACCTGTCTCACGACGGTCTAATCCCAGCTCACGTTCCCTGTCAGTGGGTGAACAATCCAATGCTTGGCGAATTCTGCTTCGCAATGATAGGAAGAGCCGACATCGAAGGATCAAAAAGCGACGTCGCTACGAACGCTTGGCCGCCACAATACCATGCTAATGTATGACGGTACCACTTGGACCCTAAAGAATAAGCTAGATGGGAGCTGAACATCAATGTTGTGCAGGGTATTAAACAAATCATGGAAACCAAAACCTACAAGAAAACAGCACTTACACGATATTACACATCCGTGTGAGCCGAATAAGACATGCTGGAAAAGCAAGGACGAACTCATGTGATATTCTCCTATGGAAACCAGAACATGGGCGCGCTAGTATGGACCGTCCAGTAAAGACCTACATTGACCAATTCTGCGCGGATACTGGGTGCTACGCAGAGAAATCCCGAGAGGGATGAATGATAAGGGTGATTGGAGAGAGTTTGATATGGATATCCATGATACTAAGGTGACATGATGATGATGATGATGATGATGATGATGATGACTTCTCTTACAGTTTTTTTTTAACCCCATATACTTAGACGAAACCAACAATCTATCCATCTCAAAGTCCTGATGAAGGTTTATCAAAAAACCGAAACCTTATAACGGTGAGCTAAACATCAAGAATAAATTCGTCTTTTTGATAAGACATAGTGCCAAATGAAATTAGGATTTATTCTACGTTTCAAAATCATTTTGAAACGAAACAAAAGAAAGTAAAAACCGAGTCTCTAGAGTTCTTTAAAAAAAAAAGGCGTGATGATTTTTGAAGCAAGTAAAACTTTATGACAGTTTCAATGACAGCATCTCCGATTTAACAAGATCGATATACAATTCAATAAAAAACAAACTAAAGCCCACACGGCGTGCAATTACTATTATGTATGCTAGTAAAAAATAAAAAACACCCTCCGGGCGATGTCAAAATGGATTTTTGAAACATATTGCCTGAGGGGTGGGAGTAAAAAATTCAATGTCAGCGAGTTTGTACCCTAAGTAAGTAAAATCATCTAATTCATTAGAGGATTAAAAAATAAAACAATTTGAAATGTAAACTTTAAACATGTATTAAAATAAAACAAACTATATATAGATATATAATACCAGTCATGTATTTATTAAAACTTGTTTAAAAAAACATTGAGGACTGTCTAATGCTGCATGTTCAAGTTTTGAGTGTATTTATTCAATTTTGGGTAATATCACGTAAGCAGTGACGTAATTTTTGTTACAGACAAAAACCGGAAGAGAATCTCCATTATTAATAGATATTTACCCAACCCCTCCCCAAGAGCAGGATTTCTTCAGTGGAATTTAACAGGTTTGAATTCAGAGTTTTCCTTCTCCAAGACTGGTTACCTATCCAAAGTTAAAGTGCCCAGTCTACCCTAATATCTACCCATAACTGGAGGGAGAATATAGGAATGCATACATGTCCCACGGGTAATAGCGCTATGTGAAATACAAACAGCCTCGTCCAGGATTTGTAGTCGGGTCGACGTGTCCATTTCTTACGACTCTAACCACTACACCACACACCCCTAATTACTATTATATAAACCGTACGTAGTGGCTAATGAGCTGGACTGCGACATTGTAGCAAGTAGTTTCGAACTCCAGGTGTGCAATTACTTTCAACTTCACGTTTGAAGAAAACGTATGAACAAAGTATTCCCACGGCTATGGGTTAAATAGTACCACTACAGTTCTTCTACAAGAATTCATTTGACAGTGAATTACCCACGAAGGTTGATATGCCATTCAATAATGAAACCAATAATGAGAGAAGGTGCAGTGAATAGTCTCGGCATATTAACAGTTTAAGATTCTTGTGGCCATTTTTAGGCGTCAGGTGAGAGCACCTTACAGTGGAGATCCTTTGTGGCATTACGAATGGTCCTTGTTGAGTAGAATCCTATAATACTTGTCTGTTTGTTCGTGTATCTTGAATCTCTTTTGTGTCCTCAGTGTTAAACACGAGCAACTGTACGCCTTTCCACTAAGGCCTTTAAATTGTTAACCAACCACGTATTCGATGGTGTTAATAGACCGATTCAGTCCACGGAGTCAGGAAGAGTCTATTATAAATTTAAGTTTTGGTCCATAGTTTCACATTATATAGCTAAAATACTCCAACAACCAGATCTAGTCTGTACACATTGGCTAACTGTCAGACTCTGTCCATAGATTGAATATGTACGTCACGTTTATGTAGACACAGCGTCATTCTTTTGTCAGAATCGCTGATCATGTAAGGTCCTCTTGACCGAGGTCAGTCAAGTTCGCTTTTCTTTTTCAGGACTGACGTATCTTATATCATAAGAAAATATTTGATAAAATTGCACATATATATATATATATATATATATATATATATATATATATATAATGTGTGTGTGTGTGTGTGTGTGTGTGTGTGTGTGTGTATAAGTTTGTACTGGAAATTAATATATCACTCTGCGTCATAATTCCTTTGAAGTTAATACCGCTAATATAAATATTCCATTGCAGGAGATCTTCATTTAATTACAAAGTCATGAAATAGCGAAAGTAAGATTTCAAGAAAATAAATATAATGAGGCAGAACAGTAACATAGCTAGGGAATATCCACTGCTCTGGGCGAAAGAAATGTTCAATGATATTACTTTCCCAATATCCTACCTTGTTGAAGTTAGCGTTAGCCATGTTTTACTCCTGTTACCAAAAGCTCGTAACCGACTTTGCATCATAAAAAGGGATTACCATCGACCTATTGTTTCAAGTACCTTGGTAGTAATATCTCAAGCACAGAAAGCAACATTAATGCACGTATATGGAAAGCGTGGACTGCTTTAATCAGATTATCAACCATATGGGAATCTGATCTCAATGATAGGTCGAGGCAACTGTGTCAGTGCTACTGTACGGCTGCACCACTTAGATTCTAAAGAAATGCCAAAATAAGCTAGAAGTAGTTTCACAAGAATGCTACGCGTAGTCTTAATATCATGGAAACAACATCTACAAGAAGGCAGCTATACAGCCAGGTATACAGCCACTTGCCCCCTATCACACGAACCATCCGAGTGAGCTGAACACAGCATGTTGGACACTCCTGGAGAAGCAAAGACCTATTCATAAGTGACGTTCTCCTGTGGAAACCTAATAATGGAAACGCCAGTGTCCATACAACAATTACCTACATCGAACAGCTCTGTTTGGATTATGGATGCTGCGCAGAGAACCTTCCGGGAGTAATGACTGATTGGGAAAGTTGCAAGAATGTTTCATTGAAATCCCTGCTGCCAGCATGACTTGGTGTTTGACGAATTCCTTTTGAAGAGTCATCGCGGTGTAGTGGCTAACGAGCTGGACTTGGACAATGTAGATAGAAAGTTCGTGCCCCAGTCGGGCTGTTGAGATTTTCCGCCCCTTTTCCAATAGGGTTATATTTTTTGCCTGCAGGTTTTCGCCGATAGGTGGCAGCTGTATAAAAACAACAGCCCGGGAGAAAATCGCTCTCTTTCTCTAGGTCCGGCAACCACTGCGCATGGGTTAGGCGCTTTGTGCCTCTGCCGCTACGTGGTGGGGACTTTGCCCCCCAGCAAACTATTAGTAAGTGACTAATTTCTACATGTAACTCTGTATCACTTCTTTAGGACTTAGTCCTACATTCTTTGTGTATATTTATCTATCTGTTGTCTATATCTTACAGTACCGTGTCATGAGTATGTGTATACCTGCCATGTATTTATTTTCTCCGCGTGCTCACTAAATAAAGTCTATGTTTGTTATTATATATAACTTCTTTGTCGGATTAATTCATGTACATATATGTACCCACGTTGGAAGGTTACTTTGAGCTTTCTAACATATTATAAGAACATTCACATCTTGTATAGAAGGGGGAAAAATAGAGGGGGAAAATAGATATTTGAGTCAACAAGTTACTGTTGAGGGGGGTGCAAAAAGAAGCGAGTTCACCGTCTTCACGCAGACCAAACTTTCTTTTGGTCAACACAGTCTTCATCTTCAACCAGCAGCTGAAAATCCGTCGTCGTCGTCGTCAAAATATTTTTTTCTGACAACCGTCTCACGTAAGCCGAATGCTTCTCTCCTTGTCACATCACGTTCCACTCGCTTTGGTTATTTATGGGCATATTATCCAAACATCTGGGCACATCAGTCGAACCTCGCGTCCGTCCAGTGCCTAAATCGCATTTGTTTTTGCATGCGGGAGAACGCGGGTTCGACCACGGTAGGCAAGACAATGTCTTGCTCTTTTTTCTTTCTCGTTCTCCGTCACATCTTGAAGGTGCACTTTCGGACTAATATCTTTGAAAACTTATGAACAATCTCATCCTCCCAACAAGCGGTTAAATACTGCCACTACTATTTATCTAAAAGATTGCTTTGGTATTAAATAACTCACAAAAATTGATATGCCATTAAACAAAGAAAACATATTGGAGTTTATTACACGTGTAACGTAGCAGATATTACATAGAATTTCTTTTCAGAACAAATTTAAATGGTCTATAACAATTTGAAAAAAATGGTAAGACAATAGATAGAGCAGCGATTCTCAACTTTTTTCACCTAGGTATACTTTTGGTTCGTATTTTACTGTGGTGTAACCCGACATAGCTATTTGATTTCGGAGTTTCGGAGTCTAGTTACTACTAGTCGAGTATGTAGTCTAGGTACTACTAGTCGAGAAGGTAGTCTAGGTACTACTACTACTAGTCGAGTAGGTAGTCTAGGTACTACTAGTCGAGTAGGTAGTCTAGGTACTACTAGTCTAGGTACTACTAGTCGAGAAGGTAGTCTAGGTACTACTAGTCGAGTAGGTAGTCTAGGTAATACTAGTCGAGTAGGTAGTCTAGGTACTACTAGTCGAGTACGTAGTCTAGGTACTACTAGTCGAGAAGGTAGTCTAGGTACTACTAGTCGAGTAGGTAGTCTAGGTACTACTAGTCGAGTAGGTAGTCTAGGTACTACTAGTCGAGTAGGTAGTCTAGGTACTACTAGTCTAGGTACTACTAGTCGAGTAGTAGTCTAGGTACTATAGTCGAGTACGTAGTCTAGTACTACTAGCCGAGTACGTAGTCTAGTTACTATAGTCGAGTACGTAGTCTAGTTACTACTAGTCGAGTACGTAGTCTAGGTACTACTAGTCGAGTACGTAGTCTAGTTACTACTAGTCGAGTACGTAGTCTAGTTACTTAGTCGAGTACGTAGTCTAGGTACTAATAGTCGAGTACGTAGTCTAGTTACTACTAGTCGAGTAGGTAGTCTAGTACTACTAGTCGAGTACGTAGTCTAGGTACTAATAGTCGAGTATGTAGTCTAGTACTACTAGTCGAGTATGTAGTCTAGGTACTAGTGGTCGAGTACGTAGTGATAATGCTGTAGAACATCACGTTGACTGTTATTTATATTTCTATCCAAAAAATAATTATACCTTTTTTTCCAGATTTTCAATTTTGTATTTGATAAATTCAATCGAATCACTGGCACATAATATTACACCGACTGGACCTCTGCAGAGGGAATAAATCCTCTCAATTTGGACACCTGTTGGCCTTGGGGGGCGACCCATGATGGTTATAGACGGAATCCTGGTGGCTGATATATCTCTCTATATATATATATATATATATAATATATATATAATAATGTGTGTGTGTGTGTGTGTGTGTGTGTGTGTGTGTGCGTGGTGTGTGTGTGTGTATGGAAAATAAAAAAAACACAAAGTATTACCGAAAGGTAAATTTATTTTGATTATGAAGTTGACGTTATAAAGTTTCCGTTTGTTAATAAACTTTTACCAGGACCTTCAGTTCTAGACATTGTTTGTGAAGGAAACATCCATAATTGTAAAGACAACAATTTATCTATCTGAAAGTACTGATGAAGAATTATCAAAAAACCGAAACTTCGACTTCACCATCAAGAATAAGATCACCTTTTTGATATAATTTGTTTATATATATTTATATATATTTATTATATATATATATATATATATATATATATATATATATATATATTATATACAAAACCAGGATGTGACAGAAGGCCACTTTCTAAGCGGGGTATAATAGGTTAGAATTCATTGTTTTTTTTTCTTTTTCTAGACTGCTTACCCAGCTAAGGTTAAAAAGCTCTGTCTGTCCTACTATTTATCCATACCAAGAAGATGACTAGTTTGATGCATTTTACCAAGAGTATCGTGGAATGCAAACAGTCTTGTCCAGGAGTTGAACCCGGGTCTACGATTCCATTTCTCACGATACTAACCATTAAACTACGCGCCTCCGAATATCAAATTCTCTCTTCAGTAGTAATGAATCTTTGAGAGTAGTTTTCTACCTTGCACCGCGATTGTACGTCCCCCTTTTCGCCACGTTAGAAGAGAACATAAGGTTGCAAGTAATGAGTATCCATGGAGAATCGAACTCAGTATTAATGAATATGTGAGACTAGATAGTTAATAATAATACACTAATATGTTGGGTTTATTTTAATCCCCACATATAACTGTAACTTGATTTTTAGAAAAGTGCCGTTGTGTTAGATATAGGGAGGGTAAATTTCACTGGGTAAAAATGGTGGTACCTAATGATTTGTCTATTGTTTTCATACGTAAACACTGAAAGTTCGAAATGATGATTGAATATATCTATTACATTTTATATTATTCTAATGTAATTTAAAACAAAATTAAAAGGGAATTTATTCTTTAAGGACATATTCAAATTTATTTCGTGTGATAAATTTGACAATAAATAAAATGATATGTTGTTTTCATAGTCGAAAAACGTAAACAATTAATTTTTCTGTTCAGGAAAAAATTTAAACAATTGAAATGGACAGTTATTACGGACAATTAGTTATACACCAGATTTAACCAGATGGTAACTTGAGGAGTGACCCAAGTTTTCTTAGTTACAAGTTGTCATTCAGTCGATTTTTTTTTATTTGTGATGTATGGTGAAATTTGAAATACAAACAAGCTTCATATTAATACATTCAGTAAAATCATTTAAGTTTGCAAATTTATAACACCAGAGAAAAAATATTATTTATTAAAAGAAAACATTAAAACATATTACAGCATATAATTTATTACATTCTACTGGTGTATTCATTTAATGACATATAAACTCATTACATTTTTTTCTCATGTTCTCTGTAAAAGGCTTTGAAATTATTTTCCGAGAAATGGATACTTCAGTTCATGTCCTTTATTTACAAGAGCATAGTTTGTTTTTTGTCAGATCCTTCGTTATAGTTCCGTCAATGTGTAACTGATAAGTTTGCTCGAATGTTAAGCTCATTGAAGATCTAATTCCCATAACACAGCGACGATAGGCAATTATCACCCTCGACAATTCTTGAGAGAGCTCGTTTGTCCTCACCGTTGGGAAAACCTTCAAACGTGTTAGCCTAATCTTAAATTGCTATTTAAACTACACGTACCTGTTAGAAGTTTTGGCTATTTTCTGATTAGTCGTCAGAAACTTGCAGGTTAATGGACTGAATAGTAGTATACATCCAACATCATGTTTATCGGGATTCCTTAATATATATATATTATATATTTTAATTACTTTTTTGTCCTCATGTACATTTCATTTTTTTCTCCGGACCGTCTGATATACCTAGAAAAAGGGTGAAGGCTCACCCGAAATATTGGAATGGGATTAAACCAGGAACAGAGCAACGGTTGAATATATAAAAATTCTGATTTTTGTTCTATTTTTTTCTTGTTTGTTCTTTTTTCCAATGCTCAAAAGACCAAACAAACAACGTTCACAAGAACATAACACATAATTATATATATATATATATATATATATATATATATATATATATATATATATATATATATACTGGTTTGGTGGCTGGTTTTTAAGGCTATCACAATGCAAGTATAAAGAAAAGTAATGTAACTATTATGTTGGTTGTTAAACTCTAATTTATTCTTAATATTTCGAGATAACTTTTCTTCGACAGAAGATTTCTGAAACTGAAGCTATGGCTAGTGACCATCCATTCTTATGCGATTAAAAATCAACACCATAGGTACTTTATTTTTCTTTACGTGGCACCAGAGCAAAATTGAGTGTCACCCTGTGAGAATCGAAATCACAAAGAATGATTTGTGAATCTAGCTTGCTAACCATAATACCACGCGTGATGCCCGCGTACGTGAATATAAGGAGCATGTATATATGTTACATAATCTATGCATAGATTATTGTCAACCCCCTGTATTTCTGAAGGGATGGCCCCATTTCATATCACGGGCGGGACTTTCCATGGAATATTACAGAAAGCCCGCGAATACGTGAAGTCAGGTGGGACCTGGTTGGGTCCTCAGTTTCAGCTTAGACGTCAGGCAAATAAGGTATTTCTGCCTTAGCTGGAGCTCACTGCACACGCGCGTTATGTTAGAGAAATATGTTTAGTTAAGTAAATAAAGGTTTAAATAAATAATATGGTTTTGTGGTTGATGAATGTCTTGGCAACAAGACTGATCTAGAAGAAGAAATGAATTAAATGCAACCGACCACCAAGACGAAGTCCAGACGCTAGAAGATGAACGTAAGATACCAAAGATGAGCAGAAGAATAATAGAAGTAAGGAAAGAAAGGGTATACAACATATATTATATTAGATATAATCTATAATAAATATGCCCATGTATTTTTACTATGGTTAGCTTAGACGTGGCACAAGGCCAGAAGTATAGGCGCCCAGTGAGAATCGAACTCACTAACAATGGTTTGTGAATGTAGCTTGCTAACGATTATAATACGTGAGGTGCCCGTGTACGTGAATATAAGCAGTATGTCTGTAGTAGATTAGATATCATCATCATCATCATGTCACGCTGTTGGCACGGATATCCATGACAAACTCTCTCCATTTGTCCCTATCGCTCATCATTATCGCGAGATCCTCTGTGCAGCATCCTGTATCCGCACAGAGCTGATCAATGTACTGGCGTGCCCGTGTGCTGGCTTCCACAGGTGGACGTCGCTTATGAGTTCGTCCTTGCTTCTCCAGCAGTAGATATAATCTAAAATAACTATGCCCATGTATTTTATTAAGGTTAGCTTAGAAGTGGCATAAGGCCAGAAGTATGGAGCGCCCAGTGAGAGTCGAACGCACTAACACTGGTTTGTGAATCTAGCTTGCTAACCATTATACCACGTGAAATGCCCCTTATAAGCTGTATATATATAATATACTAAATTAGATATAATCTAGAATAAATTATGCCTATGTATTTTTATAGGAAGTGAAGCAAATGCACTTACATACAGAGTACTAAATAACATGTCAGGAACTTAGCGCCTTATTACAGCCACTAGCAAAAGGCATAAAACTATATCCATTATAGCGTATCGTGTATTATGGTCTTCTGGTTTACTATTTTTTAGTATAAGTTTATATCAACACATTCCCACGGGGCACATTTTGGAAATGGACAAATGGAAAATTTTCTCCACTCCTTGATAAAAGATCAAAGTATGAACACTGACCAGACTTCCCTATTAGTAACCTTTGATATTATCAAAACAATAACAGGCAGAATATTAAAAATGCACTCTTGAAAGTGTTAAAAGAAGGGGGAAAAAGCGGGAAAATATATTGGTCCTTAAGATACGGTTATGTAGAATGTTCATAACTTTCTTATCATTTGTAGGTTGATACAATATTCCTTTGGGTCGTACAGCATAGTGCAATACGGTCAAAAGCCGACAATAATGTTCGCATATTATAAAGAAAATTAAATTCACGTTAAGCCTGCTGGCAGTCCTATATAAAAACGCTTTTTAGAAGGTGAGGATGCTAGGAGGTGACTCACATGCCGCATCTTTTTTCTTCTTTTTTTGTTCTTTTTACGCTTCTTTGATCGATAACTTTTGTTATGTCATTATAACTTGATATAACTAGTGGGAAAAATGATGTACTGTGAGCGATATTAATTTTAAAGTTTCTGAAGACATCTTATTTGTAATAATCATAACTAGCAGGATCTGTGGATATACCACAGTAAGATGATTTAATTATTACATTTATCATCAACGTTTGATAGGTTTACTTAAGAGCAATTGCCAAATAGTTCAATATGTAAAAAATATAATAATCGTTATTTAACTCCCTCTCTCTCTCTTTATCTCTCTCTCTCTCTCTCTCTCTCTGTCTCTTCCTCTCCCTCTCTCTCTCTCTCTTTCTTTGCATAAACATAATAAATGACATAATAATGACATGGACATAGAATAAATCTCCCCTTTGAATTAAACGAAATGCTTGGAGAAAAAGGTAGATAGGGACAAAACACGGATGGTGTTTGCTGGAAGCAGTACCCCAGAAAAAGCTGGTCTCTCTGTATATGTCTCTGCCCCCCCTCTCTCTCTCTCTGTTTCCCCTCTCTATCTCTTCCTCTTTGTTTCCTTCCTTTCATCTTTTTATTATGTTCGATTGAAACAGATTAGCGTTATTGTTTTCGTGTTCTCACTACACTCTCACTCTCTTTCTTTCTTATATTCTTCTGTGTAGCATATCCTTTCTTTCTTTCTTTATAATAAAAACGGAATTATCCATTATTTAGCTGAGTTGACGACACTCATAAGAAATAAGAATTCGGCGTATGTGTTGGAGCTTTTGTGATGTAATATGGGCTCTAATTCCCCTCCTGGACTAGCCAAGGTCACACCATTGACTCCTTAGCCAATTACTAAACATGCTGCTTGGCTGAGAGAATACTTACCCGCCGCCACTGGTCATAATTACAATTACGTTCACTGAGGACGGACATAGGATTACCGGACCTTTACCAATACTCAGGAAGGACTTATAAGATTACCAGAGTAACCAAAGGATTCATTATCGAAGGACTCTTTATCAAGGATTCAATTCCACTGAATGACTCCTGCTTTAAAGCCAACGGATGGCCCTTAAAGACTTAACAAGTGACATATACCAGGTAATCTTTATTAATATTTCCGCATTTCATTGTGGACGATTTGGACGGTCTCATTTTTATACAGAAGGTGTTGCAAGATGATAACGGACGGAAGATTAAGGAACACAGTATTAATAAATAGATCAAGCTTATCATCATCCTCATCAGGTTGCGCTGGCAGTATGGACACCCATGACGAAACCAGAGATATTATTCTCAACTCTTTACCTACCAAATTACCCCGCCCCGCTCCAAGTTGTTAGCGGATTGGCCTATTGTCGGTATCAGACGGATAGCTACGGACCAGGGGTGATTGATTTTTTCTAAAGGGGAGCAAAAATGAAAAGGAAAAAACATATCAAGATGTTCCCATACAGAATAATTGTTTTCTTTTTTTCAGAAAATTCAAAAAATTAAATGAAATGTGTGATAGAATATATAAAATACAATCAGGACCTGTAGATATACCACAGTATGATATTATTAAAACATTTGATATGTTTACTTAAGAGCTATTGCAAAATTATTATTCCTTTCCTTTTATATCTTTTCATTATGTTCGATGGAAACAGATTAGTGTTTTGCTTCCACGCGCCCACTCCTCTCAATCCTTCCCAATCTCTCTTCGTTATGTCTTTTTTTTTCAGATTATATTTTCTCATGTGTAGAATGTCTTTTTTCTTCCCTTTCTTTCTTTAAAATAAAAACGGAATGGCCCATAGTTAGTGCACGTGATGGCACTCATTAGAAATAAGAATTCTGCGGACAAGCAATAGCAGATAATCAGCATTTACATTTTTGCATTTCAACTTCGACGATTTAGACGGTCTCATTTTTACCCAGAGGGTGTTGAAAGTTGATAATGGTTGTACATTTAAGGAACACGAGTACTGATATATAGATATTTCTATTTTCTGAAATCGAAAGATTTTATTGAACAAAAAAAAAAAACTCTTTTCGTTTTAATGAATTTTTCCTTTCATGATTACGGGGTAGATATTCTGTAAGAATGTCTGTCACTTTACAAAGTTGTTTAAGCGATTGAAATTCTTTTAGGAATTACCATTATCAAAAATATAAATATTTTTTCATGCAAAAATGTTTTCGGTCCACTACAAGAATGTCTGTCCCAACTAGTAACAGTCTTGGATCATTGTGTTATTGGATGCTTTTGTCGAAATGTACGCAGTGTGATTTTTTTTTGAGATCTTGAAACCATTGTTTGTAGTCAATTTTCTTATCGTGTTTAAACATTGTTTTAGTTTTCTCTCTTTCATTTAAAAGGGTTTTAGTATAAAAATGCATTGCAAAATGTTATTACTATAAAATGCAATGGAAAAGATTTTACTATAAAATCTACTACAAAGGATTTTACTATAAAAATGAATTGGAAAGGATTTTACTATAGAAATGAATTTGAACGTATTTTATTATACAAATGCACTGGCACATATTTTACTATAAAATTCATTGCATAAAGATCTTATATAAAAATTATTTGGAAATGATTTTACTATATTTGTACTGCAAACAAATTTACAAAGAAAATGAATTGGAAGTATATGTTGTGGTTCGTGAAAGATCAGGATTTTTTTCTCAATTTAAGATACTACAAAACTTATACATAACACAGCTACCTATTTTTCCAAACAAACGGATGCACAAACCCACACAAACATGTACCCACACAAAGACACACACAGACAAAGGGAGTTTATTTAGTAAAAGGGACACATATAATTTCCCATAAATGTAAATAAAGAGTAAATAAAGGTCAGAATATTGCACCGATACCTATTCAATAGCGACTTCCACAAAATAAACAGAGTTACCTCATGGGATCCCATTAACAGTAGATTTGACGTAATTGGATGCGTGTGCCTTTGTCTTTTCACCTTTTGTGTCCACATCCGATCGTCCTAAAATCCCAGGCCTTCGAACCTCCTCGCGCGAATTTTTTTTATTGCTAGTAACAGAGTTGAGTGTCCGTTAGTGTCAGTGGTGATTGAAATAACAGCACCCTAACACGCTATCTGAAAGAGTTCTCCTCGGTGTTTTTTTTTACTTCTTTGGTTAACCGCTCTTTCCCTAGTGACTCGCTTGTCAGACTTTGTACGAGTCACTTAATGTTGCTTTTTATGGACATCCTCCAAATGGCAAGCTGTGCATCATTCATATCCGTTGGATGTAAATCAACTTTTGTTATTTAAAATCTTAAATTAAACTACTCTCTACAGCAACTCATTGTAATCGTCGGTGCCCTTTTGCCTATTAATATGTTCACACATTCATCCATCACACTCTCAATAAATATTATGTTACAGCATAGTTCATTGTTGTCAAGTATTAATCTTAACCCTATATAGTCTTGTACACCTCCTATATTTTTGTATAGGCGCGTGGTATTAAAATGGCTGAGTCATTCCGAGTTCAAATACTGGACGAGGCATTTGGCATTTTACATTGTTCCAATACTCTTGAGAAAGGTATGCCTCCAACTACTCTCCCTCCAGCTATGGGAAAATAGTAGGACAGACTAGGCTCTTTAACCATGGCTAGGTAACCAGTCAGGAGATGGAACACTCGGAATTCAAAACTCCACTTATGAAAGTTACTATGTGTCATATCTTGCTCGTGCGGAGGGTTGGTAAATTATATATATATATATATATATATATATATATATATATATATATATATATATATACTAGAAAAGATGTGACCGTTGGTACCCCATTGAGCACGAGTTAGATTGTTGAAAAATTACAATATTGTAATTTATTTTTTATACATTTTAAACTATTTTTTCGGTCAATTTTGCTCAAATTTATCGCACACATGGCCGTCAACGCTGTTTAAGATGTGCCAAAAGTCAATTTCTTCCGCTTTAGTATAATGATATATCTATATATATATAATATATATATATATATATGGAGAAAAGTAGACAAACACGGGATGTTGTGGAAACTGGATGTTTATTGTCGACGGTGCAACGTTTCGGTCTCTTATTAGACCATCTTCAGGACTTGAATATAGTTCTTACTCCAATGATGGAAATTCTCAAAATGCTGAAAGCGGAAAGGTCGTCAGTAGGGGAAGTGTAGTTGGGGGTGTTAGTGGATTCTTCTTATCTCTGGAATGGGAGTGCCGAAATGGTCAATGGTGTACCACAGGTGTTTAGATTGTGGGGGATTGGTTAGCTAAATATGTATAGCTAATAATAAGAGACCGAAACGTTGCACCGTCGACAATAAACATCCAGTTTCCACAACATCCCGTGTTTGTCTACTTTTCTCCACATACTGTCGTATTAACCTCCTCACATTTCTACCATATATATATATATATATATATATATATATATATATATATAAACCCATCGATATATATGTATATATAAACCCATCGATAGACGATGCTGTTTGCATTTCACATGGCGCTAATACCTTAGGGAAAGGTATGAATCCAATTCTTCTTCCAGCATTGGCTAAATAGCAGGGCAGACTGGACTCTTTAACCATGGCTAGGTAACCAGAAAACTCTGAATTCAAACCTGTTAAACTCTGCTTAAGAAATTGACCTAGTCTCGCATTCTGCTCGTGTGGAGGGGTTGGTAAATATATATATAAGGAAATAAAGGGACTAGTTTAGCTTAGTCAGTAGAGCACCCACCTTAGAATCACAAGGTTCCATGTTCGATACGGGTCCCTGCCAAATCAGCGCATCAGTAGCACCAATTGGGAAATCAGATATGTGTGGTAAGGTAGTGTGGAGTTCCATCTCAGTAAAAACAATCTCCCTGTTCTATCCGTAGCTATCTGGCTGTTACTAACAACAGGGCATTCGACCAACTTTTAAAAAACAACCACAAAACTAGTGTTTGTTAAACAAATTTCCTGGTCTAAATGGGAACAGAATCCTTCGCTGCCCACCTATTACCGAAAATAGACCACTCCGCAAATATATAAATAAACACAAAAACACTGTTTCTTAGACAATCCCACCAGGCTAGCTCTTGCGAAAAGGGGATAGACTCCTTCGCTGTCCCATTGTTACCGACATTAGACCATTTAATTTTTAATGTTAGATTTCTAAATAAGGGAACGTTTGGCCTAATTAACGCTAAAGGATAACTGCCTCTGCAACTTAACATAGCAATATATCTGGGACTCTCTACTTTCACAGAGAAACTAAAATATATGACGAGGAGGTAATCATGATGTAGATAGAGAGAGGAAAAGTGACGGGTAGAATATGAGGTAAGGGACGGGTCAGTTTTTGATTTAATTGCAGATTAAGACTAATTGGAAGCAATTAAAATTGATTTGTTTCAAACATGAGTCAATCCTAAAACAATGGAATCATTTAGTATAACTTTCCTTTCATTAAACTAAACAGTAAAAAAAAGCCTTCAGGGTACAAACATTAATTCGCGCGGCGTTAGTATTATATATATATGACAAAACGTGACCCATTGGGTCACATATTCAGCTCTGGAAAATTGAGATTAAAGAAAAGGGAGTTAGCAAAAGGAATAAAATACTAAGAAAGTAAATGTTTGACATCATTTTAGCTATGGGTCGCTGGTTTTGAAATTTAACATAGAAATACATTTCAAATTCTACCCCCCCCTCTCTCTCTCTCTCTCTCTCTCTCTCTCTCTCTCTCTCTCCTCTTCAGAGAAACTAACATTATATAACGAGGAGGTAGTCAAGAGATACATAGAGGGGAAGAAAAAAATCGACACAGAGTCAAGTAATAGATTGGTCTGTTTTTTACTTAATTGCAAATTACGACTAATTAAAACCAATTAAAACAGAATTTTTTCAAACATAATTCAATCCTAAAAGTAAGGAATAAATTAGTATAATTTTCGTGTCATTAAACTAAACAGTAAAAAAGCATATAGGTAGCAAAAGTTGATTTACTCAGCTTTAGTATAATAATAATAATAATAATAATAATAATAATAATAATAATAATAATAATAATAATAATAATAATACCGGGTTGGCTCGGTAGAGCGTTCGGCTGGAAACCACAAGGTTCCTCGTTCGATACCGGTCCCACCTCAGGCGCCAAAAACAATCTCCTTGGTCTAGCGCTAGTGAAAAGGGGATAGACTCCTTCGCTGACTGGCTGATACCGACTTCAGGCCACCCCGACGACTTTACTTATATATATATATATATAATATATAATATATAATATATTATAGAGAGAGAGAGAGAGAGAGAGAGAGAGAGAGAGTGATAGATAGATAGATAGATAGATAGATAGATATAATAGCATTGCGAGGCTCAAGCAACTGACCAAAACACGTAACTCTTCTTTTCTTTGTTTTCATGTAATAAAAGTAAGCCGAGCATTTGCAAATGTACAAAAGACAAACTTGAATCTCACGTGTGAAGTTTGTGTGTGCCTTAAGAGATTGAAGATAAATTGTTTTCGACAATTCGTGCCCTATCTAAAAGAATGGCGCAAACAGAGAAACACTTTCCCAGGTTAACATATTGACATATGTGTCTTGTCGACGGTCCGTCCTTATGTCAATTATACTCTCCAGTTGCCTTTAAAACCTTTTTCTCTTGCATTCTCTTGATTCCTCATGTTCAACCCGTTCTGCGATTCTATTCTTCAGTTAAAGTTGTTACAGTGACATGCAGTCATTTACCTCTCGTTTCTACAATTCTTTATTTCGTCTTTTGTTTATTCGTGGAACTCCACCATTAGATGCAGTTTAACATCATATGAAGGATTCTTTTATTTCGTCTTTTTTTAAAATCCAAGATTCTTTATTTCGTCATTTCTTTATTCATGTATTTTTGTGTGATCTTTTCCGTTCTTTTCCTTAGAGTACACCTTGATGTTAATCTACTGAGATTAACAATTACTTTGTTTTCGTTTTCTTACAGACTCTGCATTCATATCGAATGAAGATCGCGATTGTTAAAAGTTTTAAACTGGTCGGTAAAAAAGAAAATAAGAAAAAAAATTCAATTGTTTACCATGGTAGTACACCACTCCGGGTCAGAGTTAACTTGGGAGTAGTGGTGATAAACGTGTACTCAACTTTACACAGATATCCAGAATTGGAACTCGACCACTAAGTTTAACATCATATGCAGGATTCTTTTATTTCGTCATTTGTTTATTCATGTGTTTTTTGTGTGATCTTTTTTCACTCTTTTCCTGAGAGTACACCTTGATGTTAATCTACTGAGATCAACAATTACTTTGTTTTCGTTTTCTTAAAGACTCTGCATTCATATCGAATGGGGATCGTGAGTGTGAAAAGTTTTAAACTGGTCGGTAAAAAAGAAAATGAGATAAATATTCAATTGTTTCTGTAGATGAGATATTATTACTTAGGTAGCAATCCATACCTTTCCTGTGTATATATTGACATTTCTTTCTGTAGATGAGACATTACTACATACGTAGCAACACATGCCTGTCCTATGCGTATATTGACCTTTCTTTCTGTAGATATTACTACTTAGGTAGCAGTCCATGCCTTTCCTCTGCGTATATTGATATTGATTTCTGTAGATGAGATATTACTACTTAGGTAGCAGTCCATGCCTTTCCTCTGCGTATATTGATATTGATTTCTGTAGATGAGATATTACTACTTGGGTAGCAGTCCATGCCTTTCCTCTGCGTATATTGACATTGCTTTCTGTAGATGATATATTACTACTTGGGTAGCAGTCCAT
The DNA here is from genome assembly GCA_023376005.1 of Doryteuthis pealeii. Lineage (NCBI taxonomy): Eukaryota > Metazoa > Mollusca > Cephalopoda > Myopsida > Loliginidae > Doryteuthis > Doryteuthis pealeii. The sequence goes on along the minus strand of CM042138.1, from coordinate 11,308,741 downwards.
GCCTTTCCTGTGCATACATTGACATTGCTTTCTGTAGATGAGATATTGCTACTTAGGTAGCAGTCCATACCTTTCCTGTGCATATATTGACATTGCTTTCTGTAGATGAGATATTACTACTTAGGTAGTAATCCATGCATTTCCTATGCGTATATTGACATTGCTTTCTGTAGATGAGATATTACTACTTGGGTAGCAGTCCATACCTTTCCTATGCATATATTGACATTGCTTTCTGTAGATGAGATATTACTACTTGGGTAGCAGTCCATACCTTTCCTATGCATATATTGACATTGCTTTCTGTAGATGAGATATTACGACTTAGGTAGCAGTCCATGCCTTTCCTGTCCATATATTGACCTTGCTTTCTGTACTTCAGATATTGCTTCCTAGGTATATGAACTGGTCTACTAATTTGAATGGCTTAACATCCATTGTAAATAATTATATATCTTCAATTAACTATTTCTATCTAATACTAATAATTTACAAGACTTTCCGTAATTATTCCTTCTTAATACAAGTAATTTGTACACAGTTATATTATTTCATAGGGTTTGGTTAAGCTTAGTCGGTAGAGCAGCCACCTAAGTAGTACACCACTCCGGGTCAGAGTTAACTTGGGAGTAGTGGTGATAAACATGTACTCAACGTTACACAGATATCCAGAATTGGAACTCCACCACTAGATGCAGTTTAACATCATATGAAGGATTATTTTATTAAGTCTTTTGGTGTAGACGGGGATCAAGGTGTAGTATCTGTTCCGGATACCATGCTTTGAGACTTACCTATTCCCCTCTGGGGATCTAATGTGCTTCAGCCACTGGACCGGGTTAAAGTACAATTATTAGCGTCGATCCCAGAGGGCCATCTCTCCAGGCAATACCTGCCCTTTATGGACAGGGCTGGGTTTATTGCCCAGTGCCTGATGCGTCCCCTTGAGGGGGAATGCCGAAGGGACCGACGTAATTTTTGTTCTTTCCCACCCAGGAGCTTCGGCTTGTGGGTGGGTCCACGTTAAAACGAGGCCTTGTGCCCAGTCCATACAAGTGGGGCATGAGACAAATATCCAATTATTTAGTCTTTTGTTTATCCAGGATTCTTTATTTCGTCTTTTGTTTATTCATGTATTTTTCTGTTTTTTTTTCGCTCTTTTCCTTAGAGTACACCTTGATGTTAATCTACTGAGATTAACAATTACTTTGTTTTCGTTTTCTTACAGACTCTGCATTCATATCGAATGAAGATCGCGAGTGTTAACAGTTTTAAACTGGTCGGTAAAAAAGAAACTAAGAAAAAAAATCCAATTGTTTACCATGAAGTAAACGAGCTTTTATTTATTTATTTACTTGTTTATTTATTTTTTATTTTTTAGTTGACATTAAGGTCAGGAAAATTGTCAATCCTCAGAGAAAGGTAAGCGAATATATATTTTCTTCTAGCTGCATAGTGAGAGTTACGATAGTTGTTTGATTGGATTTTACGACATGACAACCCTTCCATTTCTCTGAATGTTTGAGATGAGGCTTGAAGATTAGTATTATCTGCGTTATTCGGACTATTATCCTCATCTTTATTGTTATCTGTACAACGTTTCAGCCGATATGCCCTACGGCCTTCTTCCGGTATTTCTTGCCGGACTCGGGAACCCTCTTTTCAGACTCGGGTACTTTCTTGTCGTAATCGGGAACCTTCTTGTCGTAATCGGGAGCCATTACGGAACTGTGAACATTCCACGGGGCTATCCTGTTCTCATTCCGCTAACTATAGCTGGGGTAGAGGCGTTAAGCTGTGTTAATTATTATTCTATGTTATTGCTGCCCTTGATCAGGATTGAACCTGAAATCTAAAGATAACTGTCACTTAGAACTGTCTTAACCTAACTACTTTATCCACTAGGCCATGTGTCCAATTGGACAAGAAGATTCCCGATTACGACAAGAAAGTTCCCGAGTCCGAGAAGGTTCCCGATTCCGACAAGAAATACCTGAAGAAGGCCGGAGGGCATATCGGCTGAAACGTTGTACAAATAACAATGAAGATGAGAACAATAGTCCTGATCAAGTTAAATAACTATGACTATTATTTGTATTATTCGGACTAGTGTCCCCATCTTCATTGTTATCTGTACAACGTTTCGGCCGATATAGCCTCCGGCCTTATTTAGGTATTTCTTGTCGGACTCGGGAACCGTCTCTGACTCAGGAACCATCTCCGACTCGGGAACCGTCTTGGCTGACCATATATTGAATGAAAAGAAAAACAATCTGCCCTTATGGGATGAAAAGAAAAAAAACATTTGCCCTTCTGAGTACAGATAACAATGAAGATGAGGACAATAGTCCGAATAGTACAAATAATACTAATTATTAAGCCTCATCTAAAAAATTCCAAGAAATATTAAATAACTATTCTTATGACTAAATGATAAATAAACATTTTTTATAAAGTGTTTATAATGATCAGACAACGCATGACAAAGCGTACAGTATTCTTGTAAAATATGCAGACCGTAATCATGCAACTGTTAAAATAGTTTGGTTAGAATTCTCGAAAAAATTAGCAAGACAGAAATTAACAGTGAAGAAATATCCACATTATGTCATTGAAGGAAAATGGGGGAAGGGTGCTGAAAAGTGTGGGGGAGGGTGTTGAAAGTGTGGGGGAGGGTGTTGAAAGTGTGGGGGAGGTGTTTGAAAACTGGCATCGTGGAATCAACTTAAAAGCAATCAGTAAAGGTAATAAATAATTTATTCAAGTGTTCACAGGTGTTAAAGCACTGCAATTTAGCTTTTCTCTCTCACATGACAAAGCCCAGAAGCTTCAAGGAAAATTAAATCTGATGAAATAAAATAAATCTTGATTAAAGTCAGAATTTAATAATCCAGACCGTTCAAAGATTCTTCTGAGTATTCTAGCCGATCTTAACAATGATGTTGTCTCAATTCTTCCTCTAATATCCAATTCCTCAAATGTATTTTCAAAACACCCGGGGACCGTTCCATTAGCACCAATTACAATTCTTACAGCTTTTTCAATTCTCCGGCAAGGTCCAGATATTTTTTTGTTTTTGTTTTCTTTCATCTTCACCTTTTATCTGCTGGGATTGCAAAATCTATCTAGGTTGAAAAAAATTCATTTCTGTTTTTCTCGTTAATCTTTACTTGGTCCGTTTTTTTTTTTTTTTTTTTTTTTTTCTGCGATCCGTCTGTTTCGCCAAGTCCCAGAGAATTGTAAGCGTTTCCTTCTCAAAAACAGATTCTGGTTTGTGCATATACGATTTTGTTCAAAAAATAATTTCTTGCACAAATCCTAGTGGATCAAGTTTCTTACACAGTTGTAAAACGTTTTGCATTCATGTTGTGCTAGTTTGCTGCATTCGACTATTATTATTATTATTATTATTATTATTATTATTATTATTATTATTATTATTATTATTATTATTATTATTTTCCCCTCCTTTTGAGTTTTTCACACCAGTGTTAGCTGATGCTATTTTACGGGAGTCTGAGTGACAACAAGCCTCCTCAGGTCTCCAGGACTCTTCTGAGTATTCTAGCTGATTGTAGCAGTGCAGTAGTCTGGATGGTCTCAATTCTTCCTCTGATTTCTAGATCCTCCAGTCTTTTCCCCAAGTTTATTGCTACCGTTCCAAGTGCACCAACTACAATTGGTATCACTTTCACTCTTATATTCCACAGCTTTTTCAATTCTCTGGAAAGGTCCAGGTATTTATCCATCTTTTCAATTTCTTTCAGCTTCAGCCCGTGATTTGTATTCCCGTTGTGCTACTTTGCTACATTCACTTAATACACGGTTTACAAGTATTATTATTATTATTATTATTATTATTATTATTATTATTTTCACTCCTAGTGAGATTATGACATCAGCGTAAGCTGATGTTATTTCACTGAAGTCTGAGTGAAAACAACTCTCCTCAGGTCTCCAGGATTCTTCTGTATATTCTAGTCGATCCCCAAAAATGCTGTTGTCTTAATGGTCTCAATTCTTCCTTGGATTTCCATTTCCTCTACCATATTTTCCTAGCTTTTGGAGACCATTCCATGAGCACCAACTGAAATTGGTACCACTTTCACCCTCATATTCCATCAGTTAAAAAATTATTTTTCTTGTTAAATATTACTAGGTCTGATCTTTCTGCAGTTGTTCGCCGATAGGTGGCTAGAGTATTTAGGTAGCAGCCCGGGAATTCTGAACTCTCTCTCTCTCTCTCTCTCTCTCTCTCTCTCTCTCTCTCTCTCTCTCTCTCTCTCTCTCTCTCACTCTCGCCAGCAACGACTTCACAGGGTTTAGGCACTTGACATTTCTGCTCCTTAAGTGTAGGGCCTAGTCCCCCAACCAGCTATCAGTAAGTTACATTCCTTAGGACGCAAGACCTACAAACTACTTTCTTTATGTATGTTTATATATAGCTGTCCTGAATGTATTTCTCCGTGTGCTCACGGAATAAAATCTGTTTTTATCTTGTAACTTTGTCGGAGTATTTCGTGTACACACATGTACCCACGTTGGAAGGTCACGCTAAGCCTTCTAACGTCTAACTTTAATATAATATCTCTTATAATGGAATTGTGCTTGTCTAAATGCCAGTACGATGTGCCATTCTTGTACTTTATGGCACCATATGTTTTGGCAATACAATAAACGTTTACCTGAATGTAAGTAAAGAACTTTGCAGTAAACAATCAAAGCAGAGATGTTAAAATGACCCCAGGAATTATTGTAATGAGGAAAACGGTAATACTTGTTGGTAGATAATTTGACTAGCATACATATGCATTTCCCGTTATAGTGATGTGATCTGCACATAATCAGGTATTCAGCAGCTGATTCTACGTTTAAATGATTACAATAGACAATCTTATGCTTTTGGCCTTTTCACAATATGAAGCACGTTAACAATATTCGATAAAAACGTGCATCTCATCACACATGACAACGTCAAATTAAATGCATTTTCATTTTAACTTTATCTTTTCACTCGTAGCCGGCTTACTTTAAAACGCGTAAACATTTTAGATTAAAACAATATACATGCGTTGACAAGACTTTCGAACCACTCATTTCTTTTAGCCAGTGCATAACTTTTGTTACACACTGGACCCGCAAAAACACAAACACTTGTATTTTAGGAAAATATAAGAGACGTTTATTTTCCCCGGTTGTGTACAGCTGAGAGTCGTGGGCAGGGTTACGCAATGTGGAGCCTTCGGGAGTTATCTTGAACCTGATCGCCGTCTGCCTAATCGATCTCAACGGGCTTCTTTTATTTGTAATCTGACCCCCGGTGTCACGCCTCCTTGTTCGTGACACCTACGCAGTTTTTTCTGTAGACACGCCTCTTCGCCCACGCAGGTTATTTTCATTGGCTAAGGGCTACGCCTACAGATTTCTGCACTGAAATCATGACAAACATCCACCTGCATTTTCAGGTGCAAAAGGTTAGGTCGGGGCCACATCCTGTTTTCGTTTCCAGGCTGCATCTGGCCCCCATGCACTTCCTATTCAGCCCGGTCCTTGGGTGCACCGATCAGACAATATATTACACTTTGTTTTATAGCTTTTTGAAAAAGAAAAAATATGCCAAAATTTTCTTTGATTTGCCCATTTTGTAGTTGTCTCTTTCTCAGAACTCTTTACACTTAATCACTTAAAATACATTCATACATTCATTGGTGTGTGACTGCCTGGTGTGGTAATGTTTTTTCTAGTCATTAAGAATATAGCATAACCCTCTACTTTAAATAGAAACTAGTTTTTCTTCTTAGCTTAATTCATGGTCAGTATAGAATCCTTTTTCCTTTTACTTTTTTTTTCTTTCTTTTTTTGTTTATTTTTTATCTCATATGTCCAAGTTTTTTCATATCTGCACCCAGATTGCTACATGAAATGGTTATATATATTCTTATATAATGTATAACTGAAATAACCATAACGACCCAGCGTCCTGATATTGTCATTTGGTCTTTTAATCAAAAGAAAGTTTTTATCGTTGAGTTGACAGTTCCATTTGAAGAAAATCTGGATTGTGCCCATCAGCGGAAGTTGGAAAAATATGAAGACCTCCGTGAACAATGCGTCAGAAACGGATGGATAACATATATATTTCCCATTGAAGTCGGATGTCGGGGATTTATTACCAACTCAACCTCGGCATTTTTGTCTAAACTTGGACTTTCTTTACCAGACAAGAGGAAATACTTAAAAATTCAGGAGAAAGCTCTAACCGCATCAGCGTGGATATGGCAGTCCTATATTGTGACATCAAACCGACAAAATCTGGTGGTATCGTGAGATACTGCTGGGGCGCTCTGGGTTAGTGGTAATGATGCTTCGGCCCCGAAACCATGCCTGAACCCAGAGTCATCATCTGATGAAGGCTTTGTTGGTTGCAATGCTACTGTGTGAATAGCAGTCATTGTATGAAGATTATTTTTTTTTTTTTAATATGAAAATGTATACCATTCTTATATACATTCTTATACATAACATGGTGACGTTTATTCATCATGTCAGATCTTATGTGTAAGAACAGAATTTTTAATCCACTTGATTATAAAGTGATCAATTTTTATCTTTTCCTACTTCCCCTTTTTGTGTAATTACCGCGTATCACACGTATACGAGTCAGACACAAGGCCCTATTAATGCGGGACGGCCCACGAACTGAATCTCATGAGTGGCGGGTGCAAAAAATGTGCTGATCCCGTCGGCATTCCCGCTCAAGGGAGTCGCCTCAGGCACTGGGCAATAAACCCAGTCCTGCCCCTTTAAATCGAGAGGGGTAGATGTTGCCTGGCGGGACGGCCCCCCTGGGATCAACGTTGTTAACTTCTACGGCCCAGGTTCGAATCCTCTGGTTTCCCCTGTCGAAGCTGAGTTTGATTGGCTAACATTGTTAGTCTGGCACAATCTCATAGTAATAGAACACCATGCAATGACTGAGCTTTCTACGATAAGTACTATCGCTGCCTATCTATCACACTTCTTTCTTTCTTTCTTTCTTTCTTTCTTTCTTTCTCCTTCTGATGTGTAGCACGTCCTTTTCCTTCCCTTTCTTTCTTCACAATTACAACGATATGGCCCATTATCTATTTGGGGTGATGACAAGGCATAACATTTAAAAAAATGCATTCATATCTTATGAATCAAAACGGAATGGTCCATTATTTATATGAGGTGATGACAGGGTATGACACACGTAGGTAGGTACTAGCGTATTAACATATAGAGAACTCAGGCGGGCTTTTACAAATACGTATTTGTAAAACCCGTCCGGTGAGGAATGACTCCTTTCTTGAGTTTCTTGTCGAAATAATAATATAATGGGATAACGGTTTGTTAAGTTTTTCTTGAAAGTTAAATATTGCTCTGTATATAATGTAATTTATTGATTATTATACATTGAGCTCTCTTTAGGGATTAATAAAAATCCTTGTATGAATATATATGTTTGCACTTACAAGAGCATACAGTATGGTTATACAGTGAGATTTCGATGATCTCAAATAGAATTATCCTTTGCTTACCAGTCAATTGGATTACCTTATATATATATATATATATATATATATATAACCTGTGTGTACTCATGTCACTATTCCCCTCCATTTGTTGAAGAGGTACACCGTTTAAATATGTCAAATATCTTAAAATTTTGTTTAAAAACTGAGAGTTCTGTTGGATGTAATTTTATTCGGCATTGCAAAATTAGAAATGATCTTATGGAACTTTCTTGGATAGATCGTGTCCAGTATAACATTTTAAGTTTATAAAATGTGTAACGTAATTATTATGATCTACGGGGAATTTGGGAATGGAAAAGAAAACGGCAATCGGATTTCTGGAGAGAGAGAAGAAAAATAAATAAGAACAAAAAGAGGTTAAAGTTTGGAAGGATAAACAATCAACAGGGGCCAGCCATTGACCGACCAATGACCCCGAAACTAGATTTAAAAATAAAAATGGAAGTTCCGGGTTTTGAGTGGAAACGAATGTGACATTCCCCTACCTCCCGGACCACAAACGGAAGTAAATAAAATTAGGCCTCTTTTCGCCCGATCCGAGAAGGGTCGGACGCGTTTGTTGGGGCTCCGTCGTGACATATCTAGGGTAGCAACGAAAAGAGCGCATAAACATGATTTAAGATAGAACAGCATGACCTCTCTCTCTCTCTCTCTCTCTCTCTCTCTCTCTCTCTCTCTCTCTCTCTCTCTCTATCTATCTCCCTCTCTCTTTCTGAAAAAGAACCCATGAGCCTAGAAATAAATAAACAGCCCCTTTTTGACTATACGACTTTCGCATGTTCCTTCGAGCTAACGACGACTACTACTACGAACGACTACAACTCGACTTTGGCCACTATGCAACAAATGTTCATGTAGATTTATTCACATAATTCTAGTGAAGAGGGTATTGGCCTCTCATCCCACTATATGAGCGCTAGACCCAAGGTCTCATTTTAAACGTGGGCGTACGAAAATTGAGTCCATCCCGTCGTCATTCGCCTTCAAGGGGGCGCCTCAGGTGCTGGGCAATAAACCCAGCCCTGCCCCTTTAAATCAAAGGTGTAGGTATTGCCTTGGGGATAGCCCCCTGGAATCGACGCTATTAATTGTACTTAACCGATCCAGTGGTCGAAGCTCACTGGAACCCCTGTCTTGAACAGGTAAGTATATAATTCTAGTGAAGAGTGCAACATGTTAAATGCGTAATCATTTTATCTCCACCTGTTCCTTCGTAGTCGGTTTATTTTAAAACGCATGTACATTTTATATTAAAAAGCAACATTTTCATATGAACGAATACTTTTGAAATACAAATGAGTACATATGCGTGAAAGTATAAATGTGTTTATATGCAAAAGGGCAAAAACATATTTCTTGTATTTAATGGGTAGAATATATATATATATATATATATATATTATTATTTATATTTTTGCTTGAAGGCAATTATAAATGCATGTATCGTATAAAATTCGATAATTATAGAAAATAAACTTGACAAGTAAATCCCGCAAAGGATGGCTCGCCATGCAGAACACCGTACAGACTGTTTCGACTTTATTAAGTCTCTTCAGCGATGTATACTAACGACTCCCCTCCGACAGGAATCGAAACCGGGACTTCACAGGCATAGTCAGAGACCATATCTGTTCGGCCGCCGGTACATAGCGAACAATCCCTGCGAAATTAACCTTGTCAAGGAAACTATATATATATATATATTGGGAGATTATGTGCTTAATTAAAGTCATACCTAAATTGTTAATTAATTAAATATAATTAAATGAATTAGGCGTGCATATCGGTTTAAATGTAAAGCGTAAACAAATCGAGAAAAAGTCGATCTCTGTATGTACATTTCAGCCTATTGGGCCTCATCAGCAGAGCTATAGACAGGGCAATGCTTAGTGCGTGATTCGAACACTACCTGTCAGACTGACAGGCGGACACTATAACCATTACACTAGCTGGCTTCACCAGAATTTCTAGTTTATTTTAAACTGATGTGTATATCGCACTTTTTGGGTGACATATGGCACGACAGTATGAAGTGGACAAACAATCTGTTTGAGATGGCGATAGCGGACAATTTTGGGGAGATTATGTGCTTACACATCAGTTTAAAATAAACGAGAAATTATGGGCACCTGAATTGCACCTCGCGTCCATCCATCGCCTAAATCTGATTTATTTGTATTCCGGAGGGCGCGGGTTCGACTCCGGCAGGCAAGACACTCACCCTTTTTCTAAATGAGTACGTCAGAGGATATTATTTCTAAGGCGATTTGTCCGAAGAGAAGCATCTAATGGTTTCGAAACCAACGGTAACAAGAAGCCATTGATGTTATTGATTGTAATAATAAATATAACTCTTACAATTGTAATGGAGCAATTTATTATCCTTTCTCCAATATAAAAAATTATATATATATATATATATATATATATATATATATATATATATATATATACATATATATATACATATATATATATTATATATATATATACATATACATTATATATATATATATATATATATACATAATATATATACATATTTACATATATATATATATATATATATATATATATATACATATATATATATATATATATATATATATATATATATATATATATATATATATATATATATATATATATATATGTGTGCCACAGTGGTTGTGTTCGTATTCAATTGAACAAAAATAGATAAAAACAATATCTCCAAAGTAAATGACCGAACCAAATATTACAAAGAGGATATTACCGGACTTTGTTATAGATTTGGCATAGAATTGTATTTAAGCGACGATAGAAAAACATTGTCTCTTGTGTCGAATTTAATAATAAGGCAGCGACTTCAGAACAATCACCTGTTCTAGACTAATCAAAAGATTCTGGCGACACATGGTATGTAATAATAGGTCTACTTCGAAACATAAACAGTTTCACTTGGAAACATAACATATGTATTATATATCATTCTGGAAGTGATATTTATGTATACATCCCCCACTGTCAAACGGATATATATATATATATATATATATATATATTATATATATATTATATATATATTATATAACAAAAAATAAAACCCCGGTATCATCTACAGAAAGATACGCATCAAGCAAGTATATATAAGTGTATGTGTTTCTGTGTATTGGCATATATATATATATATATATATATATATATATATATATATATATATATATATATATATATATATGTTAATATGTATATATATATGTGTGTGTGTGTATATATATATATATATATATATATATATATATATATATATATATATATATATATATATATCTGTTCATGTGTATGTGTGTGAGAGAATATCTATGTGCGACTTTATTCTCTTCGTTATAGTAAATGAAAGATAATAGCAAAGAATGTATTAAATAAGTGATCATCCCTTTTAATTGTAAAATTCACACTGTTAACCGCCATTTTATTGTATAGATAACTAAAATTGAATGTTAATTGTAGATATGATCAACAGTGTTTATAATGTAAAACAATTTTTTATTAATAATTCAGTTTTAAATAAAAAATAATATCACAGAAATAGTGTCGTAAATAACTAAGGGAATTGTGACTCGAGTCGAATTATAGTTTCGAATACAGACAGAAAAACACAATCACCAGAAAATTGTATATACTTGATGTGACCAGTTGTTAGAGAATGATAATTCAATTATTACTACGTTTGCTGTTGGGGCGTCATGATGATGTCGATAATGATTAGGATGGTTTAAACTGTCATTTAAATTATCATACTGTGATATATTCACAGGTCTTGCTACTTCTCATAATTGTAAAATTCTATTTTTTATTTCCTTCCTTTTTTTTCTTTTATAACCAAAGTCTTTAAAATAACTATTCATATCTTGATTTTTGTTTGGAAGTCTGTGAGAAACCGTTGTCCATCATCGCTTGTATGCAGGTGAAAATGTTAAAATATCTTTTAATTCTATAATATATCATCCATGTAAGAGACACATTGTTACGGGGGGGGGGGGGGTCACGGCACTAAATCTTTATATGTAACTGTAGTAACGAGTCGAACTTACCTGACTCAAAGCGTCCTCGATGCCCGGCCTGCGAAACTGTCCCTGGCAAGAAAAGGAATGTGGTTGGGGAAAGAAGGAATGTGGTACGCCATTATGCCCACTCTGAGTAAGAAGTTGGAGGGTCCAGAATGGACTTTTTATAGAGGTTGCGAGACATTATGGGTGACTATCCATGGTGCATTGCAACTTTTATTTGGCTATGAAAGCGACCTATTTGGCCTGAACAGGGCACTGCATTTTTGTTCTTCAGTAACAGAGTGTCGAGAGAGCGAAAGAGGAAGTGAAAGAAGAAGAAGAAGAAGAAGAAGAAGAAGAAGAAGAAGAAGAAGAAGAAGAAGAAGAGAACTCGGTGGACAATTTTCAGTAACGTGGCCCTTTACAGTTGTACCATTCACAGTGCCTCTAAATGCACCGCACTATCAGAACTTATACACTAGTCACTGGCCTCTGGTCTGAGGAGGTTTACAAGGCACGCTGTCACACACGTAAACGTTTGGGCTTGCTTACAACCCACAGAATCTAGTAGTGGTCGTTTCTAGTCAGTCGACCCCAAAAGGAATTCTTCCACAGTTTTTCATCGGTCAGCGGATAACTGCCAGTCGCATAGGTATCACCTTACAAACCTGCGGATTTTTAGTTACGTTCAATTTGACTTGTGTTTACAACTATCCCTCTCCTTAGTATCAGTCAAGTATCTGTTCACATTTGTTTGTTTAATGGCTTTCATTCATGGATTTCTCGTACGATTTCTTTGGCGTAGTAAAATAAAGATGAGGACAGTACTTCTTGATTTTCAAATGATTCATCTATTTAATTTCTTCTTATATTGTTTTTGAGAGAGAGAGAGAGAGAGAGAGGAGAGAGAGAGAGAGAGAGAGAGAGAGAGAGAGAGAGAGAGAGAGAGAGGGGGGGTCGGTTCATAAATAGGTATGTTTTTAACTTCGTCCAGTGTAAAATATTAAATATCAGACATCACACACCAGCGACACCAATCCCGATTCACGACCCCAGTTCTTAGCCAGGTAGGGCTTCTATATATATATTTTTCAAATAGCAATTTTCTAGAAAAATCCTTTTCTAGATTCATCTCATACCGTTGTGGAATGTTCCAGAACATTATAGAGCCTTCGATTCGTTCTAATTGTTCCATTACTTCCACCGGTCATTGGGCGAGATGGTCAAAGTAACACGTTCGGGCGAGATGATCAAAGAAACAGGAACAGTCGATAAGTCTGAAAAAGTTAGAAAATCAGACTTTCTGACTCTACAAACCCTTTGAAAGTTTTTATTTCTTCTTGGCCCAATTTTTCTAAGAGACCACACCACTAAGCCCGATTATCTGTTACAACATAAACTACGAACATTTTAAACGAGAATTTTGGCAAAATTGCAACATAAAATAAAGTGTTAAATGATAACTAAAATAAAAGGTGTGACAATAATTTCAGACCACCCTGAACATCTGAGGATTTTGAATTTTGAAGAAAGGAACATTTCGCAGGTGTGCAACGATATACATTTCTTTTTGTTTTATACCGGTTATATCATCTAATGTATATTTTACTGGACTAGTTTAAATGTTTACGTTAATAAATATTGTATTCATCTGTTCGTCATCATTAAAGTAAAAGTAAGGGGCTGGTGGTAGGTGTGGCGCTCCACATCAGACGCAAACACAATCTCCTGGGTCTAGCGCTAGTGAAAGGGGGGGATATACTTCCTCGCTGATTGGCCGACTGACTTAGAATAACCCGACGGAGGTAGCCTAAGTCGGTCGGCCAATCAGCGAGGGAGTCTATCCCCCTTTTCACGAGCGCTAGATAACGATTTTTTTAATGAATATAATGGTTATTAATTACATTTGTTTTTATTCTAAATGTATTTCATTTCTGTCTCTTTTTAATCGATTAATTTAATTAAAACATGATTCTTCTTAATGGAATTATGATTTAAGGTCGTTTTCCAATTCGAAAACTGTTTTTATTATCACTTTTAGATAAATTAATGTTTGTTTATTTTTTTAAAAATTGTTAGAGGTTTTACCTCATAATGTTTATGATTTAAAAGCTGAAAACTTCATTTTTATTTGATCGCCAACAATGTTTAGTATTGTAGTTATTTACTAAACTTTACTTAGTTGGGGTACAAGGTCGGATGTATGGGGTATACAAGGAGACTTAAGCTCAGTGGTAAGAGTTTGCTAATAAAGCTTTCTAATTACTGAATGACGCAGTGTGCCTTAAAAAAATTAAGCTGAACTCAGATGTGGCACGGGTTGGGTGCAAAACAGGGTCGCTAGTATAAAACAACGATCCAACCTGATGTTCAGTAGGAATTCATCAGCGAAACTAGCTGGATAAACATTACACACACACAACACACACACACACACACACACACACACATACACACACACACACACACACACATATATATATATATATATATATATATATATATATAATATATATTATATATTATATATGGGAGTAAATTTGGAAATAGATCCGACAATATTAAGAAATTAAAAAAACAAGTGTTCCAAAATTAACATGAATTTATTCATCGACGGTTAAACGTTTCGGTTTCTTTAAACCTTCATCAGGATGTATTATGGGGTAAAGAAATTGATGGATATTTTATAGATGACAGAAGATAAACAAAATCTACATAAAATTTAAACCAAAAAAAACTATAAAGATCTTTTTATCTACTGTCATCTATAAAAGATCCATCAATTTCTTTACCCCATAATACATCCTGATGAAGGTTTAAAGAAACCGAAACGTTTAAGCATCGATGAATGAATTCATCTAATTTGGTAACACTTGCTTTTGTAGCAATATGACCCTTGTGAGCTAGAACTGCTAATGGAAGGAGGAGGAATATAAATAACAAAGGCTTAAAAAATAGTGATGACCCAAAAGAGGAGAGCGATGGTTTTGACCGTAGCGTGACCCCGAACGAAGAATTGAGGGGCAAGCGGAAGTCGGGTGTTGACCGGAAGTCGGGTGTTGACCGGAAGTCACGTGGTGACGTGGGGGAAGGAAGAAAGGCTTCGTGCTCTTTTGCCAGTGGCGGCCTAGTGTACAGACCTGATTAGAGCCCAGGAGTAATCTAGTAGTGTCCTCTCTCTCTCGTTCTCTCTGCCTCCCTCCTCCCTGGTAGAAGCCACTAGACGAGCACGTTAATAAAGGCTGGGAGTTGTGACGACATGTTTCTCGTGTTATGATTTTTTATCGGAGTTTTAGTACCGTGAGTACTACAACGTAACATATATCGTTTTGGTGCCCGTTGACCTCGGAGTTCAGGCACGGACTCATAAGGAACCAGTTTACCACGACAACGAGGGGATACGAAAAAAAGAAAAGACATCGGCCGTAATTGTAACAGAAACTAACGTAAACGAAAGAAAGAGCGAGTCAAACAACAAAGAAAAGGACCCACGTGTGACGAAAAAAAGGGAGTGACCTGTTGAAGAACGAGAGAGAAAGAAAAAAAAAAACAGAAGTAAAAGAAAAGAAAGAGCAAACAACAGCGAGCATTTGAAGAGAAAAAAGGGCTTAAAAAGAAAAACAAACAAAAAAAAAAAAAAAAAAAAAAGACCCACCTTGAAAAAAAGAAAAGGGAGCAACCTTTTAAAATCTTATTAAAGGAGATGAACGACAACAACGGGTCAACAGACAATTGAGAACTTTAAAAAAAAAACGGACCCACGTGTGAAGAAAACAAAAAGAATTTAAAAAAAAAAGGAGCCACGTGTGAAGAAAACAAAAAGATTTAAAAAAGAAGAAAAGACGGAATTTAGTGAACATTACAAAAGAAAAAAAAAAAAAAAAGAACTTTTTTAATTTTTTTTTTTTAAAAAAAGGAAAAATATACGTAGAAGTGACAAGGTAGGTGATATTTTTTTTTCCTCTTGTTCTGCAAATTGTGTATTTTTGTTTTGTTATTACTGTTTATTGGTATCATTCGTATTGGTGCAAGTTTTTTCTCTTATCTGGTGACTGAAATTGTTTATGCGAAATGGAGTCTCAGACTATTAAAGAGTTTTGCAGAATCTCACCGCGGCTTGGTTGATGCATTAAATTCTGTAACGAGTGCTTTAAAAAGTGTTGAAAAGGGGTTGGATAGGGCCTATCAAAGAACACTTTTAGAGGATAGATTAAGAACAAGTAACAATAGGAAAAAATTTAACAAGCAGAGTAGAAACGTACCTACAGTGAGGAATTGCAATGTGCATCCTCAGATAGGTAATAGAGACCGGAATGGACGTTGTTGGGGGTGTAATAGCAAGTATCACCTCATTAGAAATTGTCCCGTAAAAATTAATAAAAAGTGGATAGCACCTACCCCTAAAAGCACATCCCGAACAAATTAAAAATAGAGACAAGCATGGGATAGCCAAAAATCAGCACCACTTTGTCTAATATGAATGGCAAAATTAAGGAGGGCACACAAGTCCATTCTACGTCCTCGGAACATATCTCAGAAAATAAAGATAAATATACAGCTATTAAGAGAGAAAACTCCGAGAAGGATAGTAATACTTCACATAGTGATGTGGATACCGAGGGTACAAATCACACGGGTGAAGGTGATAGGAACAATGAACAACTATGTCCCAATAGAAAAAAAGAAAAAAAAGAGAAATTGAACAGACAGGTAGACGTTAATAATAATAAAAATAATTTTTGGAGTAATGGCTAAAATGGAAAGCCACAAAATAACTCCAACAGTGAATAGCATCACAAAAGATTCCCTAAAACAGTGAGGGCTAAGGTAAATACCACACCGTCAGATAGTGACTACAGAGAAATAAAAGAATATGTTCCCCTAATGGAAAGGAAGATAGCTATGCTTAGAGTTGCAATGAAAGAAAGTATTGAAACGCTGGGAGTACAAATGATTATGGTAGTAGCAGCGAGCTCACCCGGGGTCAACCAGTGCTGCCCACAAGGAAACATGATACCCCACCAGACTATGAAGATAGCTTTAAAGGCCTGTGGTTCAAGTGTTTGTTCACACAGCAGATACCTTCCAGAAAAACCTAGTTTTGGCGCTCGGAAATAAATTAGAGATAGATGAATGAAAAAAAAAAAAAAAAGAAAAGAAAAAGGATGAGAAAAATGAGTAAATGAAAATACGAATATGAGATGGAATAATGACGAAAAAAAAAAATAAATAAATGAAAAACTGAAAGGGATTAAAATGAATAGATACAAAAAAGAAAAGGAATAATAGAGAAAGAATTATTGACCAGCTGAAGAAGGCGACGATAACGCCGTTGCTTGAAAAAAAAAAAAGCTATAAATCAGTATAGGTCTGCAATTGATAAGAATGAAAAAATAAATGAGTAATTTTTTTTTTTTAAATTCAAATTGGAGAGAGTATTTCCTAAAAAAAATGAAAAAAATAAAAAAGAAAAAAAAAATGAACAAATAAGTAAGTAAGGTCAGAGCACAATTGTGGAAGAAGGAGGAGAATATCACCTGCTTTAATGATTTTGTAAATGTTCTTTTTACTTTATATATGTATGTGTTTTTTTGTATTATGTAAAATTGAATGCTCGTGTGGCTCTATCGGAGAGAGGAAGGTCTATATCGGATAGAAGAAAAAAAAAAAAATCTAATGAATAATTACGCATATTCTTTGAAAAAAAAGAGATACTTTTGAAAATTTTTACGGGTAAAAATTTTAGAATGATGGTAAGAGGAATTGTAGCAATATGACCCTTGTGAGCTAGAACTGCTAATGGAAGGAGGAGGAATATAAATAACAAAGGCTTAAAAAATAGTGATGACCCAAAAGAGGAGAGCGATGGTTTTGACCGTAGCGTGACCCCGAACGAAGAATTGAGGGGCAAGCGGAAGTCGGGTGTTGACCGGAAGTCGGGGTTGACCGGAATCACGTGGTGACGTGGGGGAAGGAAGAAAGGCTTCGTGCTCTTTTTGCCAGTGGCGGGCCTAGTGTACAGACCTGATTAGACCCAGGAGTAATCTAGTAGTGTCCTCTCTCTCTCGCGTTCTCTCTGCCCCCCTCCTCCCTGGTAGAAGCCACTAGACGAGCACGTTAATAAAGGCTGGGAGTTGTGACGACATGTTTCTCGTGTTATGATTTTTTATCGGAGTTTTAGTACCGTGAGTACTACAACGTAACACTTTATCAAATTTCTTAATATATATATATATATAGTAAGAGTCATGTTCTTGTGATTACCTGAAGATGCCGTATTAATACGGTTGAAATAAATTATTGTAATGAAGCAAGTTTAGAGTTTTTCTTCATTTACTATATATATATATATATATATATATATATATATATATATTATGCACTACCAAAATGTTGGCTCATTTTCATTTAAACGTTTTAAAATTAATTAAATCGAGTATTTAAGGTCAATTTTTTATCTAATTCGAAAGGTAGTACCATGTTGAGGATCAGTAAAAGAAAAAAGAAAAATAATATTACACATGTAATTTATTTTGAATATACTTTAAACTATTTTTACGGTCAATTTTGCTCAAATATATCGTAACCGGGGGCCGTAAACACTGTCTAAGATGACGTAAAATTTGTATTTTCAAAAATAAATGTAATCCTCCAATTGAAAAAAAAAAATTACGGT
This sequence comes from Doryteuthis pealeii, assembly GCA_023376005.1. Classification (NCBI taxonomy): domain Eukaryota; kingdom Metazoa; phylum Mollusca; class Cephalopoda; order Myopsida; family Loliginidae; genus Doryteuthis; species Doryteuthis pealeii. The sequence continues at coordinate 11,290,475 of CM042138.1, read as the reverse complement.
AAATAAGGGAATTGGTTATTTTATTTCAAAACTTTCTGATTTAATTAGGTATTTCTGCTATGGTAAATTGATATATAAAATCCATTTAAAATATGAAACGCCCAATTTTTAGTTTCAAATTTCCTATTTTTATATTCTAAAAACAAATATTTGTTTAATAACTACTTTAGTTTATTATCATTATGTAATAATTTTTGTAGAAAAACTCTATTGAAAATTTAGCCCCCGTTTTATACAGATCAAATATCGATGTATAATTTTACTTTGATGAGTTAATAGACGATCAAATAATTATCGAAAAGAGTAAAAAAATGATCTCCAAAAATTATTTTTTTTAGTTTTTTATATTGCATTTTATTTTCCGATTGTCGGTACTTATTTTCAACATGGATTGCTCCCTTATAATTTTTTTATTCTATTCATTCTTACGGTATTTTGTATTTTTATTTATACTGTAATTAATTTCAACTTTACATAACCCCATCGATAAGGAAGGTACAAGTTAAGTGACCTGAAAAAATCAGAAGGTTTTGAAATAACCTTCATTACAATTTATTCATTGATGAATCAACACTGAAAATGTAATTAAAATCTGATTTTTGGTATCTTTTTTCAATCGGGGTGGGGGTAAATTTATTTTGTAAAAAAACGAATTTTAGGCAACTTTGGTAGTGGCCAATGTATGTATATATAAAAGTAACTAAAGTCGTCGGGGCGGCCTAATGTTGGTATCAGCCTGACAGCGAGGGAGGCTATCCCCTTAGCGTTCGGCTAGGAGCCACAAGGTTCCTAGTTCGATACCGGTCCTCGCCAACTCAGCGTATGAGTAGCACAGGGATCTGTGCGGTAAAGTAAGGAGCTGATGGTAGGTGTAGCGCTCCACCTCAGACGCTAAAAATAATCTCTTTGGTCTAGCGCTAGTGAAAGGGTATATATAATATATATATATATATGTTGTGTGGTGTGTGTGTGTGTGTGTGTTTGTGCGTGCACGCGCGTGCGAAGAGAGAGGAGAGAGAGAGATAGAAAATATCCACTATCTTTCTGTGAGTATGAGATGGGGAGAGAGGGGTAGAGAGAAAGAGAATATCCACTATCTTCTGTGTGTGTATGAGAAAGAGAGTGATAGATAGATAGACTGAGCGAGAGAGAGAGAGAGAGAGAGAGAGAGAGAGAGAGAGAGAGAGATAGAGAAAACATCCACTATCTTCTGTGTGTATGAGAGAGAGAGAGAGAGAGGGGGTAGAGAGAAAGAGAATATCCACTATATTCTGTGGTGTGGTATGAGAGAGAGAGAGAGAGAGAGAAGAGAGAGAGAGAGAAAATATCCACTATCTTATGTGTGTATGAGAACGAGAGAAAGAGAGAGAGAGAGAGAGAGAGAGAGAGAGAAAGAGAAGAGAGAGAGAAGAGAGAGAGAGGGGGGGGATATCTACTATTTCCGTCTATTCAGATTATTTAGACGAGACTGAATGATATACGTTTGGCCATATCTTATGTTGGGTGTATAATTATTCTATCAATACAAGCATATGTTTATTACACGTTATGCTTGACGTACACATGGATATGTCTGTCTCGGATCTGAGTAAACGCGCAGTCTGCTTTATATCAAAATGATGTGTCCAGCCTCAATGCCTAAGAATAGAGTAGTGTTGTTTTTGTTTTTGTTTTCCTCTCCTGTCTTAGCAGAATCAAATTAATCTTTATGTGTTATGGAATCACCATCCTTGATATAAGCATCTGTAAATTTTAGCCGCTTTTCTCCTGTCACGTCATTCAATTGGACCAGGATCCACTTTTTTATTTGATACACATGTTTCGTTTAACTTGACACGAGGTATGTAGAGATAAAAAAAACAAAAAGAAGGAAGCAGATTGAAAAAAGAAATGTGCGATTATCACCCTTGTCTTTTATGAAGATTCTGATGTGGACCAATGGATTGCGTTACCCAGCAGCACACACAACACACACACACACACACACACACACACACACACACACACACAATTCATTTTATTTTCTCTCATATACAGTATTTCATATTTCTCCAATAGTCTCTATTCCCTATACCTTGAAAAAGGGTGAAAGTTCACCCCAAAATATCAGAATTGATCAAACCAGGGACAAAACAACTGTGGAATATTAAAATTCTGTTTTTTGTTCTGTTTTCTTTTCTCCTTTTTGTTCTTCTTTTTTCCAATGCTTCAAAATACAAAAAAAAAATCAACGTTCACAAGAACAAAGTTTATATATATATATATTGTTACTGACACCTTTCCGTTCTTTAAGGACGATGGCGTAGAGTCCAAAAAATAAAGAGATAAATAAAAAAGTAAAAATGAAAAATAAATAAATAAAATACATAAATGGATAAATAAATTATCTGCATCTGCGCATGTGACTCAGGCCAATTCCTGAGTGACAGTCTTTGGTGCATGGAATACCCACAAACTGTGATGCTTTGATGCATTAAGCAAGGCACGAAGAGGGATGAGGCGGAGATAAGTGTAGCCTCGATAGCAAAGACAGCAATCCCCGAAAGCATATGCATAAATATGGTTCTTTTTTCAGCTTCCCCGTTCAACACACTCTCAATAGTTCCCTTCCCCTATAATAAAAGAATTAAAATAACATAAAATAGAAAAGAATATATACATATATCTACATCTATCTCTATCTATCTGTCTCTGTCTCTCTCTCTCTCTCTCTATATAATATATTATATTATATATATATATATATATAAGGAAATGGGCGATTCAATTATCTTTTGTACTGTTTCAATAAGTAGTAAAGTAAAGTCGTCGGGGCGGCCTAAAGTCGGTATCAGCCAATCAGCGTGGAAGTCCTATCCCCTTTTCACTTGCGCTAGACCAAGAGTTATTTTAAGCGTCTGGGGTGGAGGCACCACACCTACCATCAGCTCCTTACTTTACCGCACAGATCCCTGTGCTACTCATACGCTGAGTTGGCGAGGACCGGTATCGAACTAGGACCCTTGTGGTTTCTAGCCGAACGTCTAGTCCGACTGAGCAAACCCGGCCCCATAAAATTTGGCGTTGGCTTTGTTTGTATTAACAACGGGGCACTCAACTATTTTCCACGTGGAACGTGTGTTAGTTGGACTATAGTTTGCTATAGTTATAAATAAAGTGCTCAATATCAGAGATAGAGAGTTATATTCTTATGGAAGATAGGACATAAGTTAACGGCGCTGTAAGGTGTTTCGATAATCACGCGGCGCGAAACAAATGACAGTTATCAAGCGCGGTTGCTCACTTACTTAGTATATATACATATAT
>CM042138.1:11272998-11287069 GCA_023376005.1 Doryteuthis pealeii | reverse complement strand
AACCTTATGGCTATGTAACCAGTCATAGGAGTGAACACTCGGAATTCAAAACTCCGCCTATGAAAGTTACTATGTGTCACATCTTGCTCGTGCGGAGAGGTTGGTAAATTAATATAATATATATATATATATATATATATATATGATAAGTTGTAAACACGGTGTGTTTGGATATGGCATTTTGCCGACAATTTTTGGGAGAATATGTGCTTAATTGGAGTCGTACCTAATTTTGAAAATTAATTAATTAATAATTAATTAGGCGGGAATGCCTATTTAAATGTATGGCTATACAAATCGAGCAAAATCAATCTCTGTATGTACATTTCGGCCTATTAGGCCTCATCAGCAGAGCTAGAAGAGGAATATTAACCTATTCTAAACAAATCGTAAAATCTAAGAAGTCCGTTTGGTGTAGGGGTTATGGTACCCGCCTGTCAGCTTGGCAGTCCGGTTTCAAATCACGCACAGGGCGGTCTTCCTATCTATAGCTCTGCTGATGAGGCCTAATAGGCCGAAATGTACATACAGAGATTGATTTTTCTCGATTTGTTTAGCCATACATTTAAATAGGCATTCCCGCCTAATTAATTATTAATTAATTAATTTTCAAAATTAGGTACGACTCCAATTAAGCACATATTCTCCCCCCCAAAAAAAATCCGAGTTCAAATACTGGACGAGGCATTTGGCATTTTACATTGTTCAAATACTCTTGAGAAAGGTATGCCTCCAACTACTCTCCCTCCAGCTATGGGAAAATAGTAGGACAGAATAGGCTCTTTAACCATAGCTATGTAACCAGTCTAGGAGATGGAAAACTCTGAATTCAAAACTCCGCCTATGAAAGTTACTATGTGTCACATCTTGCTTGTGCGGAGGGGTTGGTAAATTATATATATATATATATATATATATATATATATATATGATAAGTTGTAAACACGGTGTGTTTGGATATGGCTTTTTTGCCGACAATTTTTGGGAGAATATGTGCTTAATTGGAGTCGTACCTAATTTTGAAAATTATTAATTAATAATTAATTAGGCGGGAATGCCTATTTAAATGTATGGCTATACAAATCGAGCAAAATCAATCTCTGTATGTACATTTCGGCCTATTAGGCCTCATCAGCAGAGCTAGAAGAGGAATATTAACCTATTCTAAACAAATCGTAAAATCTAAGAAGTCGTTTGGTGTAGGGTTATGGTACCCGCCTGTCAGCTTGGCAGTCCGGTTTCAAATCACGCACAGGGGCGTCTTCCTATCTATAGCTGTGCTGATGAGGCCTAATAGGCCGAAATGTACATACAGAGATTGATTTTCTCGATTTGTTTAGCCATACATTTAAATAGCATTCCCGCCTAATTAATTATTAATTAATTAATTTTCAAAATTAGGTACGACTCCAATTAAGCACATATTCTCCCCCCCCAAAAAAAAAAAATATATATATATATATATACTAGAAAAGATGTGACCCGTTGGTACCCCATTGAGCTCGAGTTAGATTGTTGAAAAATCACAATAATGTAATTTATTTTTGATACATTTTAAACTATTTTTTCGGTCAATTTTGCTCAAATTTATCTCACACATGGCCGTCAACGCTGTTTAAGATGACGTAAAATCTACGTTGCCAAAAGTTGATTCGTTCCGCTTTAGTAATGATATATAATATATATATATATATATATATATATATATATATATATATATATATAGATATATCATATATATATAATAAACCTATCGATAGACGATGTTGTTTGCATTTCACATGGCGCTAATACCCTAGGGAAAGGTATGAATCCAATTCTCCTTTCAGCATTGGGTAAATAGCAGGGCAGACTGGACTCTTTAACCATGGCTAGGTAACCAGAAAACTTTGAATTCAAACCTGTTAAGCTCTGCTTAAGAAATTGACCTAGTGTCGCATCCTGCTCGTGTGGAGGGATTGGTAAATATATATAAGGAAATAAATGGACTAGTTTAGCTTAGTCAGTAGAGCACCCACATTGGAATCACAAGGTTCCATGTTCGATACGGGCCCCTGCCAAATCAGCGCATGAGTAGCCCCAATTGGGAAATCAGATATGTGTGGTAATGGGGTGTGGCGTTCCATCTCAGTAAAAGCAATCTCCCTGTTCTATCTATCTATCTATCTATCTATCTATCTATCTATCTCATTCTCTTTATATCTATCTATCTATCTATCTATCTATCTATATCATTATGTTCATATCCATCTATCTATATCATTATGTCCATATATATCTATACATCTATCTATCTTTGTTCATACCTACCTATCTATCTATCTAACTATATATCAATCTTATACTGTCTGTTCCTATCTATCTATCTATCTATCACTGTCTGTTCATGTCTGTCTATCTATCTCTGTTCATATCTATCTATCTATCTATCTATCTATCTATCTATCTATCTATCTCAGTCTGTTCATATCTATCTATCTATCTATCTCTCTCTCTCTCTCTCTCTCTCTCTCTATATATATATATATATATATATATATATATATATATATATATACCTGAGCATTTAGGCCAATACCTCCCGGTAGAGATATCTCTCGTCACACTATATCACAGCAATAAAACTTTTACAGACAACAGGGCATTCAACCAATTTAAAAAAACAAACAACCACAACAACAGTATTTGTTAAACAATCTTCCTGGTCTAGCGCTAGGAAAATGGGGATAGATTCCTTCGCTGCACCCCTATTACCGAAAATAGACCACTCCGCAAATATATAAATAAACACAAAAACACTGCTTCTTAGACAATCCCACTAGGCTAGCTCTTGCGAAAAGGGGATAGACTCCTTCGCTGTCCCATTATTACCGACATTAGTCCATTTAATTTTTAATGTTAGATTTCTAAATAAGGGAACGTTTGGCCTAATTAACGCTAAAGGATAACTGCCTCTGCAACTTAACATAGCAATATATCTGGGACTCTCTACTTTCACAGAAAATCTAAAATATATAACGAGGAGGTAATCATAATGTACATAGAGAGAGAAAAAGTGACAGGTAGAATATGGGGTAAGGGACGGGTCAGTTTTTGATTTAATTGCAGATTAAGACTAATTGGAACGAATTAAAATTGATTTGTTTCAAACATGAGTCAATCCTAAAACAATGGAATTATTTAGTATAACTTTCCTTTCATTAAACTAAACAGTAAAAAAAAAAAGCCTTCAGGGGACACACATTATTCGCGCAGCATTAGTAGTATATATATATATGACAAACGTGGACCCAATTGGGTCACATATTCAGCTCTGGAAAATTTGAGATTAAAAAGAAAGGAGTTAGCAAAAGGAATAAAATTCTAAGAAAGTAAATGTTTGACATCATTTTTAGCTACGGGTCGCTGGTTTTTGAAATTTAACATAGAAATACATTTCAAATTCTACCCCTTCTCTCTCTCTCTCTCTCCTCTCTCTCTCTCTCTCTCTCTCTCTCTCTCTCTCTTCCTCTTCAGAGAAACTAACATTATATAACGAGGGAGGTAGCAAGAGATACATAGAGGAAGAAAAAAAAATAGACACAGAGTCAAGTAATAGAATTGGTCTGTTTTTTACTTAATTGCAAATTACGACTAATTAAACCAATTAAAACAGAATTTTTTCAAACATAATTCAATCCTAAAAGTAAGGAATAAATTAGTATAATTTTCGTGTCATTAAACTATACAGTAAAAAAGCATATAGGTAGCAAAAGTTGATTAACTCAGCTTTAGTATAATAATAATAATAATAATAATAATAATAATAATAATAATAATAATACCGGGTTGGCTCGGTAGAGCGTTCGGCTGGAAACCACAAGGTTCCTCGTTCGATACCGGTCCTCGCCAACTCAGCATATGAGTACCACAGGGATCTGTGCAGTGAAGTAATGAGCTGATGGTAGATGTGGCGCTCCACCTCAGGCGCCAAAAACAATCTCCTTGGTCTAGCGCTAGTGAAAAGGTGATAGACTCCTTCGCTGACTGGCTGATACCGACTTCAGGCCACCCCGACGACTTACTTATATATATATATAATATAATATAATATATATAGAGAGAGAGAGAGAGAGAGATAGATAGATATAATAGCATTGCGAGGCTCAAGCAACTGACCAAACACGTAACTCTTCTTTTTTCTTTGTTTTCATGTAATAAAAGTAAGCGAGCATTGCAAATGTACAAAAGACAAACTTGAATCTCACGTGTGAAGTTTGTGTGTGCCTTAAGAGATTGAAGATAAAATTGTTTTCGACAATTCGTGCCCTATCTAAAAGAATGGCGCAAAACAGAGAAACACTTTCCCAGGTTAACATATTGACATATGTGTCTTGTCGACGGTCCGTCCTTATGTCAATTATACTCTCCAGTTGCCTTTAAAACCTTTTTCTCTTGCATTCTTGATTCCTCATGTTCAACCCGTTCTGCGATTCTATTCTTCAGTTAAAGTTGTTACAGTGACATGCAGTCATTTACCTCTCGTTTCTACAATTCTTTATTTCGTCTTTTGTTTATTCGTGGAACTCCACCATTAGATGCAGTTTAACATCATATGAAGGATTCTTTTATTTCGTCTTTTGTTTTAAATCCAAGATTCTTTATTTCGTCATTTCTTTATTCATGTATTTTTTGTGGGATTTTTTCCGCTCTTTTCCTTAGAGTACACCTTGATGTTAATCTACTGAGATTAACAATTACTTTGTTTTCGTTTTCTTACAGACTCTGTATTCATATCGAATGGGGATCACGAATGTTAAAAGTTTTAAACTGGTCGGTAAAAAAGAAAATGAGAAAAAAATCAATTGTTTACCATGGTAGTACACCACTCCGGGTCAGAGTTAACTTGGGAGTAGTGGTGATAAACGTGTACTCAACTTTACACAGATATCCAGAATTGGAACTCGACCACTAAGTTTAACATCATATGCAGGATTCTTTTATTTCGTCATTTGTTTATTCATGTGTTTTTTTGTGTGATCTTTTTTCACTCTTTTCCTTAGAGTACACCTTGATGTTAATCTACTGAGATCAACAATTACTTTGTTTTCGTTTTCTTACAGACTCTGCATTCATATCGAATGGGGATCGTGAGTGTGAAAAGTTTTAAACTGGTCGGTAAAAAAGAAAATGAGATAAATATTCAATTGTTTCTGTAGATGAGATATTATTACTTAGGTAGCAATCCATACATTTCCTGTGCATATATTGACATTTCTTTCTGTAGATGAGACATTACTACATACGTAGCAACCCATGCCTGTCCTATGCGTATATTGACATTTCTTTCTGTAGATGAGATATTACTACTTGGGTAGCAGTCCATGCCTTTCCTATGCGTATATTGACATTGCTTTCTGTAGATGAGATATTACTACTTAGGTAGTAATCCATCCCTTTCCCGTGCTTATATTGACATTGCTTTCTGTAGATGAGATATTACTACTTAGGTAGCAGTCCATGCCTTTCCTATGCGTATATTGACATTGCTTTCTGTAGATGAGATATTACTACTTAGGTAGTAATCCATCCCTTTCCCGTGCTTATATTGACATTGCTTTCTGTAGATGAGATATTACTACTTAGGTAGCAGTCCATGCCTTTCCTATGCGTATATTGACATTGCTTTCTGTAGATGAGATATTACTACTTAGGGTAGTAATCCACCCCTTTCCTGTGCTATATTGACATTGCTTTCTGTAGATTGAGATATTACTACTTAGGTAGCAGTCCATGCCTTTCCTATGCGTATATTGACATTGCTTTCTGTAGATGAGATATTACTACTTAGGTAGTAATCCATCCCTTTCCTGTGCTTATATTGACATTGCTTTCTGTAGATGAGATATTACTACTTAGGTAGCAGTCCATGCCTGTCCTATGCATATATTGGCATTGCTTTCAGTAGATGAAATATTACTACATAGGTAGCAGTCCATACCTTTCCTATGCGTATATTGACATTGCTTTCAGTAGATGAGATATTACTACTTAGGTAGCAGTCCATGCCTTTCCTGTGTGTATATTTACATTGCTTTCTGTAGATGAGATATTACTACTTAGGTAGCAGTCCATGCCTTTCCTATGCATATATTGACATTGCTTTCTGTAGATGAGATATTACTACTTAGGTAGCAGTCCATCCCTTTCCTGTGCATATATTGACATTGCTTTCTGTAGATGAGATATTACTACTTAGGTAGCGGTCAATGCTTTTCCTATGCATATATTGACCTTGCTTTCTGTAGATGAGATATTACTACTTAGGTAGCAGTCCATGCCTTTCCTGTCCATATATTGACCTTGCTTTCTGTAGTTCTGATATTGCTTCCTAGGTATGTGAACTGGTCTACTAATTTGAATGGCTTAACATCCATTGTAAATAATTATATATCTTCAATTAAATATTTCTATATAATACTAATAATTTACAAGACTTTAAGTAATTATTCCTTCTTAATACAAGTAATTTGTACACAGTTATATTATTTCATAAGGTTTTGGTTAAGCTTAGTCGGTGGAGCAACCACCTAGGTAGTACACCACTCCGGGTCAGAGTTAACTTGGGAGTAGTGGTGATAAACGTGTACTCAACGTTACACAGATATCCAGAATTGGAACTCCACCACTAGATGCAATTTAACATCATATGAAGGATTCTTTTATTTAGTCTTTTGATGTAGGCGGGGATCAAGGTGTAGTATCTGTTCCGGATACCATGCTGTGAGACTTACCTATTCCTCTCGGGGGGTCCAGTGTGCTTCGGCCACTGGACCGGGTTAAAGTACAATTATTAGCGTCGATCCCAGAGGGCCATCCCTCCAGGCAATACCTGCCCTTTATGGACAGGGCTGGGTTTATTGCCCAGTGCCTGAGGCGCCCCCTTGAGGGGGAATGCCGAAGGGATCGACGCAATTTTTGTTCTTTCCCACCCATGAGCTTCGGCTTGTGGGTAGGCCCACGTTAAAACGAGGCCTTGTGCCGTACATACAAGTGGGGCCTGAGACAAATATCCTTTTATTTAGTCTTTTGTTTATCCAGGATTCTTTATTTCATCTTTTGTTTATTCATGTATTTTTCTGTGGTTTTTTTTTTCGCTCTTTTCCTTAGAGTACACCTTGATGTTAATCTACTGAGATTAACAATTACTTTGTTTTCATTTTCTTACAGACTCTGCATTCATATCGAATGAAGATCGCGATTGTTAAAAGTTTTAAACTGGTCGGTAAAAAAGAAACTAAGAAAAAAATCCAATTGTTTACCATGAAATAAACGAGCTTTTATTTATTTATTTACTTATTTATTTATTTTGTTCTTTTTTAGTTGACATTAAGGTCAGGAAAATGGTCAATCCTCAGAGAAAGGTAAGCGAATATATATTTTCTTCTAGCTGAATAGTGAGAGTTACGATAGTTGTTTGATTGGATTTTACGGCATGTCAACCCTTACATTTCTCTGAATGTTTCAGATGAGGCTTGAGGATTAGTATTATCTGCGTTATTCGGACTATTGTCCTCATCTTCATTGTTATCTGTACAACATTTCAGTCGATATGCCCCCCGGCCTTCTTCGGGTATTTCTTGCCGGACTCGAGAACCTTCTCGGACTCGGGAACCTTCTTTTCAGACTCGGGAACTTTTTTTGTCGTAATCGGGAACCTTCTTGTCGTAATCGGGAGCCATTACGGAACTTTGAACAGTCCACGGGGCTATCCTGTTCTCATTTCGCTAACTATAGCTGGGGTAGAGGCGTTAAGCTGTGTTAATTATTATTCTATGTTATTGCTGCCCTTGATCAGGATTGAACCTGCAATCTAGAGATAACTGTCACTTATAACTGTCTTAACCTAACTCCTTTATCCACTAGGCCATGTGTCCAATTGGACAAGAAGATTCCCGATTACGACAAGAAAGTTCCCGAGTCCGAAAAGAAAGTTCCTGAGTCCGAGAAGGTTCCCGATTCCGACAAGAAATACCGGAAGAAGGCCGGAGGGCATATCGGCTGAAACGTTGTACAAATGACAATGAAGATGAGAACAATAGTCCTGATCAAGTTAAATAACTATGACTATTATTTGTATTATTCGGACTAGTGTCCCCATCTTCATTGTTATCTGTACAACGTTTCGGCCGATGTACCCTCCGGCCTTTTCCAGGTATTTCTTGTCGGACTCGGGAACCATCTCCGACTCGGGAACCGTCTTGGCTGACCATATATTGAATGAAAAGAAAAACAATCTTCCCTTATGGGATGAAAAGAAAAAACATCTGCCCTTATAAGTACAGATAACAATGAAGATGAGGACAATAGTCCGAATAGTACAAATAATACTAATTATTAAGCCTCATCTAAAAAGAATTCCGAGAAATATTAAATAACTATTCTTATGACTAAATGATGAATAAACATCTTTTATAAAGTGTTTATAATGATCAGACAACGCATGACAAAGCGTACAGTATTCTTGTAAAATATGCAGACCGTAATCATGTAACTGTTAAAATAGTTTGGTTAGAATTCTCGAAAAAATTAGCAGTGAAGAAATATCCACATTATGTCATTGAAGGAAAATGGGGGAAGGGTGTTGAAAAGTGTGGGGGAGGGTGTTGAAAGTGTGGGGGGAGGGTGTTGAAAACTGGCATCGTGGAATCAACTTAAAAGCAATCAGTAAAGGTAATAAATAATTTACTCAAGTGTTCACAGGTGTTAAAGCACTGCAATTTAGCTTTTCTCTCTCACATGACGAAACACAGAAGCTTAAAGGAAAATTAAATCTGATGAAATAAAATAAATCTTGATTAAAGTCAGAATTTAATAATCCAGACCGTTCAAAGATTCTTCTGAGTATTCTAGCCGATCTTAACAATGATGTTGTCTCAATTCTTCCTCTAATATCCAATTCCTCAAATGTATTTTCAAAACACCCGGTAACCGTTCCATTAGCACCAATTACAATTCTTACAGCTTTTTTCAATTCTCCGGCAAGGTCCAGATATTTTTTTGTTTTTGTTTTCTTTCATCTTCACCTTTATCTGCTGGGATTGCAAAATCTATCTAGGTTGAAAAAAAATTACATTTCGTTTTTCTCGTTAATCTTTACTTGGTCCGTTTTTTTTTTTTGTTTTTTTTCTGCGATCCGTCTGTTTCGCCAAGTCCCAGACAATTGTAAGCGTTTCCTTCTCAAAAACGGATTCTGGTTTGTGCATATACGATTTTGTTCAAAAAATAATTTCTTGCACAAATCCTAGTGGATCAAGTTTCTTACACAGTTGTAAAACGTCTTGCATTCATGTTGTGCTAGTTTGCTGCATTCGACTATTATTTTTTTTTTTTTCCCTCCTTTTGAGTTTTTCACACCAGTGTTAGCTGATGCTATTTTACGGGAGTCTGAGTGACAACAAGCCTCCTCAGGTCTCCAGGACTCTTCTGAGTATTCTAGCCGATTGTAGCAGTGCAGTAGTCTGGATGGTCTCAATTCTTCCTCTGATTTCTAGATCCTCCAGTCTTTCCCCAAGTTTATTGCTACCGTTCCAAGTGCACCAACTACAATTGGTATCACTTTCACTCTCATATTCCACAGCTTTTTCAATTCTCTGCCAAGGTCCAGGTATTTATCCATCTTTTCAATTTCTTTCAGCTTCAGCCCGTGATTTGTATTCCCGTTGTGCTACTTTGCTACATTCACTTAATACACGGTTTACAAGTATTATTATTATTATTATTATTATTATTATTATTATTATTATTATTATTATTTTCACTCCTAGTGAGATAATGACATCAGCTTAAGCTGATGTTATTTCACTGAAGTCTGAGTGAAAACAACTCTCCTCAGGTCTCCAGGATTCTTCTGTATATTCTAGTCGATCCCCAAAAATGCTGTTTTCTTAATGGTCTCAATTCTTCCTTGGATTTCCATTTCCTCTACCATATTTTCCTAGCTTTTGGAGACCATTCCATGAGCACCAGCTAAAATTGGTACCACTTTCACCCTCATATTCCATCAGTTAAAAAAATTATTTTTCTTGTTAAATATTACTAGGTCTGATCCTTCTGCAGTTGTTCGCCGATAGGTGGCTAGAGTATTTAGGTAGCAGCCCGGGAATTCTGAACTCTCTCTCTCTCTCTCTCTCTCTCTCTCTCTCTCTCTCTCTCTCTCTCTCTCTCGCCAGCAACGACTTCACAGGGTTTAGGCACTTGACATTTCTGCTCCTTAAGTGTAGGGCCTTGTCCCCCAACCAGCTATCAGTAAGTTACATTCCTTAGGACGCAAGACCTACAACCTACTTTATTTATGTATGTTTATATATAGCTGTCCTGAATGTATTTCCCCGTGTGCTCACGGAATAAAATCTGTTTTTATCTTGTAACTTTGTCGAAGTATTTCGTGTACACACATGTTAAGCCTTCTAACTTCTAACTTTAATATAATATCTCTTATAATGGAATTGTACTTGTCTAAATGCCAGCACGATGTGCCATTCTTGTACTTTATGGCACCATATATTTTGGCAATACAATAAACATTTACCTGAATGTAAGTAAAGAACTTTGCAGTAAACAATCAAAGCAGAGATGTTAAAATGACCCCAGGAAATTATTGTAATGAGGAAAACGGTAATACTTGTTGGTAGATAATTGACTAGCATACATATGTTTCCCGTTATAGTGATGTGATCTGCACATAATCAGGTATTCAGCAGCTGATTCTACGTTTAAATGATTACAATAGACAATGTTTTGCTTTGGCCTTTTCGGAATATGAAGCACGTTAACAATATTCGATAAAAACGTGCATCTCATCACACATGACTACGTCAAATTAAATGCATTTTCATTTTAAACTTTCTCTTTTCACTCGTACGGGCTTACTTTAAAAACGCGTAACATTTTAGAATAAAGCAATATACATGCGTTGACAAGACTTTCGAACCACTTCTCATTTCTTTTAGCCAGTGCATAACTTTTGTTACACACTGGACCCGCAAAAATACAAACACTTGTATTTTAGGAAAATATAAGAGACGTTTATTTTCCCCGGTTGTGTACAGATGAGAGTCGTGGGCAGGGTTACGCAATGTGGACTTCGGGAGTTATCATTGAACCTGATCGCCGTCTGCCTAATCGATTCAACGGGCTTCTTTTATTTGTAATCTGACCCCGGTTGTCACGCCTCCTTGTTCGTGACACCTACGCAGTTTTTTTCTGTAGACACGCCTCTTCGCCCACGCAGGTTATTTTCATTGGCTAAGGGCTACGCCTACAGATTTCTGCACTGAAATCATGACAAACATCCACCTGCATTTTCAGGTGCAAAAGGTCAGGTCGGGGACACATCCTGTTTTCGTTTCCAGGCTGCACCTGGCCCCCATGCACTTCCTATTCAGCCCGGTCCTTGGGTGCACCGATCAGACAATATATTACACTTTGTTTTATAGCTTTTTGAAAAAGAAAAAAACAAACCCAAGTTTTCTTTGATTTGCCCATTTTGTAGTTGTGTCTTTCTCAAAACCCTTTACACTTAATCACTTAAAATACATTCATACATTCATTGGGCTGTGTGACTGCTTGGTGTGGTAATGTTTTTTTCTAGTCATTAAGAATATGGCATAACCCTCTACTTTAAATAGAAACTAGTTTTTTTTCTTCTTAGCTTAATTCATGGTCAGTATAGAATCCTTTTTCCTTTTACTTTTTTTTCTTTCTTTTTTCTTTATTTTTTATCTCATATGTCCAAGTTTTTTCATATCTGCACCCAGATTGCTACATGAAATGGATATATATATTCTTATATAATGTGGGAGCTGCACCAGAATGCTGCGGGTGATCCTGAACAAGACGTGGAAAGAACACCCTACGAGAAAACAGCTGTACGGTCACCTACCACATATCACCCAAACCATCCGAGTAAGACGGACAAGACACGCGGGACACTGCTGGAGAACCAAGGACGAACTCATAAGCGACGTCCTCCTGTGGAAGCCAACATATGGGCACGCCAGTGTGGGCCGACCAACAAAGACGTACATTGACCAGTTCTGTGCGGATACAGCATGCTACAAAGAGGACCTCCCGAGAATGATGAGCGATAGGGACGGATGGGGAGAGATTGTCATGGATATCCGTGCTGAAAGCGCGACATGATGATGATGATGATATCATTCTTATATACATTCTTATACATAACATGGTGACGTTTATTCATCATGTCAGATCTTATGTGTAAGAACAGAATTTGTAATCCACTTGATTATAAAGTGATTTTTATCTTTTCCTTCTTCCCCTTTTTGTGTATTTACCGCGTATCACACGTATACGAGTCAGACACAAGGCCCTATTAATGTGGGACTACCCACGAACCGAATCTCATGAGTGGCGGGTGCAAAACATGTGCTGATCCCGTCGGCATTCCCGCTCAAGGAGTTCGCCTCAGGCACTGGGCAATACACCCAGTCCTGCCCCTTTAAATCAAGGCGGGATAGATGTTGCCTGACGGAACGGCCCTGGTCTCCCCTGTCGAAGCTGAGTTTGATTGGCTAACATTGTTAGTCTGGCACAATCTCATAGTAATAGAACACCACGTAATGACTGAGCTTTCTACGATAAGTACTATCGCTGCCTATCTATCACACTTCTTTCTTTCTTTCTTTCTTTCATTCTTTCTTTCTCCTTCTGATGTGTAGCACGTCCTTTTCCTTCCCTTTCTTTCTTCACAATTACAACGATATGGCCCATTATCTATTTGGGGTAATGACAAGGTATAACATTTAAACAAATGCATTCATATCTTATGAATCAAAACGGAATGGTCCTTTATGTATATCAGGTGATGACAGGGTATAACACACGTAGGTAGGTACTAGCGTATTAATATATAGATTACTCAGGCGGGATTTTACTAATACGTATTTGTAAAACCCGTCTGGTGAGGAATGACTCCTTTCTTGAGTTTCTGGTCGAAATAATAATATAATGGGAGGACGGTTTGTTAAGTTTTTCTTGAAAGTTAAATATTGCTCTGTATATAATGTAATTTATTGATTATCATATATTGAGCTCTCTTTAGGGATTAATAAAAATCCTTGTATGAATGTATATGTTTGCACTTACAAGAGCATACAGTATGGTTATACAGTAAGATTTCGATGATCCCAAATAGAATCATCCTTTACTTACCAGTCAATTGGATTACCTTATTATATATATATTATATATATATATATATATATATATATATATATACACACATATCTATATATATATATACATATATATATATGTATATATATATATATATATATATATATATATAACCTCTGTGTACTCATGTCACTATTCCCCTCCATTTATTGAAGAGGTAGACCTTTTAAATATGTCAAATATCTTAACAATTTTGTTTAAAGACTGAGAGTTCTGTTGGATGTAATTTTATTCTGCATTGCAAAATTAGAAATGATCTCATGTAACTTTTTTGGGTGTCCAGTATAACATTTTAAGTTTATAAAATGTGTAACGTAATTATTATGGTCTACGGGGAAATTGGGGATGGAAAAAAAACGGTAATCGGATTTCTGGAGAGACAGAAGAAAAATAAATGAATGAGAACAAAATGAGGTTAACATTTGGAAGGGTAAGCAATCAACGGGGGCCAGCCATTGACCGACCAATGACCCCGAAACTAGATTTAAAAATAAAAACGGAAGTTCCTGGTTTTGAGCGGAAACGGATGTGACATTCCCCTACTTCGCGGACCACAAACGGAAGTAAATAAAATTCGGTCTATTTTCGACGGATCCGAGAAGGGTCGGACGCGTTTGTTGGGGCTCCGTCGTGACATATCTAGGGTAGCAACGAAAAGAGCGCATAAACATGATTTAAGATAGAACAGCACGAAACCCCCCCCCTCTCTCTCTCTCTCTCTCTCTCTCTCTCTCTCTCTCTCTCTCTCTCTCTCTCTCTCTGAAAAAGAACCCATGAGCCTAGAAATAAATAAACAACCCCTTTTTGACTATACGACTTTCGTTGTGTTGTT
>CM042138.1:11225498-11267998 GCA_023376005.1 Doryteuthis pealeii | reverse complement strand
AATTTTGAGGAAAGGAATATTTCTCAGGTGTGCAAAGATATACATTTTTTTTTGTTTTATACCAGTTATATCATCTAATGTATATTTTACTGAACTAGTTTAAATGTTTACGTTAATAAATATTGTATTCATCTGTTCGTCATCATTAAAGTAAAAGTAAAGGGCTGGTGGTAGGTGTGGCGCTCCACATCAGACGCAAACACAATCTCCTGGGTCTAGCGCTAGTGAAAGGGGGGATATACTTCCTCGCTGATTGGCCGACCGACTTAGACTAACCCGACTGAGTTAGCCTAAGTCGGTCGGCCAATCAGCGAGGGAGTCTATCCCCCTTTTCACGAGCGCTAGATAACGATTTTTTTAATGAATATAATGGTTATTAATTACATTTGTTTTTATTCTAAATGTATTTCATTTCTGTCTCTTTTTAATCGATTAATTTAATTAAAACATGATTCTTCTTAATGGAATTATGATTTAAGGTCGTTTTCCAATTCGAAAACTGTTTTTATCATCACTTTTAGATAAATTAATGTTTGTTTATTTTTTTTTAAATTGTTAGAGGTTTTACCTCATAATGTTTATGATTTAAAAGCTGAAAACTTCATTTTTATTTGATCGCCAACAATGTTTAGTATTGTAGTTATTTACTAAACTTTGCTTAGTTGGGGCACAAGGTCGGATGTATGGGGTATACAAGGAGACTTAAGCTCAGTGGTAAGAGATTGCTAATAAAGCTTTCTAACTACTGAACGTCGCAGTGTGCCTTAAAAAACTAAGCTGAACTAAGATGTGGCACGGGCTGGGTGCAAACAGGGTCGCAAGTATAAGGCAACGATCCAACTTGATGTTCAGTAGAAATGGATCTGCAAAACTAGCTGGATAAACATTACACACACACACACACACACACACACACACACACACACACACACACACACACACACACACACACACACAGACACACACCTGATGAAGGTATAAAGAAACCGAAACGTTTAAGCGTCGATGAATAAATTCATCTTAATTTTGGAACACTTTTTTTTTAAATTCTTAATATTGTCGGATCTATTTCCATATTTACTCATATATATATATATATATATATATATATATATATTATATATGTGTGTGTGTGTATATATATATATATATATATATATATATATATATATATATATATATATATATATATATATATATATATATATATATGGGAGTAAATATGAAAATAAATCCGACAATATTAAGAAATTTGACAAAACAAGTGTTCCAAAATTAAGATGAATTTTTTCATCGATGCTTAAACATTTTGGTTTCTTTAAACATTCATCAGGATGTATTATGGGGTAAAGAAATTGATGGATATTTTATAGATGACAGAAGATAAAAAAATCTTCATAACATTTAAACCAAAAAAAACTATAAAGATCTTTTTATCTACTGTCATCTATAAAAGATCCATCAATTTCTTTACCCCATAATACATCCTGATGAAGGTTTAAAGAAACCGAAACGTTTAAGCGTCGATGAATAAATTCATCTAATTTGGTAACACTTGCTTTATCAAATTTCTTAATATATGTATATATATATATATATATATATATATAATATATATATATATATATATATATATTATGCACTTCCAAAATGTTGACTCATTTTCATTTTAAAAACGTTTAAAATTAATAAAATCGAGTATTTAAGGTCAATTTTTTGTCTAATTCGAAAGGTAGTACCATGTTGAGCACCAGTAAAAGAAAAAAGAAAAATAATATTACACATGTAATTTATTTTGAATATACTTTAAACTATTTTTACGGTCAATTTTGCTCAAATATATCGTAAACATGGCCGTAAACGCTGTCTAAGATGACGTAAAATTTGTATTTTCAAAAATAAATGTAATCCCTCCAATTGAAAAAAAAATTACCTAAAATAAGGGAATTGGTTATTTTATTTCAAAACTTTCTGATTTAATTAGGTATTTCTGCTATGGTAAATTGATATATAAAATCCATTTAAAATATGAAACGCCCAATTTTAAGTTTCAAATTTCCAATTTTTATATTCTAAAAACAAATAGTTATTTAATAACTACTTTAATTTATTATCATTATGTAATAATTTTTGTAGAAAGACTCTATTGTAAATTTAGCCCCCGTTTTATACAGATCAAATATCGATGTATAATTTTTCTTTGATGAGTTAATAGACGATTGAATAATTATCGAAAAGTGTAAAAAAAATGATCTCCAAAATTATTTTTTTAGTTTTTATATTGCATTTTATTTTCCGATCGTCGGTACTTATTTTCAACCATGATAGCTCCATATTTATTTTGTTATTCTATTCACTCTTACGGTATTTTGTATTTTTATTTATACTGTAATTAATTTCAACTTTACATAACCCCATCGATAAGGAAGGTAAAAGTCAAGTGACCTAAAAAAAATTAGAAGGTTTTGAAATAAAATTCATTATAATTTATTCATTAATGAATCAACACTGAAAATTTAATTAAAATCTGATTTTTGGTATCTTTATTCAATCGGGGGTGGGGGTAAATTTATTTTGTAAAAAAACGAATTTTAGGCAACTTTGGTAGTGGCCAATGTATGTATATATAAAAGTAACTAAAGTCGTCGCGGCGGCCTAATGTTGGTATCAACCTGACAGCGAGGGAGGCTATCCCCTTAGCGTTCGGCTAGGAGCCACAAGGTTCCTAGTTCGATACCGGTCCTCGCCAACTCAGGGTATGAGTAGCACAGGGATCTGTGCGGTAAAGTAAGGAGCTGATGGTAGGTGTAGCGCTCCACCTCAGACGCTAAAAATAATCTCCTTGGTCCAGCGCTAGTGAAAAGGGTATATATATATATATATATATGTGTGTGTGTGTGTGTGTGTGCGTGTGTGTGCGTGCACGCGCGTGCGAGAGAGAGAGGTAGAGAGAAAGAGAATATCCACTATCTTCTGTGTGTGTATGAGAAAGAGGGTGATAGATAGATAGATTGAGAGATTGAGAGAGAGAGAGAGAGAGAGAGAGAGAGAGAGAGAGAGAGAGAGAAATATCCACTATCTTCTGTGTGTATGAGAGAGAGAGAGGGGTAGAGAGAAAGAGAATATCCACTATCTTCTGTGTGTGTGTATGAGAGAGAGAGAGAGAGAGAGAGAGAGAGAGAGAGAGAGAGAAATATCGACTATCTTATGTGTGTGTATGAGAACGAGAGAGAGAGAGAGAGAGAGAGAGAGAGAGAGAGAGAGAGAGAGAGAGAGAGGGGGGATATCTACTATTTCCGTCTATTCAGATTATTTAGACGAGACTGAATGATATACGTTTGGCCATATCTTATGTTGGTGTGTATAATTATTCTATCAATACAAGCATATGTTATTACACGTTATGCTTGACGTACACATGGATATGTCTGTCTCGGATCTGAGTAAACGCGCAGTCTGCTTTATATCAAAATGATGTGTCCAGCCTCAATGCCTAAGAATAGAGTATTGTTGTTTTGGTTTTTGTTTTTCTCTCCTGTCTTAGCAGAATCAAATTAATCTTTATGTGTTATGGAATCACCATCCCTTGATATAATGCATCTGTAATTTTAGCCGCTTTTCTCCTGTCACGTCATTCAAATTGGACCAGGATCCACTTTTTTATTTGATACACATGTTTCGTTTAACTTGACACGAGGTATGTAGAGATTTAAAAAAACAAAAAGCAAGGAAGCAGATTGAAAAAAGAAATGTGCGATTATCACCCTTGTCTTTTATGAAGATTCTGATGTGGACCAATGGATTGCGTTACCCAGCAGCACACACACACACACACACACACACACACACACACACACACACACACACACACACACACACACCAATTCATTTTATTTTCTCTCATATACAGTATTTCATATTTCTCCAGATAGTCTCTATTCCCTATACCTTGAAAAAGGGTGAAAGTTCACCCAAAATATCAGAATTGATCAAACCAGGGACAAAACAACTGTGGAATATTAAAATTCTGTTTTTTGTTCTGTTTTCTTTTCTCCTTTTTGTTCTTCTTTTTTCCAATGTTTCAAATACCAAAAAAAAAAAAAAAATCAACGTTCACAAGAACAAAGTTTATATATATTATATATATATATATATATATATATATATATATATATATATTGTTGTTGACACCTTTCCGTTCTTTAAGGACGATGGCGTAGAGTCCAAAAATAAAGAGATAAATAAAAAAGTAAAAATGAAAAATAAATAAATAAAATACATAAATGGATAAATAAATTATCTGCATCTGCGCATGTGACTCAGGCCAATTCCTGAGTGACAGTCTTTGGTGCAAACTGTGATGCTTTGATGTGTTAAGCAAGACACGGAGAGTGATGAGACGGACAGAAGTGTAGCCTCGATAGCAAAGACAGCAATCCCCGAAAGCATATGCATAAATATGGTTCTTTTTTCAGCTTCCCCGTTCAACACACTCTCAATAGTTCCCTTCCCCTATAATAAAAGAATTAAAATAACATAAAATAGAAAAGAATATATACATATATCTACATCTCTCTGTCTCTCTCTCTCTCTGTCTGTCTGTCTGTCTGTCTCTCTCTCTCTCTCTCTCTCTATATATATATATATATATATATATATAAGAAAACGGGCGATTCAATTATCACTTTTTTGTACTGTTTCAATAGTAGTAAAGTAAAGTCGTCGGGGCGCGACTAAAGTCGGTATCAGCCAATCAGCGTGGGAGTCTATCCCCTTTTCACTTGCGCTAGACCAAGGAGATTATTTTAGCGTCTGGGGTGGAGCACCACACCTACCATCAGCTCCTTACTTTACCGCACAGATCCCTGTGCTACTCATAGGCTGAGTTGGCGAGGACCGGTATCGAACTAGGAACCTTGTGGTTTCTAGCCGAACGCTCTACCGACTGAGCAAACCCGGCCCCATAAAATTTTGCGTTTTGGCTTTGTTTGTATTACAACGGGGCACTCAGCTATTTTCCCACGTGGAACGCGTCTTAGTTGGACTATAGTTTGCTATAGTTTTAAATAACGTGCTCAATATCAGAGATAGAGCATTTGGAACTATGGGAAAGATAGGACATAAGTTAACGGCGCTTGGTAAGTGTTTCGATAATCACGCGGGCGAAAAAATGACAGTTATCAAGCGCGGTTGGCTACACTACCTTATAATATATATTATATATAATATATATATATATATATATATATATATATATTATATATATCATTCATTTTGAGAAGGGTCCCTTGGAAGGATTTTTCCTTTATCCCCCTCATGTGATTCATTTTTATTTCATCCGTTCATTTATTTTACCATTAATTTTTAACTATATATATATATATATATATATATATATATATATATATATATGAGTGCTCCGACTTTCATTGCATAAAATTTAATTCTTTTATTATAGTGAGGGGCACTATCGAGAATGTGGGGAACGGGTAAGCTGAAGAAAAAAACTTATTTATGCATATATATATATATATATATATATATATATGTATGTGTGTGTGTGTCTGGAAATGGATGGGTGTGTTTGTATATGTCTAGAAGTGAATATATGTGTGTGTGTGTGTGTCTGGAAATGGATTGTGTGTTTTATATGTCTAGAAGTAATGTGTTTGTATGTGTCTGAAGTGAATGTGTGTGTGTATGTGTCTAGAAGTGATGTGTGTTGTATATGTCTAGAAGTGAATGTGTGGTATGTGTCTGTATGTGTCCTAGAAGTGAATGTGTGTGTAATGTCTAGAAGTGAATGTGTGTGTGTATGTGTCTAGTGAATGTGTGTGTGTATGTGTCTAGAAATGTGTGTTTGTATATGTCTAGAAGTGAATGTGTGTGTTGTATGTGTCTAGAAGTGAATGTTGTGTTTGTATATATCTAGAAGTGAATGTGTGTGTATGTGTCTAGAATGTGTCTAGAAGTGAATGTGTGTGTGTATGTGTCTAGAAGTGAATGTATGTGCGTGTATGTGACTGGAAGTGGATGTGAGGTGTGTGCCTTCATGTCTATATGTGTATCCGGGAGAGAGAGAGGGAGGGAGAGAGAAGTGGAGGGAGAAGAGAGAGAGAGAGAGAGAGAGAGAGAGAGAAGAGAGAGAGAGAGAGAATGCGTGCGTGCATGCGTGCGAGTCTGTCATCTGTCTGAATAAGTAGTAACTTGTTCTACCTAAATAAGCCTTACCAAAATAAGAACGTCTCGCCAATAGATTTCCTTACGATGATGATTTTGATTACATTTTCATTTTTATTTTTATTTTTAATCCGAGTTGATAGAAAAACTATGGTCTACTCAGTTTAAAGATTTCTAATGACTCCTGCAATGATTCTCTTACGTTCTCTTTTGTTTTCTGTTTCTCTTTTCCCGCACTTTTTTTCTTTCTCTCCCATAATAAGCTGGCCATTTTATTTCTTTGATTTCAGTTGCTTCATTTCCGTCACCCACATTTTTTTCTGTCCCTTGACAGCAACTCAGCATTTCCGTTTTAGTTTTTCTCTTATTTCTCTTCTCTCTTCCCATTCAGGTGAAATGCATCCATTACAATATAACAGTACAATACGTCATTCTGGTCGTTGCAACTTCCGTTTCACTGCATAAATGTCTTCACTGTCATTTCGATCTCTATGTTCAAATATTAGAACATCATGGGTTATACGTTAAATAAAGACTAACCGGTTATTTAAAGCGAGAAGCGATAAACCAAAACACGCACACGTAGGAAAAGACAATGTCTGTCTAAACTGGTGTCGTCTGAAAAAGTCATTTCCTGACTTTGGGCTGCTCTTGCTGTAACAGTTTTCGGTAAGGTGCTGAATAGTATCAGATCGACGTTTAAATATGTCTTCTCTCCCTTGAAAGTAGAAGAAGTGGAGGTAGTTGATCGTTGGTTGAAATAGCACTGTACATTATTAGGCCGGGACTTGTTCGCTGTTTTGAGTTTCTATCGATTTTTATCAGGTTTAATAAAGTGAAAAAAGTGAACATTTTAAAAACGGAGAAATTAGAAGACAATAAGAAAAAAAATGAATAAGATAGGACCAAAATATACCAAAATAACACACACGCGCGTGCGCACACACACACACACACACACACACACACATATATATATATATATATATAGTCGTTAGGGCGGCCTGATGTCGACATCAGCAAGACAGCGAAAGAGTATATCCACTTTTCCCTAGTGCCAGACCAGGAGATTATTTTATCAACAAATAACACACACACACACACACACACACACACACACACACACACACATGGTGTTGAGACTTAGCAAATACACCGCACACACACAACAGGCAACCTTGATAGACAGTAAATTTACACACCCGCACCCATAAACAATCAAACAATATCTGGAATGTTAATCTCAGACACATATTAATAAAAAAGAGATCAGATGATCCTGTTAGTAAACTAAAAAACATACTTAGAGGGCGAACCAAATCTGGAATAATAATTAAAATAAAATAAAAGGAAACGATCAGACACACAGACATAAGCACTCACTTACACACACACACACACACTTACACTCACAAACACACGCACACACACACTTAGACACACAAACACACACATAAGCAAGCACCCGCACCACACAGAGAATTTGGAAGACATGAGACAGAACAAATTGAGCAGCTACTAGCACCACTTCAGGTCTATTAATCTTCTGATGAGGGGATTTTTTATCCCGAAATATTAAGAATAAAAATGACGTGTGTCTCCTTTGGTCTATCAACGTATTGAGCACTTTGTATTTGTTATATCGCTGACTTACCTTCCTGAATTTTGCATTATCTAACCATCATGGCCATATTCACCGGTAAGTCACCATTTCCATTACACACACACACAACACACACACCACACACATACACACACTCACACACTCAACACGCACACACACACAACACACACACACATATATATATATATATATATGTATATATTGTGTGTGAAAATGGAAAAGGAATTGAACCGACAATATGAGGATATATATATATATATATATATATATATATATATATATATATATATATATATATATTATATATATACCGCCCTAGCTTATGTAGCCAGAGCCGAATCAAACGCCAACCCGACATATTTGGGAACTCGTTACATCATTCGTGAGACTTGCACTTCTTTCCTCCTGTCTGTTCTCCAGTGTTTTACCCGTTTTATTAATATATATATATATATATATATATATATATATATATATATTATATATATATATATAACTTTTGACTTCGAATGTACCGGAAGTTGTCTCTTTGATAATGATCCGATCGAAAGGATCCTAAAGATTCTTTTTATCGAGTCTGTGCGTGTGCATATGTGTACAAAAGTAAAGAAAAAAAATTATCATAGTTTACCGTGTACTAAAAGATTATATATTATATATATATATATATATATATATATATATATATATAATAATACGGTAACAATGATGTTATGTGTTAACCTGTATTATTCTTGAATTTTCGAGATAATATTTCTGTTTAAATAAATAACGAGAATACAGTTATATAAAGATACCATCATTTAAAAAAAAAAAAGGTAAAAAAAAAAATTTAAAAAGAAATCCCCTTCAGTTACAGTGAAAAAGAGATATTATCTCGAAAATTCAAGAATTAAATACAGGTTAACACACAACATCATTGCTACCGTATTATTATTTTTTCTTTACACCTGCATTGTGATACCCTTCTAAATTAACTCCCTAACCATATATACACAATGCTTCAAGCAAATTATAAAACTCTCTTATATATATATATAATATATATATATATATTACCACCACACACACACATATATGTATATATATATATATATATATATATTATATATATATATATATATATAATATATAAGACAGACAAACATAGAATGAAAAGAAAGATTAAGCTATTAAACCTCATAGATGCTAATTAAGAAACATAATTTTTGAAGTGTTTTACTGCCTTTGTCATTTTAATAATCACATATTAGCAAGATTATTTTATGTAGAGAATTAGGTCGCAGTTATATGTTATTTAAGTGAGCACGTGATTTTAATTAAGAATTTAAATGCGTTTCTATCGATTCCATTATTCGATCGTTACACTTGTTTTTATTGTACAATTACCCATGGCAAAATGGCCGCCACTATACAATGAACATTATTTTATACTATATACAATTTCGACAAATTACAGTGTCAAACTAATAATCTAAGTGATATACGGTAAACAAATCGCATTATTTCTGACCATCTTATATAGAAATACGGATGTGTTTTAAAATAGTAAATGTACTAGATACAATTTACAATTTTACACCTGAGAGTAAGTAAATAAACAATGTGTTTATTTGATATGGCTTTTTTAGCCGACAATTTTTGGAAGGTATGTGCTTAATTGAAGTCATACCTAATTTTGAAAATTAATTAGTTGATAATTAATGAATTTAGGCGGGCATATATGTTCAAATGTAAGGCCGAAACAAATCGAGAAAATGTCAATCCCTGAATGTACATTTCGACCTATTTGTTTAGCCTTACATTTGAAAATATATGCCCGCCTAAATTCATTAATTATTAACTAATTAATTTTCAAAATTTGGTATGACTTCAATTAAGCACCCTCCAAAAAATTTTACATTTGTAAATTTCCAAGTATATAAATATACTAGATACAATTATATAGATATACTAGATATAATTTAGAGTTTTACTATTTAGAATTTCAAATACAAATATACTAGATACAATTTGGCCAAATTACAGTGTCAAACTAACAATCCAAGTGATATACGGGAAAATATTGGCATTATTGTTGGCCATCTTATGTAGAAATACAAAAGTAATTTTAAAACAGAGAACACTTTCTCTGTGATCTCCATGGATAAGAAACATAGAGAACGATAGAAATTAACTTATTTTATCTCATACACATTCACTATCTCCAGAGCTTACTTTTTGTGCAAAAATAATAGATTTTATTAGTATTCATTAAGACATTTAAAAATTAGAATTTGAATTGTAAGAGAAGGGAATTTAAATCGTGATTTTAAACTTAATTCAATTTTGAAAGATCAAAACAAGCAATGGATCTGCGAGACTAACCTTTTTCTATGCCCTCTCTATCCAGGCAATGCCGGGTAGCTGCTTCTAGTTTTATTATAAAAAAGAAAGAAAGAAAGAAAAAAGATATTGAGCAGTGACCTGCTATAATTTACTATTAGAAAGGGATTTACCCCCTCCCCCTCCCGTCCCAACAAGAAGTCAAATGTTATTTTTAATAAAAATTGTAATGCAAGCTGGGCCCACGTGGCGTAGTGGCTACTGTACTGGACTGTGACATCGAAGTATGCGAGTTCAAACTCCAGTTGCGCTTATACATTCACTTCCGGATTAATACCATTTGGAAAGGTATTTACCTCCTAATCTACCTGTAATGGGTTTTTATCTAGCAATGATTCTAGGATCTTAGTTCGACAGTTCATTGTTGTTGACATCCTTTCATCTACGAGAAACGATAGAGTAGTGTCCATTTCCTTTTTTTTAATGGAACTACAGAGCCTCGGCGGTTTGATAGGGAGTATGAGCTGCTGCCCAGACAGCAAATCTCCCTCTCCACATTTCCGCTGTGATCCAAAGGAAAGGTAAGAAGCCAATGCTCTTTGGCAGCGGTAGTGTTGCAGAAGTTGCTGGGTAACACTGGAGTTCAGCATCACACCACCTTAGGGACTCCGGCTCCGGATTTGTTTTCAGGTTTTACTCCCCTAGCCAACCTTGAAATGAGGTAAATCCGCTAAGCATCTGAGTTTTATATCGGTCTTTTCCTTCTAGATGGGTTACCGAACAAGGTAGAGAAACAAACAATAAACTAATAAAACTTGATAATTTGTATTGTTTATGTTTTTTAGACTTGTTCTATACACGTTTCGGCCAATCATTATGTATACCACAGTCTGAAAAGTCAAAATAATATAGCCAGTACTATTTGGATTATTCAGATTATTGACCTAATCTTTATTGTTATATATGTACAACGTTTCGGCCGATGTGCCCTCCGGCCTTCTTCGGGTATTTCTTGTCAGACTCGGAAACCTTCTTTTCGAACTTGGGAACCTTCTTTTGTAATTGGGGACCTTCTTTTTGTAATTGGAAACCTTATTTTTTCATTTGGGGACCTTCTTTTCGTAATTGGAAACCTTCTTTTTTTCATTGGTGACCTTTTTGTAATTGGAGACCTTCTTTTTGTAATTGGGGACCTTCTTTTTGTAATTGGGTAATTGGGGATTGGGACCTTCTTTTTGCAATTGGGAACCTTCTCTTTTTGTAAGTTGGAACCTTTTTTTTTTAATTGGAACCTACTTTTTGTGATTGGGGACCTTCTTTTTGTAATTGGAACATTCCTTTTGTAATTGGGACCTTCTTATTTAATTGGGGACATTCTTTTCATAATTGGAACCTTCTTTTAATTGGGGACCTTCTTTTTGTAATTGAGAACCTTCTTTTTGTAAGTGGGAACCTTCTTGTCGTAAATTCTATAGGAAACACACATACGGAATAATTAATCAATCCGAGACATTTGTCTTAATTGCTGGACTATATATTACATATTAGTTGTATGCGTTTAAAAAAATCCATATGATATTTATAAAGTACTAACTTTCAAATAGCACGTTTCAAAATGTGAGCCCAATCGGATTATTAGTTAACAAATTACAGTTAACAGGTAACCAATGCGCCACGAACAGTATAATTCCAGCTTGTTAAGCCAAGTACAATTGGTTTAAATTCATAGTTTTTTTTTCTTATTCTGGAGTAAAGAATATATTCTATTTCACTATTTGCTCATAACTGGAAAAGAATATATCTTTCGGAAGGGCATTAGCCCGAAGTGAAACGAAAACAGTCTCACGCATTATTTTAACTCAGATCAGTGATTTATTTCCCTACGACAATAACCGTTATGATAATTACGCATTCAAATGGTGAAGGTACACATATGTTATTATTGATAAACATCAGGGTGTACAGCTCCAAGAACAAATAAAACATGAGGTCATAATAGTTGTCGGGCAAATTAAAGATATGGTCCTGCGAGATTAATCTCTTACCAAAATTGATTTGGCCACTCACAATATAATGTTGTCAAAAGGGGGGTTGAGAATGTTGGCATATAAGGCGTGTGCTAGTCGCCCGCTTCAACTTATAGAATCGGCAATAATCATGTGACCAACTTCTTGGCCAATCACTGGCAGTGCTCTGCTGCTGATATTGTTATTTATACTGGCTGTTCTGGTCATACCTACTCACAACTACCTTGAACCTTCGTGGACGACGGAACATAGGATTATATCACTGGACCTTTGACACTACGTAGGATTCCACTTACCAAAGGATTCTATAGCTCAGGACTTACTTACTTACTTTAAGTCCTTTTCAACTGGCCAAGGATGGCGGTCAGAAACTTAACAGGGGGGGGTGTTTAATCACATGAGAGCAATCCGACTGCAATTGTTCTCTCTCCCATGCCACACTCTAATTCCCAACACGAAGACTTTCATGCTCCTGCTTCACTAAAGCATGCCAAACAGATGGTAGTCTTAGGCGTAACATGAGAGTTCACAGTGATGAGGATACCATGCCTCTCGTCTCAATCAACACCGATCGTCATGAGTGCAAAATTTTTCTAAGATGTCCAAGTCACTGACAGAGCTGAAGATTCATCAATGGGTCCACGAACGGACAATAAATGAAGGAGTGGCATTCGTCTGACAAGACGTTGCGATCAATCAATATACGTTTATATGTGTGTGAATGTAAGTGTTGGTGTATATATGTATATGCTTTTTTGTGTCAGGTCACCAAGTGCTACTGATATTATGTAACCCAGTATTACCTGTTTCATAGTCGAGTCATTGGTGAATAAACCGGTTACCCCACCAAGCTTGTCTGGTAAGGAGGGTGGCTAGACACTCAGCAGGATGACAAACAAAACATATCATTGGTCGGAGGAAGCCTTTCGCTCAATGGGCATCTAGCACATAACATACTAGGAGAAGGAAAACTCTAAGATATAAACTGTGGCGGCTGCTGCATCCAATGATGTCGACTTGTTCTTCTTTTTGGTTCAGTGTGGCAGTCGCTTAGAGAACTGGATTGGTTCTGTGCAAAGGCTTTCTTCAGTATAAAAAATCTTCAGACACAGGCATTGCTTGATATGCAATACATATATTACCATTAAAAAAAAAGCCATATCAAAACACATCGTTTGTGTATTTACTTCTCATACTGTCGTGTAGAAAAAGTCACTAAAAGAGGAATAAGAACCTACTTCTAAACAAAACGAAAAAACTAAGAAAGTCCGGTTGGTGTTGGATTACGGTCCTCACCTGTCAGCTCGACAGTCAGGGTTCGAGTCACGCACAAGGCGGTCTGCCTTTCTATAGCTCAGCTGATGAGGCCTAATATGCCGAAATGTACATACAAAGATTGATTTTTTTCGATTTGTTTAGCCTTACATTTGAATAGGTATGCCAACCTAATTAATTAATTATTAATTATTTAACTTTCAAAACTAGGCACGACTTCAATTAAGCACATATTCTCCCAAAAATGTGTCGACTAAAAAGGCCTTATCAAAACACATCGTTTGTGTATTTACTTCTCATTACCATTTATGTGCTCTTGATAACACAACGATTGACTGTAGCCTAATACGGCAAAACAAACATTCAATGAAGACTAATAAATATATACGTCTTTTTTTCTTTTCCTTTATCAAGCAACTAGAAGCAGTTACCCGGCGTCGCCTGTGTAGAGGGGGGGTAAAAGGTAGTCTCACAGATCCATTATGGTTGAATAGCGAGTTGGAACTTCGCAGGATGCCCCATTAAAATCCCTACACTCTGAAAAGAAAAAATAATGTCTGCTATTTAAAACATTTAATTCAAAAACTAATTCCATGATGTTATCACTTAAATTTTAGTTCTTGATTATCTTTACGAATATGAAGCTGTTACATAATTATTAGATTCCTAATACTTATGTACAGTAGTGTAGAAACCAAAATGGTTGTTATAAGTTGCAGCCTACGGCCTTGAAGGATTGAATGACAAGGCTTGACCTCATCCTGATCCTTCCGGTGGATACCGTAAGAATCGGTGGAGAAGACCCTCTTCCAGTTTAGATTAGAAAGAGATTCTTAGTCAGATCGGCCAAAAACCACGACGGTGGTAAGTCGTGTTATACACGCTCCGACTCAATCTGCGCAGGTAGTCTGGTGGGGATTTCGAGAATAAAATATGATCTAAGTAAATCGAAGTATTGTGTTATTATCTAAAAACTACCAACGACACAGGGCTTCTGATAAAGAGAAATCCCCAATGGAAGACCAGACATGAAGTCCCCAAGACGAAGTCCAGACGCTAGAAGAGACGCTAGAAGAAGAAGAATAGAAGTAAGAAAGTAAAGAAAGAGAGTATACAACAAAGCAAACCTTCATTATTTTTTATCAAAAGGCAAGATCTGGTGACAGTGAATGTGTATATATATTTACTTTGTCAGTAATTGTTTTATTTTCATTGTTTCCTCCGGACATACATACGCACAAACTGTCCTTTATATATGTATAGATGGCAATATGCAAACAGAAGTTTGCTGCCCTCATTGTGTATGTGTATATGTGTGGTGCATGTGTGTTTGAGTGCCATGTGTATGTCCTTTTTTTCGCTGTACGTTTTAAGTAACTCGCAACGATACATCATTATTAGTTGGTGGCGCTTATAAAATCCTTTGACGTTGTATCATTAGTAACTGCCATTCTGTTAATTTTTACAGCATCTGTGTCATTAGAAAATACTAAGTGATTAATTATTTTGTTGATTTTGTTCATTTCATTTATTAACAAAAATGAAAGTTTCGTGTGCAAAAGAATTCAATAATTATAACTGAATTCGCCTCAAGTGGAGCGTTTAAATTGAATTTGAATTCAGGATTCAACGCATTCCCTTGAGAAATTTAGGAAGCGTAATCAGTTGTAGCGCCCCCTACCGTGGTCAGCGATTGGTGCATATTTTCGCATCTCTTTTTGACCATATCTTGTCACTATCACATAACGTACATGCTCGAATGCACTCTATTTTCATTCATTCCATTTTGGCAAAGCAATCGAGGAACGCCAATTTCAAATGAGATTGAATTTTAATTGGAAAATATAATTAACAGTTCAAAACAAATCTTTAGTTTAATAAACTGTCTCATAATTATCGTTTGGATAAAAATAAAGAGTCAAACTAGGGAACCCGTTCAATTAAATGTTATTTTATTTGAAATATTAACGAATGTTATGCATTCATCTTTAACTCTCTTCCTTTCTCTCTACAGAAATAATCTTATATCTTTCTATCTTTTGTTTCTCACGATAGAAATATTCTTGTATCTTTAATCTCTCTTCTCTGGACAGAAATAGTCTCATATCTCTGTATTGTTTTTATCACGACAGTAATATCCTTATGTCTTTGTATCGCTTTTCTCATAACAGACATAATCTGATATATTTATATCTCTTTTCTCACTACTGAAATAGTCTTATAACTTCATATCTCTCTTCTCAGCACAGAAATAGTATTAGATCTTTTTATCTTTTTTTCTCACGACAGGTATGAATCCAAATTTCCCCCAGCTATGGGTAAATAGCAGGGCTGGCTGGGCTCTTTAACGATGGCTAGGTAACCAGTCTAGGAGAAGGAAAACTCTGAATTCAAACCTGTTAAACTCCGCTTAAGAAATTGACCTTGTGTCGCATCTTGCTTGGTCGGAGGTGTTGGTAAATATATATATCTGTTGTTATCAATACTCGCTGCTCTGGTTCTCATTGTGCCTCGTTGCCGTAGATTAACAACTCAACTAAAATGCTACAAATCTCAAATTCAATTTTATATCATAGAAAAAATAATGGATGAATTCAGAAATAGGCAATTCTTATTATGACTGAAAGCAGCAGAAGGAATAGAACAACCTACTCTAAATATTGAGATGGGTGTCTGTTAAGTTTTTTAAGGGCCATAATTGGCCAGTTTATTCTAGAGTCCTCCGATTTGGTTCCTTTGGTAATCCTCTCAGGTAGAGAATCCTAGGTTCCCTCGTCGATGGTAACGAGTAGACTGAGAAAGAATCAGCGCTTAAATGATATATCAACCACGCAGTATAGACAGCGATTGGCTAAGGATTAGACCACATAATATCGCCTAGTCTAGAAATATAGGCGGGGAACTGGCACACACCTTATATCAGTAAAAAGGTCAGGTGCTATGTATTAGAATAAAACTCCTGTTGCACTAATCATGACCATGGTTAGTCTAGTCTCATTTCTACATCATTCCTTTTTCACATCTTTTCAACTGAATACTTTCCAGTATTCCTCATATATTTGGTTGGTTGGTTGGTTGGCTGGTTGACAAACTCAATTTTATATCATAGTGAAAACCTGAAAAAATAATGGATGAATTGAGAAATGGGCCAATCTACCCGTCACAAACACACACACCATTAACTAAACCAGTGGCGTCTGCTGCTGCTGCTGCTGCTTAGCGACTTCGAAATTTGTATCGCCTCCCTAAATATAAACTTGAACTTTTTCTTCTTTTCACCACATTATTTGGGCCAACTCAGAAACACTTCAAACTATAGAATCTGCTATGAATTTTTTAGATATATTGTTACGCTAGTTAAGAAAGGCATGGACCAAACCATCCCTGAAAAGTCAATTCAATCGTATTTTATTTCTCTGAATGTTTGAGATGAGGCTCGAAGATTAGTATTATCTGTGTTATTCGGACTATTGTCCCCATCTTCATTGTTATTTGTACAACATTTCGGCCGATATGCCCTCCAGCCTTGTTCGGGTTTTTCTACTCGGACTCGGGAACCTTCTTTTTTTTTCTTTTTTTCTTTTTAACACAACTCCTACCCCAGCTATGGTTAGCGGAATGAGAACAGGATACCCCCGTGGACTAAATAAAGTGTTAGGTTCAAAATTCCGTGATGGCTCCCGATTACAACAAGAAAGTTCCCGAGTTCGAAATGAAGGTTCCCAAGTCCGAGAAGGTTCCCGAGTCCGAAATGAAATACCTGAAGAAGGCCGGAGGGCATATCGATCGAAACGTTGTACAAATAACAATGAAGATGGGGACAATAGTCCGAATAACACTTTCTTTGTTTAATTGCATGTCAAATTTTTATAATGAAGGAGATCAGCAGAAGGAATAGAACAACCGACTCTAAATACTGAGATGGGTGACCATTTTGGAAGGTCAGGTGCTATAAGATATGTGTATTAACTTCCTGTTGCAGGAATCATGACTGTGGTTAGTCTAGACTCATTTCCACATCATTCCTTTTCAGTATTCCTCAGATATTTGGTTGGTTGGTTGGTTGGCTGGTTGACTGGATTTTATGACATGTCAACCATTGTTTTTATTATTTCATACCGAATATGTTCTTATTTATTATTGATGGATATTCAATTTTCTTTTAAACATATTTCTAAAACTCATTTTTCTGTTTATACCACAAACTGAATCTAATGGACCCTAATTCAAATATTATTACTACAGATACGTACATAATTCATAGCTGTCTATGAATTATGTAATAGATAAAGATAGAGAGAGAGAGGGGTAGGTAACTATAGAGAGAGGGAAGATGAAAGAGTGACAGAAAAAGGTGGAGAGAAAGAGAGAAAGACGTATGGGAAAATACATAATGAATGAACTCTTAAAATGGCTGAATATATTGATACAAGATTTAACAATAGTATAAAAGCTGCTCCATCTACTAATAATGACTCCACATCAGTGTTTCTGCACAGGTCTGTAGTAAGTGGGCATTTGGTGTTATAAAGAGACACTTATTACATAATTTATGAGCAGCTTATAAATCATGAATGTACCAGTAGTTAGAATTTTTTTGAATTAGGGTCCGTTAGATTTAGAATAACGGAAAATTACCAGACAGTTATGGATGGGTAGTAACCTTTGTATTTGACCCCTTAGAAAGCCATATATTACCTAGCCATGGTTAAAGAGCCCAGTCTGCCCTGCTATTTGCCCATTTACACCACACTTAAAATGTATCAACACACCAAAGTGGAGTTCTGTAAGTCATGCTCTGCTAAGTCACTAGGATTTCGTCCTTAAGCATCACGGGTCACCATCCAAGGACAAACAGCTGGTCCGATTGCGAGGATCTTACCCTCTGCACAGGGGCAGTTGGTGTATTATACAGCCTCGCTCGACAGGGCGCCCTCAGATGTTTGTGTTCGGAAATAATCCTATGCCTTCTTTAATGAGGCTCAAGGTCTGTCCCTATATATAAAAGAATGAATAAAAAGTTATTTTCATGTTGTTTCTTTGTTTGTTTATTCTTATCTGATTAAGAAAGAGAATATATTTCGAATAGCTGATATTTTTGTCCGGATTCTGATGAAAACAGAACACGATTATTTATTCAGTGCAGGTCGTCTCATGCATGCGTACACGAACGAATATAAACACATGGAATACTAATTTGTTCCACTGGGATATATTCTCGAATGTACGTGGGTGGTAGATTAATGTAATCTAGTAAAAGTTCAACATCTTAAGAATTCACTAAGAGACCCCGTCAGTCATTGTTGACAGCTTCTGTGTCTGCTTGATTTTTTTTTTTCATAAATACCATGGTCAATAAATGTATTAATGCATACGCTGAATTTCTATTGGCACAAACGAGCTACACCAAAAAAAAAATGAAGGGAAATATTCCAATATGTATACTGCATAAGACAATGAAAGTGTTTTCTACCTAGAGTGATGGGGTCCCTTGTTTTACCCTTTGGGGCGAGTTTTCATCAAGTAAAGAATTGTTTTCCTAAGATTTTAAGACTTGCCAGAGTGCGAAGAAATCAAGGTACATAATATGACAGTGGCATTTTTAGATGATTCTCAGAAAAGGTATCCCTGGAAATATGCCACACACTTACAGATACACATACACATCCACACACATCTACACACACACACACATATATATCCATGCGTATATATACATACAGGAAGCGCGTGGTGTAATGGTTAAAGTCATGGGAAATGGACTCGTCGCCCCGACTTCAAATCCTGGACGTGGTAATTGCATTTCACTTAGTGCTAATACCCTTGGGAAAGGTAGGAATCCTACTCTCTCTCTCCAGCTATGGGTAAATAGCAGGGCAGACTGGGTTCTTTAACTATGGCTAGGTAACCAGTCTAGAGGAAGGAAAACTCTGAATTCAAACTTGTTGAACTCCGCTTAAGAAATTGACTTTGTGTTGTATCCTGCTCGTGCGGAGGAGTTGATAAATATAAATATATATGTTTGTGGTGTGTGTGTGTGTGTATAAGTGTGTGTGTTGATGTGTTTTTTATTCTATATTTTGATTTCTTATTAAAAGTTTAAATATAGCTTTGTACATAATTAGTACATTCATTATCTTACATTGAGCTTTCTTAGGGATTTGAAATAATCCGTTTATGAATATATAGGTGTGCATATGCATGAGTCTACATTGTGGATATATGGTGGATCTAGATTATTTCAAATCGAATCATCCGCAACTTACCTGTCGATTAGTTACTTTCATCTTTCTGTCTTTCTCTGTCTGTCTGTCTGTCGAATATATATATATATATATATATATATATATATATATATATATGGGAGGGGGATAAAAATTTCGTCCTTACTAAACGCGAAGGGCTTCTTCAGTCATCTGACTTTTATTCAAAGCAAAACTACGTACATTTTTATGTTTAGACGAGAAAGTGAGTTAGTAGCGGAATTAAGGGGTAGGGAGGTTAGAGAAGAATTAAGGAATGAGAATAACATGATATAAAGTGTGGGGGAGAGTTTAGAGTAAGCTAGGAAGATGCTTGGTGTTAGATGGGGTAGGGGTTGGTTGGGAGAAGAGGGTAAAGTTCATGGTATTGGAGGGTTTGATGCCAGGGGGTGTTAAGGAGGAGGGGAGTGATGTGTGTCATTAGGTCGTTAGGTCAGAGTAGGAGGGGGAATTCTTTTATCTTTTACCCTCCTCTCAGCATATATATATATATATATATATATATATATATATATATGGTACTAAATATGGAAATAAATCCGACAAAATGAAGAAATTTGAAAAAAAAAGTGTTCCAAAAATAAGATGAATTTATTTATCGACACTTAAACGTTTCGGTTTCTTTAAACCTTCACCAGGATGTATTATGGGTGAAGAAATTGATGGATGTTTTATCTCCTGTCATCTATAAAACATCCATCAATTTCTTCATCCCGTAATACATCCTGATGAAAGTTTAAAGAAACCGAAACTTTTAAGCGATGATAAATAAATTCGTCTTATTTTTGGAACACCTTTTTTTTTCAAATTTATTGATATATATATATATATATATATATATATATATATATATATATATATATATATATGTGTGTGTGTGTGTGTGTGTGTGGTGTGTGTGAGTGCGTATATTCATGTAAATAGATAAACCAACGCCTTAAAATATCATGTATAAAATTTATTTCGGCTTTTTTTGGTCTTCTTCAAATCTGATTTCAGAATGATTAAGATTTACAGGTCGGGGGGATTTAAGTATATGTTCTTTTTTTTCTTTTACCGTTGTTGTTTTCCTTTTTTTGGTTTGGTTTGGTTTGGTTGGTTGGTTGGTTGGGTTTTACGGCATGTCAACCCCTTGGGTTATTTTATGCCAAATACTTCTACTGGTAATTAGGTATTCAAAAATGAATAGGGTTTTATTTGCTGTAATCAAGTTTTCTGTTGAGAATTTTAACATCAAGAGAATGAGTAGGTGATTTTTGTAGGTCTATGAACTTACATCCTTGATAAGAGGCCGG
Organism: Doryteuthis pealeii; assembly: GCA_023376005.1. Classification (NCBI taxonomy): domain Eukaryota; kingdom Metazoa; phylum Mollusca; class Cephalopoda; order Myopsida; family Loliginidae; genus Doryteuthis; species Doryteuthis pealeii. The sequence goes on along the minus strand of CM042138.1, from coordinate 11,247,009 downwards.
TTCTTTTCAAAAAGTTTAATATCCTCTTGGGATCTATTTTTCCAAATAGTTTGTCCATGCTGTCAACATTGTAGAACTTTATTCGAGTGTGTGAGAGGTGTGTGCATTCAATCAGAATATGTTTTATTGTGTATCGGTTTCCACATGAACATTTAGGTGGAGGTTCTTCTGTAGCATAATGGTCGGGCCTTACTTGGGAACACCATATTTGTGATCTTGTGTCAAACAGAAAGGAATCGAATGATTAGAACGAATCGAACATTCTTTTCCTTCTAGGAAGAAATAGATTCTTCGAGAAAAAGACCCTTCTAGATTTGTTCTGTTGAGATAATATAAGGCCGGATCCTGGCTAGGAGATCAGGTAGTGGTCTAGGAGTTGGGCAGTGGAGTTGGTCTGACAGTTGGAGTTGGCTTGGGCTGAGATCGGGAACGATCTGTTGTTGCTGAAAACGAAAGGGGCTGTCCTGATATTTTGCCGACTAGAAAAAGTTTGTCACCAAAAGTTTACTCAAAGTACTGAAACTCTAATGACAACATAATGACATACTTATTAAGCTCTCTCTCTCTCTCTCTCTCTCTCTCTCTCTCTCTCTCTCTCTCTCTCTCTCTCTCTCTCTCTCTCTCTCTCTCTCAAAGTTAAGAAAACGGAATTGAATCGAATAAATAGGTAATTTGAAAAGAAACGAAAATCTGTTATCAACTTTATTTTACTACGAAAAAATACTACGAGAGATGTTATGAATGAAACGAGATTCCCCTGGCAACTAGACACCCGTGGAGATAAAAGTAATTGACCATAACGAAGAGTAAGCTGCCTGTGTAAGTTGATACCCCCTTGAGCTGACACTGACCAACGAAAGAACTGCTGGAATCCTGCGAGTGTCGTAAACAACCAAAAAAGTTTACGCGTGTGAAAACGTCCCCCGACTAGAGACCAGCGACCAGTGTACAAGTTTAATAGTGCACACAGTGAGTGCATTGTGCGACAACCTCATTGTGCAAAGACCTCACAACGTTACACTTCTTTTAAAATGAAGGAGTGGGTTAATCTAGTGTGGCCAGTGCGTAGCCGGTTGATAGTGGTTTCTTCTCTTCTGGTATTACTAGGATCAGGTGTCATTTCTTTTAAGTTACAGTTCCTTTTTTTTTTTAGTTACATCTTTTGGTTTTTTTTATTAAGCAGTTGCTAGACAAACCCTCGCCTTTTTGTTCTTTAATTTCATGTAATTTTCCTGCATGTATATTTATGTATTGCACTTTGCAAGTTTATTTGGTTCAACTTATGAGCTGATACCATAACATAAATATATGATATTTAGTACAGCAATATCCTTTTTTCGTATGTTTAATATTCTAAAAGAAAAAGGAGAAGAAAAGAAGAAAAAAGATAAAGAAAAAGTAAAAAAGAAGCAAAAGAAGAAAAAAGAAAAATGAAGAAAAAATTAAAAAATAGCAAAATGGGAAAAAAAGCAAAAGAAGAAAAGAAGAAACAAGTAGGAAAATAAACTGAAGAAAAAAAATAAAAAAGAAAAGAAAAAAGAAAAAAAGAAAAGGAAGAAAAATTAACAAAAGAAAAAGAAGAAAAAGAAGAAAAGAAGAAAAAAGAAAAGAAGAAAAAGAAGAAGAAAGAAAAAAAGAAGAAAAAGAAAAAAAGAAGAAAAAAAGAAAAAGAAGAAAAGAGAAAAAAGAAACACAAGAAAAAAGAAAAACAAGAAAAAGAAGTAAAAACAAAAAAAATAGAGAAAGAAAGAAAAAAGAAAAAAAAAAAAAAACGAAAAAGAAGAAAAAAAGAAACAGAAAAAGAAGAAAAGCAAAGAAGAAAAAGAAGAAAGAAAAAAGAAAAAAAGAAAAAAAGAAAAAAAGAAAAAAAAAGAAAAAAGAAAAAGAAGAAAAAAAGAAAAAAAGAAGAAAAAAGAAAAAGAAAAAAAAAGAAAAAGAAGAAAAATAAACAGAAAAAGAAGAAAAAAGAAAAGAAGAAGAAAAGAAAAAAGAAAAAAAAAAAGAAAAAAAGAAAAAGAAGAAAAGAAGAAAAAGAAAAAAAAAGAAAAAAAAAGAAGTAAAAAAAAAAAAGAGAAAAGAAAAAAAAGCCAAAAAAAAAAAAAAACTAAAAAAGAAAAAAAAAAAAGAAAAAAGAAGAAAAGCGAAAAAGAAGATAAAGGAAAAGAAAATGAAGAAAAAAAGCAAAAGAAGAAGAAAAAAAGCCAAAAAAGCAAAAGAAGAAAAAGAAAAGAAAAAAAAAAAGAAAAAGGCAGTATTTATATGTCTCGATTACCGGACACAGTCGTCCCCTCCAATCTTGACCAACGGAGATAGCGCATCTTCGATTTCGATTTGCGATCCGTTATATATGCAGATTGTTTGCGTGCAATGAATAACATCAACTTTAAAATGTCTGTCTAGGTAAGTGATTTTTTTCTCCTTCTTTTTTTGCTTTATCATTTCATTAATGGTTTTGTTTTTTCTCACTTGATTCATTTTCATTTTATTTCTACGCTTTTCTTTTATCGTTAGTTTCTATTTCGCTCATTCATTTTTAGTGTCTGTTTTAGTTGTTCTTCTCATGCATTTACCGTAGATCTTTTCTTAGCCAATTATTTTCGAGTTGTGTTTGTTATTCGCTTTCTTCAAACGTTTGATCAAACTGGAAACATTAAAGCACAGAAATCTATCTACACTTATATATGTATTTACTCAACCTCTAAGCAAGATGTGACACAAGGTCATTTGAAGCATATTTTAAAAGGTTTGAGAACAGATTTCCTTCTCCTAGACCGGTTTCCATATCAAGGTTTAATACCCCAATCTCCCATACTATTTATCATAGCTTTTACTATTGTGTGCCTAGATGGACACATTGAAACATATTATAATAGGTTTGAAAACAGATTTCCTTCTCCTAGACCGGTTTCCATATCAAGGTTAAATACCCCAATCTGCCATACTATTTACCATAGCTTTTACTATTGTGTGCCTAGATGGACACATTTAAGCATATTTTAATAGATTTTAAAAAAGATGTCCTTCTCCTAGACCGGTTTTCATACCAAGGTTAAATACCCCAATCTATCATACTATTTGCAATAGCTTTTGCTATCGTATGCCTACCTGGACACATGTAATCATATTTTAATTGGTTTGAAAACAGATTTCATTCTCTCAGACCGGTTGCCATACCAATGTTAAATACCCCAATCTGCCGTACTATTTACAATAGCTTTTGCTCAGGTGCATCTACCTGGACACATTTAAGAGCATAAATGTATATACGGTTATATATTTATTTACCCTATCTGCACGCACAAGCAGGTTGTGACATTGGTGTATTTCTAAGCAGATTTTAACTTGTTTGAATTCAGAGTGTTCCTACTTCTATACCGGTTGCCATACAAGGGTTAAGGATCCTAGTCTACCACATAAATTACCAATAGCTTTTGCTGAAGTGTGTCTACCTGGATATATTCAAGTACATGAATGTATCTACGGTTATATATCTATTTACCCAACCTCTATTCACAAGCAGGATGTGACAATTTTGAATTTCTAAAGTTCAAAAAAGTACATAGATTCAACATAGATTTGACTTAGCACTAACTTCAAAAGAACAAGCAATGGCGACTAAAGTTAATTGACTCTTAGGAATAAAACATAAGCCTAAACCAGTCGAATATATATTTCATTAGCCACATAGATTTACTTAGTTCCCCTGAAGACGGTGTACTAAGAACACCGAAACCGTGGTAGGGAAATAACTTTTCTACAACTATATATATATACCCAACCGCTACACACAGGCAGGATATGGCACAAGGTCAATTTTAAAGGACATTTTAACAGGTGTAGCCTGTTAGAGCCCACCCCTTTCCCGATTTACAACTGGTTGTAATTCAGTGTTACTTCTCCTAGACCAGTTGCCATACCAAGGTTAAAGGTCCTAGTTTTTCATACTCGTTACCTTTGGTCAAGATATCCGCATCCAGACACATGTGTGTCCCACGTCAGATCAAGTCTAAGACAGTGCTGATGGAATCTTTCAAGCTCCTGATACAAGATCAGGGTTTCAGAAGCATAGAGCAAAGATGACAAAACACATGTTTGATGTTTGATACACAGACACTTTAGTTGAAAGAATTAAATCACCATCGGACCAAACCCTGTCAACTAGTTTACCAATGGACTCAAAAGCCTTGGTTATTCTTTGTTTGATTTCCGCATCAAGACAACCGTCATTACATATAGTCCTACCAAGGAAGACAATCTCTTTGATGGCTTCAAGATGCCTACCATAGACAAAGATGTCAGGTTCCACGTTAGGATTACCAGCAACAGCGAGAGTGTACATGACTTTGGTTTTCTTAATGCTTATTGTCAAACTAAAGACGGTATAAGCATTAGTAAAACGGCCCATAACTGACTGCATGTCTTCCAGGAATTACGCGACCAAATCGGCATTAGCGGCATAAAAGAATTCCCGGAAAATCCCTCACCAACATCTATATTGATAACTAAAATGTGTATTTCGAAATGTGTGTGTATGTGATTAAAAATGTGCAATGATAAACGGATGGTGCGCTCTATAGCTACCTAGAGATATGTAGAGGGTGTGGTTGAGAATATATATATATATATATATATATATATATATATATATATATAGAGAGAGAGAGAGAGAGAGAGAGAGAGGACGATAGGGGGGGAGAAAAAGTGAGAGGGAGAGAGCTAGAAAGATAACGTGATGCTTCAACTTAAAGGACACTTTAGAATAAGTTCGCTGCCATAATTAGTTTAAATAAATGTGACACAAGGCCAGACGTATGGGGCAGCTAGTGAGAATCAAACTCACTAACAATGGTCTGCTAATCTAGTTTGCTAACCATTACAGCACATAAGGTGCCCAATATATATATATATATATATATATATATATATATATATATATTGAGTTGACATCCACCATATATATATATATATATATATTGACAGCCAACATATATATATATATATATATTGACAGCCAATATATATATATATATATATATATATATATATATATATATATATATATATACTTTGTCGTTAATTATGTTTTTGTAGTTTCATCCGGACGTACTGTAGTTTAAACAAAAAATGGAAAGTCACTAACCTCGTGGTCGGAGAAAAAGTGACGACCGAAAGTGACGCTTTATTTAATAAGAGTGCTGACCACAAACGGCATTGTGGGAGTAGGGTAGTTGAATATAAAGTCTGATATCTAACAGAAGGCGAGTTTAATTTCGTCAATGCGAGCTTGAGCGAGCATTACGGAATTGCGAGAAAGTGACGTTTGACAATGAGTGTAGACCTAAGAGAGGATGTTGTCGAGTTTGATAATACAACTCGATTTAAATACACGTACATACATACATGCATACATACAAACTGTTCTTTATATATATATCGATGAAATGCTGTGTCTTCGTTTAGCAATATACAATTGCTGGAAAGTTTTGTTAGACATGAATATTTGTAGGCAAAAAAATTAAAAAAATACATCAACATCAAAAATAAATTTAAAAAGCTCGAACGGTACATGTTACCTCCTTGCATAAGTTTCGTACACAAAAAGATACCGACTTTACAAAAGAAACAAAAAAAAAAAACAAAGAAAAAAAAAAACAAATAAAAAAACAAACAAAGAAAACATGTAAGCAAAGTTAAAAGCCAATATCGGAGGTTGCGTCCTCTTATATACAGTACCTCATCGTCTTCAGACAAATAAACGTAAAGTTAAAGTAAGGCAACTGGTTCTTATTAGTGTTTCAATAAACACAATAGTCTAGACTTTTATTGAAATTGAAATATTGTATCGATTACACCGGATATCACAGAATCAGCAAATTGTTTCCGTAATTTCCCATTTCCTTGAAAACTTTTAGATTCATGACAACTTCATTCATCGTTAGAGATCGATAAAAAGGTCAGAATTGAAAATAACGACTTTTACTTGCATCAAGCAATCCAGTAAAATCTAGTGAGATAATTTCAGAAATCAATATGAATAAATTAGGCGATAATATATATATATATATATATATATATATATATATATATATATATAATATATATATATATATATGTGTGTGTGTGTGTGTGTGTGTGTGTGTGTGTGCGTGTGTGTTGGCTGTCAATATATACATATATATATATATATGAGTATTGATAAAAGGATATGAAAACAACACAATATGCTGTTAAATTGAAAAGATTTTATATCATATTCATAGCTAATATTGAACAATATTTCGATTTATAAAAATCATCTTCAGAGCTTGTTTATACTTAAGCCTTATCAATAGCGGAGACGAAAATAATATGAATTTAAAACGAAAACATTGATGTCGCAAAAAAGTTTGGAATATGTTTTCTTTTTTCAAAAACTGTTACAATAAGAGATACATGACTGTCACTGACCGTTGGCGGTTGCTTATATTTGAAACTTCCGCATAATTTTTTTATTGTGTTGTTTTCATATTTTTTTTATCTATACTCATACCGTCGGATTCATTTCCTTTCTATTAACTTATATATATATATATATATATATATATATATATATATATATATATATATATATATGGTGGATGTTAACTCAATATATATATATATGTATATATATATATATATATATATATATATATATGGTAGAAATGTGAGGAGGTTAATCCGACAGTATGTGGAGAAAAGGAGACACACACGGGATGTTGTAGAAACTTGATGTTTATTGTCGACGATGCAACGTTTCAGTCTCTTATTAGACCATCTTCAGGACTTGAATATAGTTCTTACTCCAATGATGGAAATTCTCAATTTTGAGAATTTCCATCATTGGAGTAAGAACTATATTCAAGTCCTGAAGATGGTCTAATAAGAGACCGAAACGTTGCATCGTCGACAATAAACATCAAGTTTCCACAACATCCCGTGTTTGTCTACTTTTCTCCATTATATATATATATATATATATATATATATATATATATATATATATATATATTGGGCACCTATTGTGCTGTAATGGTTAGCAAAATAGATTAGCAGACCATTGTTAGTGAGTTTGATTCTCACTAGCTGCCCCATACGTCTGGCCTTGTCTCACATTTAAGCTAATTTATTAAATAACACACTCACACACACACACACACACATATATATATATTTATATAATAGATGGGTAAGTTAGGGACTATTCTATTTGAGATTCTCTATACCCTCCTTATATCTCCATGCAGATGCACACCCTTTGATTTCTATGAAAATTCTTCCAAATTCCTATTTGATGTCTATTATATACAAAACAATATTTACACTTCCAATAAGAAAGAAAGACTCAACAGACCATCTTTTTGCTATAATGAATTTATTTCAGCTGCTAACTCCATAAAAGAGCCCAATCTCCACAGATCGCCTCTATGAATTAGAAAAGAAAACATATTATCTTCTCCTTATCTATCTGATGGCTATATAACGAAATTGGACTCTTTTATGGTGTTAGCAGCTGAAATGAATTAAAGAAGCCATATTAAATTTAGCCATAAAGTTTCAATAGTGTCATGTATACGTTTCTGTGAGTGTGCGTGTACGTATGTACGTATGTGACTGTGTAAGTGTACATGTATATGTATTTATGTATATGTGCTATGACAAGAAACTTTTAGATGAATCTATTTCTTTTAAAAAAAAAACAATTACGATAAGCCCAGAAACCGAAGCAGGGCCGGTATAATCCTAAATTAACTTAGTTTTATCTACTATATAAGGGAATATATATATATATATATATATATATATATTAATGATTTGAAGGCAATTACAATGCGTATAAAAATAAAAACAAAAAGATGTTATTTTGTCTTATCGATTTTAAAGTATAGAAATTTATCTTCAGAGATTAATATCAGAAATATTAATCTCTGAAGATAAAGTTCTATACTTTGAAATCGATAAGACAAAAATAACATCTTTTTGTTTTTATTTTTTATACGCATTGTAATTGCCTTAAATCATTAATATATTATAATATATATATTATATATATATATATATATATATATGTATATATTATAATATATATATATATATATATATTGTCTGTGCGTGTGTGTGTGTGTGTGCGTGTTTGTTTGTGTGTGTGTGTTTGCAATGACAATAATCTTTTTAATCTAACAATTACTTTTAAAAAAACAAACACGATAATCTCAGAAACCGAAGAAGGTCGGTATAAAACCTTTATTAAGACACATATTTCTGAAGTTTTCAACACTTTCTGTTTAGAGTTAACGGTCAACGTTATAGCAGATGTGAGCTTTCTGAGTTTATCAAACAAAATGGCATAATACACAGATTGTTTAGTCCAGCGCATCAGGCCGCAAATGGTTTATCAATCGTTTGATTGTATGAGTTAAAAATCGGATACGGTATATGCCAGAAGATTAGCATACGAGATATGTCGGAACGGTCGGATCCGTCAAGTGCCGGATACCGAATAAATCAGAAGAAATACTAGAAACAAATATATATATATATATAATATATATATATATATATATATATATATATATATATATAATAAAAAAAATAAAAAAAATAAAAACGAGAAAAATTTAAAACCACCATAAGTATACAAACACGAAACACGAGATTCAATGAAGACAAATAGGGACGCCGGTAATTGATGAAAGGAAAAGGAAAAACGGAAAACGGGTCACGTAGACACGAGTCACGTGGGGAAAAAAACTGTCTAAATATTTTCAAAAGTGAACGTTTCTGATGACGACCAATCGCCTAAAGGTTAGGCTTCGAAACCATTGGTAAAACGGACTCTTAAATGTATTGTAAACTATAAATAAATAATTACAGCTCTTGCAGAAGTAATTGAGCACTTTATTATCATTTCTCTAATTCTAACAAGGAATTAACTATATATATATATATATATATATATATATATATATATATATATATATATATATATATATATATATATACCGTTTACTTCTCGCATACTGAACAGCAATTGATACGATTACACGTGCAGATTTGCTGATAAAACGAAATTTTCGCGCGAATCTGGGCCGCATTAAGCCTACTATGGCGTCCCATAGTTGTGTAATGGTTAGTAAACTAGTCTTGTAGATCCATTAGTACTGAATAGCACGTCCGATCTTCGTTGAATTCCCAATACTAGCCGAACCGAACTTGATACAACTCCTATCCGAGGAGAACACGTAGAATAAATAAGGCATCTCGTCATGGATAAATGGTTAGTAAGCTAGACTGGCACTTTCATTAGTATTGAATAGCGAGTTCGATCCTCGCTTGGTGTTGCATTCTGACGATTTTGTGTCACATACTACCCTTGGCGAATATGTTTGGTAAATATGTATTCCATCGTGGTGTAATGGTTAGAAAGCTAGTTTTGCACGATCCATGACAGCTGAATAGTGAGTTCTATCCTCACTGTATCTCCCCTAATTGTGACCTAGAGTCACATCCAACCTGAGGCGAAGGGGTTGGGTAAATACCGACTACTTTAGCTCATCCTAGATATGTTTACTGAAAAAAGATCATTACATTATTTATTTGTATTTTGGGGATAAGGTTTGATGTGAATAATTTTGATTTTTCAGAGGATTGTTCTCAAATTTATTCTGGTAGTTATTAACACAACGTTTCGATCGGTGTATCCTCCGGTGTTTTTTTCTCACGTTGGAACATTACTACATTCGGATGCACAGGAAACACCAGAATGAGTTCGGTGGATACAGCGGCCGAAATGTTAAGTAAATAACTAACACAATAAAGATGAGAACAATCGTCCGAAAAATCAAAATTATTTGAAGATCATGCAGTTTTTAACGAAAGTTATTTTTGTTAGTTAAAGGAAATGGTTTTGTTAAAATGGGAAAATCAAAATATTGTATAATTTTTTATTTCACTTATTGTGTTTACAGATACGTGCAATGGTCATTCTATGACCTGTAGTGAACTAAGTTGATATGTTTGTCATGGATGTAAGAAATCAATGGGGAGCCTTGTTTTGGGGGCTGGTGGTTAGCACCCGTCGACCTTGTCACAATGGCATAAAAGCTACAATTTTTTCTATATAAAAGACAATCTGAAATAAGCTTGTCGCGGAGTCACGTGACTTCTTCAGAATTGCTGAAATAAGAAAATTGCCACTAGAAGAAATAGACCTTGCCGTCAAGAAAAACTCTGAAACGCATTTGCTGAATCACTCAATTCTAATTACCATAGAACAAAACACCTGACAAAGTTCCTCACCGTGTCCTTTCTCTTCGACCTAGTGTTGAAAATATCCATCTCCATTATATATGATAAAAACCGCTGTTATTGTTCACTCTGTGTTGTCTTATTCTTAGATTTGCCAGCAACCACGACAGTTCATTTCCACTATTCTCTCAATGCGTCACAATTCGCTCCGACCAAGTTATATCGAAAGAGCAGCTAGCCGGGGACACGTTGGTAGTCAGGAATCAAGTCATCTTACCAAGTGCCCTGTCTAGCATAGGACCACACTGGGAACGTGTATATTCAGTCATATATTGTGGAAAGAATGTATCTCCAGTCCTTTTTTTAATAGAACTGTAGTCTAAAAGGGTTGTTCGTCGTTATCGGAATCAAATGTTTCGTAATGGTTCCTTGAAGTTAGCCCATATCTAAGTAGCTTACATTAACTGAATCCACTTCATTAGCTTTTTTCCGCGCCGATCACGTCGTAATATAAAATATGACACAGTGATTATTTCCTGTAATATCTCATTTTTAAGCACACACACACACACACATATATATATATATATAATCTATTTCCCATTATTTGCTGAATTGTCTCACTTAGAGAAAGCCTCGTCTATATTAAGAAGGCCAAAGGGGCAGTCTACCCAGTTCTCTTTTTGTTTTTATACTTGTCATATAATATAGGGTTGATCAAATCTAGGGAAACATATAAGTTAATTAAATAGAGGACTCTAGTTATTTCCAGCACGGTCCATTAAACCAAATAAATGTTGAACCGAAATATACAGCTAATAAAATAATGAGCAGACTCAAAATGTCTATACAAATTAATACAGCGTTTTTATGACTGAGCTACTGAAAATATAACTTAATCCCTGCAACTGAACTTTGCCTTAATTACGCCAAAAATAGTGTAAGCCAAAAACACTTTTATACCTAAACTAGCAGGATCTGTGGTTATGCCACAGTATAATAATTTAATTATTACCAACATTTGATATATTTACTTAAGAGCTATTGCAATATTTTAAAATGTAAAAAGTATAATAATCTTGATTTAACTCTCTTCTCTCTCTCTCTCTCTCTCTCTCTCTCTCTCTCTCTCTCTCTCTCTCTCTGACACACACACACACACACACACACACACACACACACACACACGCCACACTTTTTTCTTCTGTCCTTCTTTTCTTTATGTTCGATTGTAAGAGATTAGAATCATCACTTCCGCGTGCTCAACCCCTTTCTCTACCTTTCACCTACCCTTTTTCCTTCTTATTATATTTTTCTGTGTAGCATATCCTTTTTCTCCCATTTATTTATTCTTAGCCAGAGGGCGAGATGATAACGGTCGTTCAATTAAGGAACACGAGTATTAATATATCAAAGATAGACATTAAATCAAATTCATATATCTTTCTTATTAATAATGGAGATTGTCTGTAAACAAAAACTACATCATAGCTCTACGTCACAGCTTATCTATCTCAATTAATAATGGAGATTGTCTGTATTTCTGTCTGTAACAAAAACTACGTCATAGCTCTACGTCACAGCTTACGTCACAATATTCTTATGCTATATACACCCCAAATTTGAGTAAGCAATTTTAAAAATAGTTTTTTACTCTTGTCCTTTAGCATAAACTTAACTAACCAATAAAAAACAAAGACAGAACACCATTTAAATGTATTATTTTATATATATATATATATATATATATATATATATATATATATATATATATATGTGTGTGTGTGTGTGTGTGTGTGTGTGTGTGTGTAAGCGAATACATTCATCGCACTCTACTGAATTCATGTTTTAAACTAGATGAATACATGTCTACACTGGATATACAGCTCTTGAAATTAGTAGATCAGTTCACATCCCTAGGTAAAAATATTTGATCTACTGAAAGTCATGTCAATATACGCATAGACACCAATGGAAAGATAAAATTCACTAGTTAACTTTCACGAATCTATGTTGTCAGTGTTTAATGAATGGGATGATTAAAGATTAATCATGATGATTATTATCCACGATTAACTCTTTTAGACAGTTAAAATATCTTTGTGGCCTTACTAATCAATCTGTAAACATAGTTTACTCTTCTCTTTATATAGAAAATAAAGACGTGTCACATGACCTAAATTAGTCAGGTGACAAATAAGAAAGGAGGCATGATACAATGATGTTTGACAGATAACACAGTTCTGGACAAAGAACATTGAACTAAACTACTCCTTTAAAATGCCTCATCCATTACATCAATAGAAAGTAAAAGCTATCTGAATGTATCCATCCAGTGGGAATTCTTAACCTAATCAATAAGTCAACTGTCAGAGTAATCCACGTCTCGGTGGAGTTTCCTCTCTTTCTGTTCTATTATTGTTCCCATGCTGCTTAATAAATATAAAAAAATGACACAAGGCCAATAAAAACGAGCAGTATGTGACACAAAGCCAATATTTAAGCGGAGTTTACCAAGTTTGAATACACAGTTTTTTCATTCTCTTAGACTAGTTTCCATACCAAGTATAAAAAGCTTATTTTACCCTACTATTTTCACATAGCTGAAGGGAGAATAGTTGGATTCATACCTTTCCCAACGGTATTAGAGTATTTTAAAGAGCCTCGTCCAGAATTTGAACCGGACTTGCCATGTCCATTTCATCCGAAGATAATCATTACACCACGACTATACATACAATACACCTACAAATAATAATAATAATAATAATAATAATAATAATAATAATAATAATAATAATAATAATAATATTACATGGTCTGGAAAAGCATTTGGGTGAATTGGAAATTAGAGGAATTATCGAGACTATCAAAATTATAGCATTATTAAGATCGGCTAGAATACTGGAGACCTGGAGACCTGAGGAGACTTGCTGTTACTCTGCCTCCAGTGAACCACCAGCTACAGCAGGTGTAAAAAAAAACTCGGATAATACTGATAATATATATATATATATATATATATATATATATATATATATATTTTAAAGTGGTTAATTTGAGCACAAATCAAAAACAGGTTTTCAATTTTATAGTTTCAAAAAGATCTTTTTTTAAACAATAAAATTGAATATATATATATATATATTATATATATATATATATATATATATATATATATTCAACGCGTTGCAGCATTCTCTATCTAAAACATCATCATTCTGACATAATATGAAATGAGAACGAAAAACAATTAGTGTAGCAAATACAGATTCATCAGTCTTTAAAGAAAAGTTTCAACCCCAGACGCACCTTACGGATTGGTCCTAGCCATGATCGTATGTGATCATATCGAAAAACATATTCGAAAGACATTAGCTTGATGGAGCTAACACAGTTATAGAACAAACAATGAAATAAAGCACTCTTTTAAAGTTGCCCCGCCCACCCACTCAATAGAAGGTAAAAGCTATCTGAATTAATTCATCCAATGGGAATTCTTCACCTAATTAATAAGTCAACTCCCCGAGTAATCCACGTCTCAATGGAGGTTTCTCTCTTTTTTACGTTAGTCACACAAGATTAACGCACTCCTATATACTTAAACAAGAACACCAATCACAGTGTGAAAAATGTCAAATACCTTTGACTGTTAAACACTTATTCTTGGAATGCATGTCTTTTGCTCACATCAGAAACCGTTAATGCAAACGATATGAAAGATCTATTTGAAAATGTCAACATTGAGGACATTCTGTCGTTTTTTTGATGGAAATAAATTATACCATGGAATATAGACATGAACTTACTCAGTACCTTACAACATGATCCCCAATGGTGCTAAAACACTGTAAAAACCAATTACTAACAAAGTATAAATCTAAATGTATAAATATAAATACACTACATATATTACTTTCATTACAACATATATTACTTTCTAACCGTTAGGTATTACATAACCCCAGATGGGTTGATATGCCGTTAAAATCAACCAACCAACCAACTAACGAACATTTCTTTTTTACGAATATTTTTTTCATACAGCTTATAACAATCAGCTAAAAAACCCGGAACAATAAAAAATAAAACAAATGAAATACAGAAGTATTAACTCTAACCCTACAGACGAGAAGGATGTGGTAGAAGGCCGATTTTTATGCGGATTTTAAAAGGTTTGAATTAAGAAGTCTCTTTCTCTTATGTCAGTCACCATAACAATGTTAGATAGTCCCGTAGGTCCTGTCCTACTATTTACGCATCGTTGGAGGAGTGATACTTGTATTCATACATTCCCTGAGGGTATTAGATTATTTTTTAAAGTTTCATCCAAAATTTACCCCGAAGATAATCATTACGCCAAGAGCAAACATACACCACAGATAATAATAATAATAATAATAATAATAATAATAATAATAATAATAATAATAATAATAATAATAATGTTGGGAAGGTGATCCACTGGGAATTATGCAAAAACATTAAACTTTGACCATACAACAAAATGGTATATGCATAAACCAGAATCTGTTCTTGAGAATAAAACGCATAAAACTCCCTGGAACTTCGAGATAAAGACAGATCACCCTATCCAAGGCAGGAGACTAGGCCTAGTGTTGATTAACAAACAAACAAAAAAAAGAGAACGTGTCAACTGGTGGACTTTGCGGTCCAAGCAAATCACAGGATGAAGCTGGGGGAAAATGAAAAGATGGATAAATACCTGGACCTTGCCAATAAACTTGTCGCAATAAACTTGGAAAAAACTGGAGGATCTAGAAATCAGAGGACGAATTGAGACCATCCAGACTACTGCACTGCTGCAATCGGCTAGAATATTCAGAAGAGTCCTGCAGATCTGAGGATACTTGTTGTCACCCAGACTCCAGTGAAATACCATCAGCTAACGCTGATGTGTAAAACTCAAGAGGAGTGAGAATAATTATGATAATTATGATAAGTATAATTATACTAATAATGATAATGAAGAAAATAATATTAACAATAATAATGATTATATATATATATATATATATATATATATATATATATATATATATATATATATATATATATATGTATATATATATAATTTTTTCACAGCATAGGACTATCGATTTACTATTCAGAGCATCATAATTCCGACGTAACAGGAAATGAACACGAAAACTTTTACAGATTTCATCCCTCTTAAAAACGTTTAAAAAATGAAATTGGCCATGTGTCACATCCTATTCATGCTGGTGGCTGTTTGTGTAAATTTCTATTTGGCCACTTCCATTGATTCAACTATTGACTTCTCAACCATTGGGAAGTGTCGATTACTGAGCTATTTTTTTCAATGCATGCGTCAGCTGATGACTAAGCAGGAAAAAAATTATTTGCTTAAAAAGGATTACGTGGTGAACAAAAGCAAAAAGCTTTTTTTTTCATTGTTAAACAATATGAAAGCAGTCAGCCAAGATACTAGAAAACAGAGGTATAAGACTAAGTCAAGCCCTTCATATCACAAAGGACATTAGTATAATAAAAGGAAACGATACAGACAAAAATCAATTAGATTACTGAATTACTGAATAAATTAATAAACAACACTCTCCATGCATAGAAAACGAATGGCATTCACAGGTTAGTATTATTGATTTAATAAAATAGGTAAGAAGAATAACATAAATAATAAAAGGTAAGTAAAGAATAAATAACGGTTATTGAAACAATCAGTAGTGATATTGTATAAATTATATAAATCAATCTACCGTGTACAGTTTTCTAGGTTTTTTTTATTTTTTTTCCTGTCTTAGTTGTTTTTAATAACCATGACTAAAGTTAGCGAGGTAATAAGTAACTTTAAAATCATATTAGCGTGTAGTTTATATAATAATTCAATTAAATACTGTACAAAACAATTTAAAATCAGAAAAGTTATATATATATATTATATATATATATATATATATATATAATATATACTTTTGGTGCGGGTACCAAGTTTCTTGGTACAAGGTGATTCTAGGTGGGTCCTAATTCTCTACAGTAGTTTGTTGTAGAGTTCAAGTTCCGTATGAAGCTCAATGTTTAATTATTGTAAACAGAGCAAAGTATTTGGGAAAAAAAGGCCTTAAATACTATAGGTATCGTGGTTATGGACCATTAATTATTGTAAACAGAGCAAAGTTATTTGGGAATAAAAGGCCTTAAATACCATGGGTATCGTAGTTATGGACCATAACCACGATACCCATGGTATATAAGCCTTTTATTTCCCATATATATATATATATATATATATTATATATATATATATATATATATAATATATGTATAATAAAATAAATATATAAAGTATTACATAATCTATTCATTTGATGCAAATAGAACAGTCCAACCTTAGGTTTCATACATGCAAAATCGTATGCATTCATCAGGTAACGTTGATCCGACGTCACCTGATGAATGCATGCGATTTTGCATGTATGAAAAACTAAGTTGTTGGACTTTCTATTGCCATCAAATAAATAGATATGTAATACCTTCTATTATATATATATATATATATATATATATATTATATATATAAGATTTTTGGATTGTTTTTTTTTTTTCCAAATATTGTATTTCCTTCGCCGAAGAGCATAAGCGCCCGGGTTTGTTGTTATTCACTCAAGCCTTTCAAGCAAAAATAATAATAATAATAATAATTATAATAATAATCAATAATAATAATAATTAATAATATATGCCTAGGTCTATGCCTAGTGCTTTTATTATATATATGTATATATAATATATATATATATATATATATATTATATATATATATATGCGCAAACAGACACTATATATATACGCAAACTCACACACTGATAATAAAAAGCAACAATTCCCTTCTCATATGTAAAAAAATACGTCTTAATATAATGAATAAAAAAACCCAATCAATATTAAACTATTGGCGTACTTTATCATTATATTTTATTATCAAGTGTTTTTCTCTGGTTGGACAAGTCCCAAAATTAATATATATTATATATATATATTATATATATATATATATATATATATATATATATATATATATATGTGATAATATGGGTGCTATATTTCTAAGCAGATGTCACTCAATACCACTGATAGAGCATTATATTATAAGTAAAAGAGCATGGACTTGATTCAACGGCTGCTTACTGAGAGTTCTCGACTATGCGATCTTCAGACCAAACGGATTGGTCTGAATACCTCATAGGCGAGAAACTCAGTTGGTAGGCCAATTTCTTAAACGGTGTTCAACAGGTTTGAATTCAGAGTTTTCTTCTCTTAGACTAGTTACATAGCCAAAGGTAATAGAGCTCAGTCTGTCCTCTTATTTACCCATAGCTGGAGGAAGATTGGATGTATACATTTCCAATGGTATTAGCGGAACGTGAAATGGAAACAAGCCTCGTTCAGGATTTGACCTCGGATCGATCAGTCCATTTCTTACAATTATAACCAGTACAAACACGCACCTATATCAGTATACCTATATACGTGTGGATATACTACTATTTATCCATAGCTCGAAGGAGAGTTGGATGATACCTTTCCCAGTGGTATTAGAGCAATGTGAAATAGAAACAGCCTCGTTCAGGATTTGAGCTCGGGTCAACCAGTCAATTTCCTACGACTCTAACCAGTACACCACGGCCTAAATGCCTATATACGCGTGGTGTAAATGGTTAAATTCATGGGAAATGGACTCGTCGCCACGAGTTCAAATCCTGGCTGTGGTAATTGCATTTCACTTAGCGCTAATATCCTTGGGAAATATATGAATCCTACTCTCCCTCCAGCTATGGATAAATAGTAGGCAGATCGGCTCTTTAACCTTGGTTAGGCAACGGTCTAGAAGGAAAACTCTCAATTCAAACCTGTTGAACCCCGCTTAAGAAATTAAACCTCTGTGTTCGCATCCTCCTCGTGCGGAGGGGTAGGCAAATATATATATATGCCTATATACATGTGGATATTCCTTAAAAGGTATGATTTGTGTGAATGTTTTAACAATAGGTATACGTTGAAATATCTACAAAAAAAACTTAGCGTGGTTTGGAGATAAGTTAGACTTTGTAAAACTTTCAGATGAAAGATAAAACCCGGCACTAATGGAGAAGCACAAAGGAAAACAAAGAAGAAGCAGAAAAATAGGCCTTAATCCTATTGACGTTATCCAAAACACAGTGACATGTGACTACTCCACGGGGAGTTCCGACATCTTTGTTCTCAAATGAGGAAGCGGCTGATAGGCTGACTGAAACACAGAAGAGAAACACGCTGTCAAACCTTTGAGTTTTAGAACACGTCTTACAGTTGCACGGCAGGTTGGACAAGTTAGATCAAATCAAACACCGGGTGACTCATTTACAATCCATAAGACGCGCATCTAAAACATTTGCACAAAAAGATAAAACAGTTAAAAGAAGTTGTTTATATCATTCGATCCATGTGACAAGAATTTACTTTTTGAATAGTTTGGTTTGGTTTGGTTAATATCTTAGCAGTTCAACTTCTTTCTCCAGACTTTTGAGATGAGGCTTGATAATTAGTATTATTTGATTATTCGGACTATTGTCCCCATCTTCATTGTTATCTGTACAATATTTCGGCCTGATGTGCTCTCCGGCCTTCTTCAAGTTTTTCTTTTCGGACTCAGGATCTTTCTTTTCGGCTCGGGAACCTTCTTTTCCGGACTCTGGAACCTTCTTGTTCGTAATCGGGAACTTCTTGGCGTAATTGGGAGCCTTCACAAAACTTGATCCTAACCATTTATTCAGTACCAGGGGTATCTTTTCTCATTCCGTTAACCATAGCTTTGGGTACAGGTGTTAAACTCTGTTAATTATTATTCTATTACTGCTGCCCCTGGCTTAGGATTGAACCAGCAGTCTTAGATATAACTTCGTTATAAACTGTCTAACCTAAATTCTTTATCCACTAGTTTATGTCAATTGAAACGTTGTACAGATAATAATGAAGATGAGGACAATGATTTTATTTTTATTGAAACCTCATGATTAATAAAATTGTTTCCATTTATTAAGTTACTTCGGCCATTTCCAACATCTTTATTTATACATGGAGATTGTGTGTTTTTCTGTCTGTAACCGAAAACTAAATTCCTACTCAAGCACAATTCCCCTAGTTTATTACATCACATTTCTCCATGATTTTATTTTTAATCTAAAAATCTCATCCCAATATAATAAAATTGTCTACATTTATTATTACTGTTAACTATGTACTACGTACTTGATAATATGCAATTATAGTATAGATAACAACAAAAGCGGTTTTAAAGTGTGAACGGGAAGGCTAATTTGATATTAATATTAAAAATTCGAATTTAATAAATATGTGCTAGTATTAATTGATTTCTAACTGTTTCGTTTTATTTTAATGAATATAAGCAAAAAATTGTCTTCAATGAATCTTACAATTGATCCATTAACAAGAATAAATAACGGCATTTATTCTACTTCCTCTTATAACTAAATAACTTAAATTAGAAAAAATAACAATGAAAAGACGGAGTGATGGAAGAGTAAGTTTCAGTCTGTTCCATTTTTATTTCATAACTCCCTCTGTTTCAAATCTTTTATTATACTCCCTCTGTTTCAAAATCCTTTTATTGTATTTCTTATTTAGTTTTCATTAAGCCTTTCTAATTTAATACATATTTTATTTACATTAAAAACTTAAATTACTGCACCCTGGAGGGTGCATATATTTGGCTAGTACCAAATAAACAATGCAATTGTACTTGTATATACAACAACAAGTAATTTACAGTGCGAATTTAGAAGGCTAATTTCGCATATTGATATTAAAAATTTGATTTTAATAAAATATTATACTTAGTATTATTGATTTCTAATTGTTTGCGTTTTATCTTGATGAATAGGATGTAGAATCTTAGAAATAAATCTTTAAAAAAATCCATTATCAAGAGAAATAACTGTAATTTTATTCTTTACTTCCTATTTTAACTAAATAGTAAAATTAGAAAATTTAGCAATGAAAAACGGAAATGATTGGAAGAATAAGTTTAGTTTTCTAGTTTTTTTCGATTATACCCCCCCCTCTGTTCAAATCTTTTACTCTATCTTATTTTAGTTCATTTTCTTTATTAATTTAATATAATATTTTATCAAGTATTAAAATTTAATACTTTAACCTGGAGCGCTGCATATATTGCTAGTACATATAAAGGTTTTTGAAAGCAAGTTTTTATGAATTTGGATTTTGATTAGATTAAATAATAGCAGAAATCATCCTGATCTGACGGAAAGTATAATTCCAATGTTCCACCTTCGAATGAGAGCATGTACCTCAGTCCCATTAAAATTCTGTTGACTGTTCTTTGAGCCACTACTTCACAAACAATTTTACTTCCTCGCACGGCAATACTATTTGCCTCTCAGAACCCACTTTTCATGGCCGAAGAGATGATAGTCTGAAGGCGCTAAACGGTGAGTATGGAGGATCAGTAAGTCTAACCAGCCGGATTGGGGCGATTTTCAGCTTGTCCTGATGATTGGGTGGTAAAGTACTGAACGTGCAGAAGGAGAACATTGTCGATTGGCAAAGTTGGGTCTTATTCGTAGGATTCTTTCCTCTGAGTTTTTAGTTTTATAAAAAAAAATCACACGGAAATAAAGAAAATGTCATTATTTTATACTCACCCTCGTATATTTAAGGTTTTCGTCAGCTATTTTTTTAATTAAAAGTGGTTAAATCAATGCGTTCTTCATTTCAAAGTTTTTGAACAATTTTTTTAAAAAGAACGTGTGTTCCGCTTGTACAACATACATATATATATTTACCAACTCCTCACATGAGCAGATACGACACAAGAGTCAATTTCGTAAGCGGTGTTCAACAGGTTTGAATTCAGAGTTTTCCTTCTCCTAGACTGGTTACCTAGCAATGGTTAAAGAACCCAGTCTGCCCTGCTATTTACCCATAGCTTTGGAGGGAGAGTAGGATTCATACCTTTCCAAGGGTATTAACGCGAAGTGAAAATGCAATTAACACGTCCAGGATTTGAACTCGGGGCACGCAGTCCATTTCCATGACAAACATACATATAGACATACAGACACTTTCTTTATAGATAATTATTGAGAGACATTCTGGTGACGTCACGCTACATTTGCTCAAGAATATTAATTTTCCCCGCCAGCAGAATCTATCTCTCTCCCTTTTT
>CM042138.1:11220169-11225398 GCA_023376005.1 Doryteuthis pealeii | reverse complement strand
GAACTGAACTCGGGTCGACGAGTCCATTTTCCTATGACTCTAACCATTAGACCACGTGCTCCTTAATATCCATATATCGTCTGTATATGGTTTACTTACCTTACCCCAAAACTGGGTTAAATCTTCCCCTTATAATGTGAAGTTTATACTCCACACAAAAAAAAAGATTTTTCAACGGAAAAACATTAGAAAAGCTTTTTGTTGAAAAAATGTTACAGGTATCACGTTTTCCTTCTTGTGGAATAAAAAATATATGCGAAAATTATGAATCCGGATATAAAATACGCATACAGTAATCATTTACGGGAACGTAACTGTAAGGTAAATTATTTATTTGTAATCTCGCCCCTGGACATCTTTTTTTAGAAAAAGAAATTACACAAAATAATCCTTACAAAACACAAACACCCCCCACACACACACACACGTATGTGGGGGTGCTAGATCTTTTATCCAACCATCCGCATGCCTGCAGACAGACTACCCGTAGAATACTACAGTGAACTCACTGATGCACGTGGAGGACAGCAGCCCGTCAAAGGCGTGTCAACGACCAGTATAGACAAATGCTGAAGGAAATTGTATCATCACACTTCAAGCGTGAAAGATCGGCCTCTAACAGACAGGTGGGTCCGAGCGACTGTCGCACAGGAGCTAAGCAGCTTAATATCCGAGATAAAACATGACTGGAAGGAGGTGAACCGTCTCCTCAACATGAACAACCAAATTTAAATAGAAATTCCCCTGAAGGGGGTGTGACCGCATCTGCAAAGTCCTGGAATAAAAAAAAAAAAACTGGACTAACGTGCCCCAGAGGTCCACAACTAAAAAATATGGCAGTGCCCCCATCGTACAATACTGCGACGAAAAAGAAATGTATCTATTATTATTGGTTATATTACTTGTTATTATAATTCATTTTGTATATATTAATATACTAGTAAAAAATAAAAAACACCCTCCGGGTGATGTAAAAAATAGATTTTTGAAACATATTGCACCGAGGGGTGGGAGTAAAAAAATTTTCAATGTCATCCTAAGTAACTAAAATCATCAAATTCATTAAAGGAATTTTTTTTTTTTTTTTTTTATTTTTTTTTTTTTTTTTTTTTTTTTTTTTTTTAATTTTTTTTTTTTTTTTTTTTTTTTTATTTAATTTTTTTTTTTTTTGACGTTATTTTTTAATTTTATTTTTTTTTTAATATTTATTTTATTTTTTTTTATTTTTTTTTTTTTTTTTTTTTATTTTTTTTCTTTTATTTTTTTTTTTTTTTTTTTTTTTTTTGATTTTTTTTTTTTTTTTTATAAAAAATAAAACAATATGTAAACTTTAAAGATGTATTAAAATAAAAACAAACTAATATATATGAATAATACCAGTCATGTATTTATTAAAACTGTTTTTAAAAAAACAATGAGGACTGTCTAATGTTGCATGTTCAAATTTGAGTGTATTATTGAATAAATACACGAAAAATGTGAACATGCCGAAAAATCATATTCTATGTTATGGACGATTTTGGGTAAATGTGACGTAAGCAGTTGACGTAATTTTTGTTAGACAAAAAAACCGGAGCGAATCTCCTTATTAATAAAATCATTTTATATTTTGTGATTTTATAAATATGTATTGAGTTGCATTAAATAACCTGGCTGGCTATAGGCCATTAAAACGCTAACCAAATACAGGCAGGAATCATTAAAAAAATTTTGATTTTAAAGATACTACAGGATGTAAATTATAGGACTATTCTTAAACTTGCTGTTATACTTTCCTGATCTCATAAAATGAAATTGCTAGATGTGTGGGTAGCATAGACTCCCGACGGCCGCTGTTACTACGGCAAACATCGATGCCTTAAAATCGCTCAGTCCAGAAAACCCAAAAACCAGAGCCAACGCATGATCGAGTGTACTGTTTCGCTGATATATATCCTGCAGTCATCCGGCGTTTCTAGGTCGTGGAGGAAGATAAACTCAACGTCGATCCACATAAAAGTACTCGTCGAAAAGACACGCGGCCATAGTCAACAACAATGTTTGATTAGTAAACTCCAACCTGACACTAAATGTTGTGCTGTGGTAACTGCCATCTTGGATTCCACTATTATTATCGCAGCAGGAGGGCTGAATAGAGATTCTGCTGGCGCGAAGAATAATATCTTGAGCAAATGTACGTGACTCACCAGAATGCTCTCAATAAATTCTATCTATAAAAGAAAGTGTCTGTATGTCTATATGTATGTTTTCATGGAAATGGACTCGTCGCCCGAGTTCAAATCCTGGACGTGTTAATTGCATTTTCCACTTCGCGTTAGATACCCTTGAAAGGTATGAATCCTACTCTCCCTCCAGCTATGGGTAAATGCAGGGCAGACTGGGTTCTTTAACATTGCTAGGTAACCGTTAGGAGAAGAAAACTCTGAATTCAAACCTGTTGAACACCGCCTTAAGAAATGACCTTGGTGTATCCTGCGTCATGCGGAAGAGTGGTTAAATAATTATGTATTTGTACAAACGACGAACACACGTTCTTTTAAAAATTGTTCAACTTTTGAAGATGAAAACGCATTGATTTAATCACTTGTATAAAAAATAGCTGACGAAAAACCTTAAATTATACGAGGTGAGTCAAAAATAATGACATTTTCTTATGTTTCGTGTGATTTTTTTTATAAAACTAAAACTCAGAGCAAGAATCCTACGAATAAGACCCAACTGCCAATCGACACATTTTACTTCTGCACGACAGTACTTACCACACACAATATAGGACAAGCCGTGAAAACGCCCCAATCGGTGCTTAGACTTACTGCATCTCCATACTCAACAGATTTAGCGCCTTCAGACTATCATCTCTTCGCCCATGAAAGTGGGTCTGAGAGGCAATAGTATTCCCGTGCCGAGGAAGTAAAATCTGGTGAAGTAGTGGCTCAAAGACCAGTCACAGAATTTTATGCGGACTGAGGTACATGCGTCTCATTCGAAGGTGGAACATGGAATTATACTTTCCGTCAGTATCAGGATTGATTCTGCTATTATTAATCTCATTCAAATCCAAAATTCAATACAAAACTTGGCTTCAAAACTTTATGTACTTAGCAAATATATGCCACGCTCCAGGTTGAAAGTATTTAAAATTTAAATCTGATAAAATATTATATTAATTATAAAGAATAATGAAACAAATAAGAATACAGATAAAAGAGTTTGAAACAGAGGGGGGGGGTATAATCGAAAATAGAACAAAACTAAACCTTATTCTTCATTCATTTCCTTTTTCATTCCCTAAATTTTCTAATTTAACTATGTAGTTAAAATAGGAGTAAAGAATAATACAGTCTATTTCTTCTTGATAATGGATTTTTTAAAGATTTATTTCTAAGATTCTACATCCTATCATCAGATTAAAACCAAACAATTAGAAATCAATAATACTAAGTATATATTTATAAAAGTCAAATTTTTAAAATCAATATGCGAATTAGCCTTCTAATTCGCCATGTAAATTACTATGTTGTTGTATATACAGATACAATTGCATTTATGTGTACTAGCAAATATATGCACCCTTCCGGGTGCAAGTATTTAAGTTTGAATGTAAAAAATATTTATTAAATTAAAGAAAAAGGCTAATAAACTAAATAAGAATACAGATAAACCAGATTTGAAAACAGAGGGGGTATAATAAAAGATTTTGAACAGAGGAGTATGATTAAAAATGAACAAACTTGAACTTTATCTTCCATCACACTATCCGAACGGGTAGCTCTGTGCATTGATCTATCTGTCTCACTTGTATTTATGTTGAGTACATTATATCAGCTCTGACCCCCAGAGAGAACAGCCGTTATCATCTGCATGGTGCATCTAAACTCTCTCTATCCCTCGCGATTTACAGACAGCACATTATTAGATACATGAGTGCGAGTGGAGAGAAGTGTGTCATACGAAACAGTTAGAAATCAAAATACTAAGGCCACATATTAGTAAAGTCGAATTTTTAATATTAATATGCAATTAAGCCTTCCCGTTCACACTTTAAACCGCTATTTTGTTGTTATATATAAACTATAATTGGCATATATCAGTACGTAGGACATATAACAGTATTAATAATGTAGACAATTTTATTAATAATGGCGATGCAAGATTAGATAAAAATAAAACATGGAGAATGTGATGCCTAAATAAACTAGGGAATTGTGACTTGAGTAGGAATATTAGTCGGTACAGACAGAAAAACACACAAATCTCCATTATAAAAGATGTAGGATAGGGCGACAGTATTAATAATGGAAACATTTTATTAATCATTTGAGGTTTCAATAAAATAAATCAGTTGTCCTCATCTCATTAGTAGCTGTACAACGTTCAATTGAACATAAACTAGTGCGTAAAGAATTTAGGTTAAGACAGTTATAACTGACATTATATCTAGACTGCTGCGTTCAATCCTAGCCAGGGCAGCAGTAACAAGAATAATAATTAACAGAGTTTAACACCTACCCCAAACTATGGTAACGGATGAGAACAAGATACCCTGCTACTGAATAAATGGTTAGGATCAAAGTTTTTGAAGGCTCCCAATTACGCCAAGAAGGTTCCCGATACGACAAGAGCGTTCCAGAGTCCGAAAGAAGGTTCCCGAGCCCGGAAAAGAAAGATCCTGAGTCCGAAAAGAAATACTTGAAAGAAGGCCGGGAGAGCACATCACCGAAATATTGTACAGATAACAATGAAGATGGGACATAGTCCGAATAATCCAAATAATACTAATTATCAAGCCTCATCTCAAAAGTCTTTTTTTATGGAGAAAGAGTTGAACTTGCTAAGATATAACCAAACCAAACCAAACTATTCAAAAGTAAATTCTTGTCACATGCGAATCGAAGAATAAACAACTCTTTTAACTGTTTTATCTTCGGTTGTGCAAATGTAGATGCGCGTCTATGCGATTTTGAAATGAGTCAAACCCGGTGTTTGATTTGATCTAACTTGTCCAACCTCGTGCAAAACTGTAAGCGTGTTCTTAAACTCAAAGGTTTGACAGCGTGTCTCTTCTGTGTCAGTCAGCTATTCAGCACGCTTCCTCATTGGAGAACAAAAAAGATGTCGGAACTCCCCGTGAGTAGTCACATGTCACATGTGTTTTGGATAACCGTCACATAGGATTAAGGCTTTTTGCTGCTTCTTCTTTGTTTCCTTTGTGCGTCTCATTAGTGCCGT
>CM042138.1:11197669-11215169 GCA_023376005.1 Doryteuthis pealeii | reverse complement strand
ATTTTATTGTTTAAAAAAAAGATCTTTTTTGAAAACTATAAATTGAAAACCTGTTTTGATTTGCCGCTCAAATTAACCACTTTAAAATATATATATATATATATATATATATATATATATATATATATTACAGTATTATCCGAGTTTTTTTTTACAACTGCTGTAGCTGTGGTTTCACTGGATCAGAGTAACAGCAAGTCTCCTTCAGGTCTCCAGGTCTCACAGTATTCAGCCGATCTTAATAATGCATAATTTTGATAGTCTCATTAATTCCTCTAAATTTCCAATTCACCAAATGCTTTTCCAGACCATGCTAATATATTATTATTATTATTATTATTAATATTATTATTATTAATTATTGATATTATTTGTAGGTGTTATTGTATGTATAGTCGGGTGTAATATTATCTTCGATGAAATGGACATGGCAAGTTCCGGTTCAAATTCTGGAGCGAGGCTCTTTAAAATACTCTAATACCGTTGGCGAAAGGTATGAATCCACTATTCTCCCTTCAGCATGTGAAAATAGTAGGTAAAATAAGCTTTTTATACTTGGTATGGCAAACTAGTCTAGAAATGAAAAAACTGTGTATTCAAACTTGGTAAACTCGCTTAAATATTGCTTTTGTCACATACTGCTCGTTTTTATTGGCCTTGTGTCATTTTTTTATATTTATTAAGCAGCATGGAATCAATAATAGAACAGAAAGAGAGGAAAACTCACGAGCGTGGATTACTCTGACAGGTTGACTTATTGATTAGGTAAGAATTCCACGGATGGATACATTCAGATAGCTTTACTTTCTATTGATGTAATGGAGAGGCATTTTAAAGAGTAGTTAGTTCAATGTTCTTTGTCCAGACTGTGTTATCTGTCAAACATCATTGTATCATGCCTCCTTTCTTTATTTTCACCTGACAATTTGGTCATGTGACACGTCTTATTTTCTATATAAGAGAAGAGTAAACTATTTTACAGATTGATTAGTAGCCACAAAATATTTTAAAACTGTCTAAAAGAGTTAATCGGAAAAGAAGCATCATGATTAATCTTTATCATCCCATTCATTAAAACACTGACAACATAGATCGTGGAAAGTAACTAGTGAATTTTACTCTTTCCATTGTGTCTATTTGCGTAGATTGACATGACTTTCCCAGTAGATCAATATTTTACCTAGGGATGTGAACTGAATCACTAATTTCAAGAGCTGTATATCCAGTGTAGACATGTATTCATCTAGTTAAAACATGAATTCAGTAGAGTCGATGAATGATTCGCTTACACACACACACACAACACACACACCACACCACACCATATATATATATATATCATATATATATATATATATATATATATATATATATAAAATAAATAATACATTTAAAATGGGTTCTGTCTTTGTTTTTTATTGGTAGCTTAAGTTTTATGCTAAGGACAAGAGTAAAAAACTATTTAAAATTGCTTACTCAAATTTGGTGTTATATAGCCATAAGAATATTGTGACGTAAGCGGACGCTAGAGCTATGACGTAGATTTTGTTACAGCAAAATACAGACAATCTCCATATTAATGGAGATAGATAAGCTGTGACCCGAGCTATGATGTAGTTTTTGTTTACAGCAATTCTCCATTATTAATAAGAAAGATAATAATTGATTTAATGTCTACTTTGATTATATTAATTACTCGTGTTCCTTAACCTTGAACGGACCGTTATCAATCGTCGCCCTCTGGCTAAAATAAATAAATGCGGAGAAAAAGGATATGCTAACAGAAAAAGTATAATAAGAAGGAAAAGGGGTAGGTGAAAGGTAGAGAAAAGGGGTTTGAGACGCGAGAGTGCATGATTCTAATCTCTTACAATCGAACATAAAGAAAAAGAAGACAGAAGAAAAAAGTGTGCGTGTGGTGTGTGTGTGTGTGGGTGTTGTGTTGTGTGTGTCAGGAGAGAGAGAGAGAGAGAGAGAGAGAGAGAGGGTCAGAGAGAGAGAGAGGAGAGAGAGAGTTAAAGCAAGATTATGTATACTTTTACATTTAAAATATTGCAATAGCTCTTAAGTAAATATACAAAATGGTAAAATTAAAATTATTATACTGTGGCATAACCACAGATCCTGCTAGTTTAGTATAAAAGTGTTTTTGGCTTACACTATTTTTGGCGTAATTAAAGGCAAGTTCAGTTGCAGATTAAGTTATTTTTCAGTAACTCAGTCATAAAAACGCTGTATTAATTTGTATAGACATTTGAGTCTGCTCATTATTTTATTAGCTGTATATTTCGTTCAAACATTTATTTGTTCTGTTTAATGGACCGTTGCTGCGAAATAAACTAGAGTCCCTCTATTAATTAAACTTATATGTTTGCCCTAGATTGATCAACCCGATATTATATGACAAGTATAAAAACAAAAAGAGAATGGTAACTGCCCTTTGGCCTCTTAATATAGACCGAGGCTTCTCTAAAGTGAGACATTCAGCAAATAATGGGAAATAGATGTATATAATATATATATTGTGTGTGGTGTGTGCTTAAAAATGAGATATTACAGGAAATAATCACTGTGTCATTATTTTATATACGACGTGATCGGCGCGGAAAAAAGCTAATGAAGTGGATTCAGTTTTGTAAGCTACTTAGATATGGGCTAACTTCAAGGAACCATTACGGAAACATTTTGATTCCAATAACGACGAACAACCCTTTAGACTACAGTTCTAATAAAAAAAGGACTGGGAGATACATTCTTTCCACATATATGACTGAATATTACACGTTCCCAGCTGTGGTCCTATGCGAGACAGCGCACTTGGTAAGATGATTGATTCCCTGACTACCAAACGTGTCCCCGGGCTAGCTGCTCTTTCGATATGAACTTGGTCGGAGCGAATTGTGACGCATTGAGGAAATAGTTGGAAATGAACTGTCGTGGTTCTGGCAAATCTAAGAATAAGACAACACAGAGAACGTGAAACAAATAACAGCGGTTTTTTTTATTGATATAATGGCAGATGGATATTTCAACACTAGGTCGAGAGAAAGACACGGTGAGGACTTTGTCAGGTGTTTTGTTCTATGGTAATTAGAATTGATGATTCCAGCAATGCGTTTCAGAGGGTGTTTTTTTTTTCTTGGGGGACGGGCCAAGGGTCTATTTCTTCTAGTGGCAATTTTCTTATTTCAGCAATTCTGAAGAAGTCACGTGACTCCGCGACAAGCTTATCAAGTGTCTTATATATAGAAAAATTGTAAGCTTTATCCATTGTGGACAAGCGTCGCACGGGTGCTAACCACCAGCCCCAAAACAAGGCTCCCATTGATTCTTACATCCATGACAAACATATAAACTTAGTCACTACAGGTCATAGAATGCCATTGCACGTATCTGTAAACACAATAAGGAAATTAAAAAATTATACAATATTTTGATTATTCCCATTTTAACAAAACCACTTTCCTTTAACTAACAAAAAAATAACTTTGTTAAAACTGCATGATCTTCAAATAATTTGATTTGTCGGACGCATTGTTCTCATCTTTATTGTGTTATTAGTACTTAACATTTTCGGCGCTGTATCCACCGGAAACTCATTCTCGGTTTCCTGTGCATCCGATGTAGTAATTCCAACGTTGAGAAAAAACACCGGAGGATACACCGATCGAAACGTTGTGTTAATAACTACCAAATAAATTGAGAACAAGGCCTCTGAAAAAATCAAAATATTCACATCAAACCTTATCCCCAAAATACAAATAAATAATGTAAATTGATCCTTTTCAGTAACATATCTAGATGAGCTAAAAGTAGTCGGTATTTACCCAACCCCTTCGCCTCAGGTTGGATGTGACTCTTAGGTCACAAATAGGCGGAGATACAGTGAGGGATAGAACTCACTATTCACTGCATGATCGTGCAAAACTAGGCTTCTAACCATTACACCACGATGGGAATACCATATTTACCAAACATATTCGCCAAGGGTAGATGTGACACAAAATCGTCAGAATGCAACCACCAAGCGAGGATCGAACTCGCTATTCAATACTAATGAAAGTGCCAGTCTAGCTTTACTAAACCATTATCCATGACGAGATGCCTATTTATCTACGTGTTCGCCTCGATAGGAGTTGTATTCAGTTCGTGTCGGCTAGATTGGAATTCAACGAAGATCGGACGTGCTATTCATACTAATGATCTACAAGACTAGTTTACTAACCATACACAAACTATGGACGCCACTAGTAGGCTTTATTGCGCCCAATATCGCGCGAAAATTTCGTTTTATCAGCAAATACTGCACGTGTAAATGCGTATCAATTGCTGTTCAGTATGCGAGAAGTAAACGGTATATATATACACTATATATTATATATATATATATAATATATATATATATATATATAATATATATATAGTTAATTCCTTGTTAGAATTAGAGAAATTGTAATAAAGTGCCAATTACTTCTGCTAAGAGCCTGTAATTATTTATTATAGTTTACAGATACATTAGAGTCCGTTTATCAACTGAAGACAAATAGGGACGCCGGTAATTGATGAAAGAAAAGGAAAAACGGAAAACGGGTCACGTAGACACGAGTCACGTGGGGAAAAACTGTCAATATTTTCAAAAGTGAACGTTTCTGATGACGGACCAATCGCCTAAAGGTAGGCTTCGAAACCATGCTAAAAACGGACTCTTAAATGTATTGTAAACTATAAATAAATATTACAAGCTCTTGCAGAAGTTAATGAGCACTTTATATCATTTCTCTAAATTCTAACAAGGAATTAACTATATATATATATATATATATTATATATATATATATATTAAATATATATATATTATATATATATACCGTTTACTTTCTCGCATATGAACAGCAATTGATACGATTAACCACGTGCAGATTTGCTGATAAAAACGAAAATTTTCGCCGCCGAATCTGGCCGCCAGTAAGCCTACTATGCGTCCATAGTTGTGTTAATGGTTACGTAAAACTAGTTCTTGTAATCCATTAACTGAATAGACGTCCGATCTCTCGTTGAATTCCCAATACTAGCCGACGAACTTGATACAACTCCTATCCGCAGAGAACACTGAGAATTAAATAAGGCATCTCGTCAGGAAAATGGTTAGTTAAGTAGACTGGCACTTTCATTATTAGTATTGACATAGCGAGTTCGAGCCTCGCTTCTGGTGTTGCATTCTGAAACGATTTTTTGTCTGTCACATTACTACCCTTGGCGAATAATGTTTGCTAAATATGGTATTCCATCGTGGTGTAATGCTTAGAAAGCTAGTTTTGCACGATACCATGACAGCTTGAAAGTAGTGCAGTCTATCCTCCACTGTATCTCCCTAATTGTGACCTAGATCACCATCCAACCTGAGGCGAGGGTTGCGGGGTAAAGACCGACTACTTTAGCTCACCTAGATATGTTTACTGAAAAAAGATCATTTACATTATTTATTGGTATTTGGGGATAAGGTTTGATGTGAATTAATTTTGATTTTTCACGAGGATTGTGTCTCAAATTTATTCTGGAGTTTATTAACACAACTTTCGACGGTGTATCCTCCGGTGTTTTTTCTCACGTTGAACATTACTACTTCGGATGCCACAGGAAACACCAGCAATGAGTTCGTGATACAGCGCGCCGAAAATGTTAATAAATAACTAACACAATAAAGATGAGAACAATCGTGCGCGAAAAATCAAAATATTTGAAGATCATGCAGTTTTAACGAAAGTTATTTTTGTTAGTTAAAGGAAATGCCGTTTTGTTAAAATGGGAAAATCAAAATTATTGTATAATTTTTTATTTCACTTATTGTGTTTACAGATAGTGCAATGGTCATTCTAGACCTGTAGTGAACTAATGATATGTTTGTCAGGATGTAAGAAATCAATGGGGAGCCTTGTTTTGGGGCTTGTGGTTAGCACCCGCGGCGACCTTGTCACCAATGGCAATTAAAAGCTACAATTTTTTATATAAAGACATCTGAATAAGCTTGTCGCGGAGTCACGTTGACTTCTTCAAGAATTGGCTGAAATAAGAATAAATTGCCACTAGAAGAAATTAGACCTTGCCGTCAAGAAAAAACTCTGAAACGATTTTGGCTAATCACTCCAATTCTAATTACCATAGAACAAAACACCTGACAAAGTCCCTCACCGTGTCCTTTCTCTTCGACCCTAGTGTTGAAATATCCATCTCCATATAATATGATAAAAAAAAAACCGCGTTATTGTTCACTCGTTGTCTTATTCTTAGATTGCAGCAACCACGACAGTCATTTCCACTATTCTCTCAATGCTCACAATTTCGCTCCGACCAATTTATATCGAAGAAGAGCAGCTAGCCAGGGACACGTTTGGTAGTCAGGGAATCAAGTCATCTTACCAATGCCCTGTCTAGCATAGGACACACTGGGAACGTGTATATTCAGTCATATATTGTGGAAAGCAATGTATCTCCAGTCCTTTTTTTATAGGAACGTAGTCTAAAAGGTGTTCGTCGTTATCGGAACAAATGTTGCGTAATGTTCCTTGAAGTTTAGCCCATATCTAAGTAGCTTACATTAAACTGAATCCACTTCATTAGCTCCGCGCGCGACAACTCACGTCGTAATATAAAATATGACACAGTGATATTCCTGTCTAATTATCTCATTGTTTTAAGGCACACACACACACACACATTATATATATATATATTAATCTATTTCCCATTATTTGCTGAATTGTCTTCCACTTAGAGAAAGGCCTCGTCTATATAAAGAAGGCCAAAGGGCAGTCTACCCAGTTCTCTTTTTGTGTATATACGTGTCATATAATATAGGCTTGATCAAGATCTAGGAAACATATAAGTTAATTAAATAGAGACTCTAGTTAGTTCAGGCCAACGTCCATTCAGTTAAACCAAATAAATGTTGAACCGAAAATACCAGCTAATAAAATAATGAGCAGACTCAAAATGTCTATACAAATAATTACAGCGTTTTTATGACTGAGACTACTGAAAAATTATACTTAATCCCGGGCAACTGAACTTGCCTAATACGCGCCAAAAATAGTGTAAGCCAAAAACACTTTATACCTAAACTAGCAGGATCTGTGGTTATTGCCACAGTATAATAATTATTATTACCAACATTGATATATTTACTTAAGAGCTATTGCAATATTAAATGTAAAAGTATAATAATTCTTGATTTAACTCTCTCTCTCTCTCTTCTTCTCTCTCTCTCTCTCTCTCTCTCATCTCTCTCTCTCTCTGACACACACACACACACACACCACACACACACACACACACACCACGCACAACTTTTTTCTTCTGTCCTCTTTTCTTTGTATGTTCGCATTGTAAGAATTAAAGTCATCAACTTCCGGTGCTCAACCCCTTTCTCACCTTTCACCTACCCTTTGTCCTTCTTATTATATTTTTCTGTTGTAGCATATCCCTTTTCTCCCATTTATTTATTCTAGCGCAGAGCGCGAGATGAAACGGTCGTTCTCGTTCAATTAAGGAACACGAGTATTAATATATCAAAAGATAGACATTAAATCAAATTCATATATCTTTCTTATCTATAATGGCAGATTGTCCTGCTAAAACAAAACTACATCCATAGCTCTACGTCACAGCTTATCTATCTCAAATAATAATGAATTGTCTGCTATTCTGTCTGTAACAAAAACTACGTCATAGCTCTACCGCACAGCTTACGTCTCACAATATTCTTATGCTATATACACCCCAAAATTGAGGGTAACAATTTTTAAAAATAGTTTATTTACTCGTTGTCCTTTGAGCATAAACTTAACTAAACCAATAAAAAAACAAAAGACAGAACACCAATTTAAATGTATTATTTATTTATATATATATAATATATATATATATATATATATATATATATATATATAGGTGTGTTGTGTGTTGTGTGAATGTGTGTTGTGACATGTGTGGTGTAAGCGAATACTATTCTCGCACCATCTATGGAGAGTGTCATGTTTTAAAACTAGATGAATTATCGTACAATGCTATCATCTAGCTCTTGGAAGTCGATAGCTATCAGGTTCACATCCCTAGGTAAAAATATTTGATCTACGAAAGTCATGTCAATATACGCATAGACACCAATGGAAAGATAAATTCACTAGTTAACTTTTCACGAATCTATGTTGTCAGTGTTAATGAATGGATGATTAAAGATTAATCATGATGATTATTATCCACGATAACTCTTTAGACAGTAAAATATCTTTGTGGCCTACTAATCAATCTGAAACAATAGTTTAGCTCTTCTCTTTAAATAGAAAATAAAGACGTGTCACATGACCTAAATTAGGTCAGGTGACAAAAGAAAGGAGGCATTGAACAATGATGTTTGACAATAACACAGTTCTGGACAAAAGAACATTGAACTAAACTACTCTTATAAAATGCCTCATCCATTACATTCAATAGAAATAAAAGCTATCTGAAGTATCAATCCAGCTGGGAATTCTTAACCTAATCAATAAAGTCAAACGTGTCAGAGTAATCACGTCTCGTGGAGTTTCCTCTCTTTCTGTTCTATTATTGTTCCCATGCTGCTTAATAAATAAAAAAAATGACACAAGGCCAATAAAAACGAGCAGTATGTGACACAAAGCCAATATTTAAGCGGAGTTTACCAATTTGAATACACAGTTTTTTCATTCTCTTAGACTAGTTTCCATACCAAGTATAAAAAGCTTATTTTACCCTACTATTTCACATAGCTGAAGGAGAATAGTTGGATTCTACCTTTCCAACGGTATTAGAGTTATTTAAAGAGCCTCGTCCAGAATTTGAACCGACTTGCCATGTCCATTTCATCCGAAGATAATCATTACACCACGACTATACATACAATACACCTACAAATAATAATAATTAATAATAATAATAATAATAAAATAATAATAATAATAATTTAATAATAATATTACATGGTCTGGAAAAGCATTGGGTGAATTGGAAATTAGAGGAATTATCGAGACTATCCAAATTATAGCATTATAAGATCGGCTTAGAATACTGGAGACCTGGAGACCTGAGGAGACTTGCTGTTACTCTGCCTCCAGTAACCACCAGCTACAGCAGGTGTAAAAAAAAACTCGGATAATACTGATAATATATATATATTATATATATATATAATATATATATAATATTTTTAAAGTGGTTTAATTTGAGCACAAATCAAAAAACAGGTTTTCAATTTTATAGTTTCAAAAGATCTTTTTTTTAAACAAAAAATTGAATATATATATATATATATATATATTATATATATATATTATATATATATATTCAACCGTGCAGCCATTCTCTATCTAAAACATCATCATTTCTGACATTAATATGAAATGAGAACGAAAAACAATTAGTGTAGCAAATACAGATTCATCAGTCTTTAAAGAAAAGTTTCAACCCCAGACGCACCTTACGGATTGGTCCTACCATGATCGTATGTGATCATATCGAAAAACATATTCGAAAGACATTAGCTTGATGGAGCTAACACAGTTATAGAACAAACAATGAAATAAAGCACTCTTTTAAAGTTGCCCCGCCCACCCACTCAATAGAAGTAAAGCATCTGAATTAATCATCCAATGGAATTCTTCACCCATTAATAAGTCAACTCCCGAGTAATCCTCAATGGAGGTTTCTCTCTTTTTTACGTTAGTCACACAAGATTAACGCACTCCTAATACTTAAACAAGAACACCATCACAGTGTGAAAAATGTCAAATACCTTTGACTGTTAAACACTTATTCTTGGAATGCATGTCTTTGCTCCCACATCAGAAACCGTAATGCAAACGATATGAAAGATCTATTGAAAATGTCAACATTGAGGACATTCTGTCGTTTTTGATGGAAATAAATTATACCATGGAATATAGACATGAAACGACTCAGTACCTTACAACATGATCCCCAATGGTGCTAAAACACTGGAAAAAACCAATTACTAACAAAGTATAAATCTAAATGTATAAATATAAATACACTACATATATTACTTTCATTACAACATATATTACTTTCTAACCGTTAGGTATTACATAACCCCAGATGGGTTGATATGCGTTAAATCAACCAACCAACCAACTAACGAACATTTCTTTTTTACGAATATTTTTTCATACAGCTTATAACAATCAGCTAAAAAACCCGGAACAATAAAAAATAAAACAAATGAAATACAGAAGTATTAACTCTAACCCTACAGACGAGAAGGATGTGGTAGAAGGCCGATTTTTATGCGGATTTTAAAAGGTTTGAATTAAGAAGTTTCTTTCTCTTATGCCAGTCACCATAACAATGTTAGATAGTCCCGTAGGTCCTGTCCTACTATTTACGCATCGTTGGAGGAGTGATACTTGTATTTCATACATTCCCTGAGGGTATTAGATTATTTTTTTAAAGTTTCATCCAAAATTTACCCCGAAGATAATCATTACGCCAAGAGCAAACATACACCACAAATAATAATAATAATATAATAATAAATAATAATAATAATAATAATAATAATAATAATAATAATGTTGGGAAGGTGATCCACTGGGAATTATGCCAAAACATTAAACTTTGACCATACAACAAAATGGTATATGCATAAACCAGAATCTGTTCTTGAGAATAAAACGCATAAAACTCCCTGGAACTTCGAGATAAAGACAGATCACCCTATCCAAGGCAGGAGACTAGGCCTAGTGTTGATTAACAAACAAACAAAAAAAAGAGAACGTGTCAACTGGTGGACTTTGCGGTCCAAGCAAATCACAGGATGAAGCTGGGGGAAAATGAAAAGATGGATAAATACCTGGACCTTGCCAATAAACTTGTCGCAATAAACTTGGAAAAAACTGGAGGATCTAGAAATCAGAGGACGAATTGAGACCATCCAGACTACTGCACTGCTGCAATCGGCTAGAATATTCAGAAGAGTCCTGCAGATCTGAGGATACTTGTTGTCACCCAGACTCCAGTGAAATACCATCAGCTAACGCTGATGTGTAAAACTCAAGAGGAGTGAGAATAATTATGATAATTATGATAAGTATAATTATACTAATAATGATAATGAAGAAAATAATATAACAATAATA
This sequence comes from Doryteuthis pealeii, assembly GCA_023376005.1. Lineage (NCBI taxonomy): Eukaryota > Metazoa > Mollusca > Cephalopoda > Myopsida > Loliginidae > Doryteuthis > Doryteuthis pealeii. Next base: position 11,203,998 of record CM042138.1, on the reverse strand, counting down.
ATATTATATATATAATATATATATATATATATATATATATATATATATATATATATATATATATATATATATATATGTATATATATATAATTTTTCACAGCATAGGACTATCGATTTACTATTCAGAGCATCATAATTCCGACGTAACAGGAAATGAACACGAAAAACTTTTACAGATTCATCCCTCTTAAAAACGTTTAAAAAATGAAATTGGCCATGTGTCACATCCTATTCATGCTGGTGGCTGTTTGTGTAAATTTCTATTTGGCCACTTCCATTGATTCAACTATTGACTTCTCAACCATTGGGGAAGTGTCGATTACTGAGCTATTTTTTCAATGCATGCGTCAGCTGATGACTAAGCAGGAAAAAAATTATTTGCTTAAAAAGGATTACGTGGTGAACAAAAGCAAAAGCTTTTTTTTTCATTGTTAAACAATATGAAAGCAGTCAGCCAAGATACTAGAAAACAGAGGTATAAGACTAAGTCAAGCCCTTCATATCACAAAGGACATTAGTATAATAAAAGGAAACGATACAGACAAAAATCAATTAGATTACTGAATTACTGAATAAATTAATAAACAACACTCTCCATGCATAGAAAACGAATGGCATTCACAGGTTAGTATTATTGATTTAATAAAATAGGTAAGAAGAATAACATAAATAATAAAAGGTAAGTAAAGAATAAATAACGGTTATTGAAACAATCAGTAGTGATATTGTATAAATTATATAAATCAATCTACCGTGTACAGTTTTCTAGGTTTTTTTTATTGTTTTTTCCTGTCTTAGTTGTTTTTTTAATTAACCATGACTAAAGATGTAGCGAGGTGAATAAGTAACTTAAAAATCATATTAGCGTGTAGTTTATATAATAATTCAATTAAATACTGTACAAACAATTTAAAATCAGAAAAGTTATATATAATATATATATATATATTATAATATAATATAATATATATACTTTGGTGCGTACCAAGTTTCTTGGTACAAGGTGATTCTAGGTGGGTCCTAATTCTCTACCAGTAGTTTGTTGTAGAGTTCAAGTTCCGTATGAGAGCTCAATGTTTAATTATTGTAAACAGAGCAAAGTTATTTGGGAATAAAAAGGCCTTAAATACTATAGGTATCGTGGTTATGGACCATTAATTATTGTAAACAGAGCAAAGTTATTTGGGAATAAAAGGCCTTAAATACCATGGGTATCGTAGTTATGGACCATAACCACGATACCCATGGTATATAAGGCCTTTTATTCCCATATATATATATATATATATATATATATATATATATATATATATATATATATATATGTATAATAATAAATATATAAAGGTATTACATATTATTCATTGATGGCAATAGAACAGTCACAACCTTAGGTTCATACATGCAAAATCGTATGCATTCATCAGGTAACGTTGATCCGACGTCACCTGATGAATGCATGCGTTTTGCATGTATGAACCTAAGGTTGTGACTGTTCTATTGCCATCAAATAAATAGATATGTAATACCTTTATATATATATATATAATATATATATATATATTAATATATAAGATTTTGGATTTGTTTTTTTTTTCCAAATATTGTATTTCCTTCGCCGAAGAGCATAAGGCCCGGGTTTGTTGTTATTCACTCAAGCCTTCAAGCAAAAATAATAATAATAATAATAATAATAATAATAATAATAATAATAATAATAATAATATATGCCTAGGTCTATGCCTAGTCGCTTTTATATATATGTATATATATATATATATATATATATATATATATATATATATATATATATGCGCAAACAGACACTATATATATACGCAAACTCACACACTGATATAAAAAGCAACAATTCCCGTTCTCATATGTAAAAAAAATACGTCTTTAATATAATGAATAAAAAAAAACCCAATCAATATTAAACTATTTGGCGTACTTTATCATTATATTTTATTATCAAGTGTTTTTCTCTGGTTGGACAAGTCCCAATTATATAATATATATATATATATATATATATATATATATATATATTATATATATATATATATATTGTGGATAATATGGGTGCTATATTTCTAAGCAGATGTCACTCAATACCACTGATAGAGCATTTATATTATAAGTAAAAGAGCATGGACTTGATTCAACGGCTGCTTACTGAGAGTTTCTCGACTATGCGATCTTCAGACCAAACGGATTTGGTCTGAATACCTCATAGGCGAGAAACTCAGTTGGTAGGCCAATTTCTTAAACGGTGTTCAACAGGTTTGAATTCAGAGTTTTCTTTCTCTTAGACTAGTTACATAGCCAAGGTAATAGAGCTCAGTCTGTCCTCTTATTTACCCATAGCTGGAGGAAGAGTTGGATGTATACATTTCCCAATGGTATTAGCGGAACGTGAAATGGAAACAGCCTCGTTCAGGATTTGACCTCGGATCGATCAGTCCATTTCTTACAATTATAACCAGTACAACACGCACCTATATCAGTATACCTATATACGTGTGGATATACTACTATTTATCCATAGCTCGAAGGAGAGTTGGATGCATACCTTTCCCAGTGGTATTAGAGCAATGTGAAATAGAAACAGCCTCGTTCAGGATTTGAGCTCGGGTCAACCAGTCAATTTCCTACGACTCTAACCAGTACACCACGCGCCTAAATGCCTATATACGCGTGGTGTAATGGTTAAATTCATGGGAAATGGACTCGTCGCCACGAGTTCAAATCCTGGCTGTGGTAATTGCATTTCACTTAGCGCTAATATCCTTGGGAAATATATGAATCCTACTCTCCCTCCAGCTATGGATAAATAGTAGGCAGATCGGGCTCTTTAACCTTGGTTAGGCAACCGGTCTAGAAGGAAAACTCTCAATTCAAACCTGTTGAACCCCGCTTAAGAAATTAACCTTGTGTCGCATCCTCCTCGTGCGGAGGGGTAGGCAAATATATATATATGCCTATATACATGTGGATATTTCCTTAAAAGGTATGATTGTGTGAATGTTTTAACAATAGGTATACGTTGAAATATCTACAAAAAAAACTTAGCGTGGTTTGGAGATAAGTTAGACTTTGTAAAACTTTCAGATGAAAGATAAAACCCGGCACTAATGAGAAGCACAAAGGAAACAAAGAAGAAGCAGAAAAATAGCCTTAATCCTATTGACGGTTATCCAAAACACAGTGACATGTGACTACTCCACGGGGAGTTCCGACATCTTTGTTCTCAAATGAGGAAGCGGCTGATAGGCTGACTGAAACACAGAAGAGAACACGCTGTCAAACCTTTGAGTTTAGAACACGTCTTACAGTTGCACGGCAGGTTGGACAAGTTAGATCAAATCAAACACCGGGTGACTCATTTACAAATCCATAAGACGCGCATCTAAACATTTGCACAAAAGATAAAACAGTTAAAAGAGTTGTTTATATCATTCGATCCATGTGACAAGAATTTACTTTTGAATAGTTTGGTTTGGTTTGGTTAATATCTTAGCAGTTCAACTCTTTCTCCAGACTTTTGAGATGAGGCTTGATAATTAGTATTATTTGGATTATTCGGACTATTGTCCCCATCTTCATTGTTATCTGTACAATATTTCGGCTGATGTGCTCTCCGGCCTTCTTCAAGTATTTCTTTTCGGACTCAGGATCTTTCTTTTCGGGCTCGGGAACCTTCTTTTCCGGACTCTGGAACCTTCTTGTCGTAATCGGGAACCTTCTTGGCGTAATTGGGAGCCTTCACAAAACTTTGATCCTAACCATTTATTCAGTACCAGGGGTATCTTGTTCTCATTCCGTTAACCATAGCTTGGGTACAGGTGTTAAACTCTGTTAATTATTATTCTATGTTACTGCTGCCCCTGGCTAGGATTGAACCAGCAGTCTAGATATAACTGTCAGTTATAACTGTCTTAACCTAAATTCTTTATCCACTAGTTTATGTTCAATTGAAACGTTGTACAGATAATAATGAAGATGAGGACAATGATTTTATTTTTATTGAAACCTCAATGATTAATAAAATTGTTTTCCATTATTAATACTGTCGGCCATATCCACATCTTATTATAATGGAGATTGTGTGTTTTTCTGTCTGTAACCGAAACTATATTCCTACTCAAGTCACAATTCCCCTAGTTATTTACATCACATTCTCCATGATTTTATTTTTATCTAAATCTCATCCCAATTATTAATAAAATTGTCTTACATTATTAATACTGTTAACTATGTCTACGTACTGATAATATGCAATTATAGTTATATATACAACAAAATAGCGGTTTAAAGTGTGAACGGGAAGGCTAATTTGCATATTAATATTAAAAATTCGAATTTAATAAATATGTGCTTAGTATTATTGATTTCTAACTGTTTCGTTTTATTTTAATGAATATAAGCAAAAATGTCTTCAATGAATCTTAAATGAAATCCATTAACAAGATAAAATAACTGTCATTTTATTCTTTACTTCCTCTTATAACTAAATACTTAAATTAGAAAAAATAACAATGAAAGACGAGAGTGATGGAAGAGTAAGTTTCAGTTGTTCCATTTTTATCATACTCCCTCTGTTTCAAATCTTTTATTATACTCCCTCTGTTTCAAATCTTTTTATCTGTATTCTTATTTAGTTTCATTAGCCTTTCTAATTTAATACAATATTTTATTACATTAAAACTTAAATACTTGCACCCGGAGGGTGCATATATTTGCTAGTACAAATAACATGCAATTGTATCTGTATATACAACAACATAGTAATTTACAGTGCGAATTAGAAGGCTAATTCGCATATTGATATTAAAAATTTGATTTTAATAAATATATACTTAGTATTATTGATTTCTAATTGTTTGGTTTTATCTTGATGAATAGGATGTAGAATCTTAGAAGAAATAAATCTTTAAAAAATCCATTATCAAGAAGAAATAACTGTAATTTTATTCTTTACTTCCTATTTTAACTAAATAGTTAAATTAGAAAATTTAGCAATGAAAAACGGAAATGATGGAAGAATAAGGTTTAGTTGTTCTATTTTTCGATTATACCCCCCCCCTCTGTTTCAAATCTTTTTATCTGTATTCTTATTTAGTTTCATTATTCTTTATAATTTAATATAATATTTTATCAGATTAAAATTTTAATACTTTAACCTGGAGCGTGCATATATTTGCTAGTACATATAAGTTTTGAAGCCAAGTTTTGTATTGAATTTTGGATTTGAATTAGATTAAATAATAGCAGAAATCATCCTGATACTGACGGAAAGTATAATTCCAATGTTCCACCTTCGAATGAGAGCATGTACCTCAGTCCCATAAAATTCTGTTGACTGTTCTTTGAGCCACTACTTCACAACAGATTTTACTTCCTCGGCACGGGAATACTATTTGCCTCTCAGACCCACTTTCATGGGGCCGAAGAGATGATAGTCTGAAGGCGCTAAATCTGGTGAGTATGGAGGATGCAGTAAGTCTAACCACCGGATTGGGGCGATTTTCACGCTTGTCCTGATGATTGTGTGTGGTAAAGTACTGTCGTGCAGAAGGAGAACATTGTCGATTGGCAAAGTTGGGTCTTATTCGTAGGATTCTTGCTCTGAGTTTTAGTTTTATAAAAAAAAATCACACGAAATAAAGAAAATGTCATTATTTTATGACTCACCCTCGTATAATTTAAGGTTTTCGTCAGCTATTTTTTTATAAAAGTGGATTAAATCAATGCGTTCTTCATTTCAAAAGTTGAACAATTTTTTTAAAAAGAACGTGTGTTCGGTCGTTGTACAAACATACATATATATATTTACCAACTCCTCCGCATGAGCAGGATACGACACAAGGTCAATTTCTTAAGCGGTGTTCAACAGGTTTGAATTCAGAGTTTTCCTTCTCCTAGACTGGTTACCTAGCAATGGTTAAAGAACCCAGTCTGCCCTGCTATTTACCCATAGCTGGAGGGAGAGTAGGATTCATACCTTTCCCAAGGGTATTAACGCGAAGTGAAAATGCAATTAACACGTCCAGGATTTGAACTCGGGGCGACGAGTCCATTTCCCATGACAAACATACATATAGACATACAGACACTTTCTTTTTATAGATAGATTTATTGAGAGACATTCTGGTGACGTCACGTACATTTGCTCAAGATATTAATTTTCCCGCCAGCAGAATCTCTATTCAGCCCTCCTGCTGCGATAATAATAGTGGAATCCAAGATGGCAGTTACCCCACAGCAACAACATTTAGTGTAGGTTGGAGTTTACTAAATCAAACATTGTTGTTACTATGCCGCGT
>CM042138.1:11185169-11192669 GCA_023376005.1 Doryteuthis pealeii | reverse complement strand
AATTTGAATCGGTTAAACTCCGCTTCAGAAATTGACCTCTTGTCTCATCCTGTTCCTGCGGAGAGGTTAGTATATATATATATATATAATATATATATATATATATATATATATATATATATATGTGTGTGTGTGTGTGTGTGTGTGTGTGTGTGTACTCGCTTGTATGAGTATATATACATATATAGATAAATATGGTGAAAGAGAAAGAAAGCGATAGAGATAAGGGGGAAGGGGAAAAAAGAGAGGGGGATGTACTATTGCACACTAAAATGGTTTTATTAATTGAAATAAATATATCTGAAAATAACATTATAATCTGATAATCTATATATATATATATATATATAATAAATATATATATATAATATATATAGATATAGATATATATATATATATAAAAGGAAAAGTTGACTTACCGGTGAATTTGGTTACGATGTTAGTAAGTGTGGAATTCAGAGGGGTAAGTCAGCGATATAACAAAGTGCTCAATACTAAGTAGAGCAAATTTATTATTAAATGGGTACAAGAGATAACCTACTCGAGTTTCACCAAAAGGATCTTCAGGGTTAAACCCACTGAATTAATCGAGACACCAATTAATAGCAGTCAATTTCACGCGTGTGGTCATTGCATTAAAATGTTTGTTGCGAAAGAATGCAATGACCACACACGTGAAATCGACAGCCATTGTCTCGATTAATTCAGTGGATTTAACCCTGAAGAAACTTATGGTGTAACTCGAGTTGGTTATCTTGTACCTATTATTTTATAATATATATATATATATATATATATATATATATATATATATATAGTGTGTGTGTGTGTGTGTGTGTGTGTGTGTGTGTGTGTTAGTGGTGTGTGTACGCATATGTTTGTGTTTCTGTATGGGAAAGAAATCGATATAAATCATAATACTACATCAAATTTTATTTCTTGGCGTAAAGCCACAGTAGTTATTCAGACAATCTGTAGACCTTACGTCATTATGCTGACAATAATTGATCACCATGTTGCGTTTCTATATGATCTTATAATCGTGCATATTCAGGTATATCACTATATATATATATATATATATATATATATATATATATATATATATATATATATATATATTATAGTGTGGGATTGTCACTGTTTCAGCTTTTACTGGAACGGTATGCCAAAATTCAGTATTATTGGAAGAGCGCTCAATATAAAATAGAGCTGTTATATAATATAATAGATAAATATATAAAGGTTTTACATATCTATTTATTTGGTAACAAAGGAAGAGTCACAACCATTTTGGTTTCATGCGTCAACAATCGTCAGGTGAACTTGCTTCAAATGCCATTTGAAACAAGTTCCCCTGACGATTGTTGACGCATGAAATCAAAATGGTTGTGACTGTTCCTTTGTCACCAAATAAATAGATATGTAAAACCTTTATATATTCATTTATTATATTATATATATATATATAATATATATATATATATATATATATATATATATATAATTATGATGTATAATGTTATACTAAAGATAAATCGTTCTCTTTGTTTCTCTGGACTGTTTATTCTGAAAAATACATAGTTTCGACCTTCTTCAGGTGTGCCTTGCAATCCTATTGAAGAAGAATCTGCTCCCTCCGTAAAAATCACAAGCTTTGTCTTACTAAGCATAGCAATGATTCTACTGGGAAAAGATTTTGAATAGTTTGACTGTTGTGCAAACAAAGCACTGGAGAATCTATGATTTCATTTAAATAATGACGTCGTTGTTTTTGCACGCCTATCAATTTGAGAGGCTTCACAATTGATGAATAATTTATGTGGTAGCATAGATTATTGACAACACTATGTAGAATAAAGGGGATTGACCTTCAAATTAGAATGTTGACGGCAATTTCCTGGAAAAATACAGACCAGAGCAGGCGTGTGACTGCGGGCTGGGCTCAATCTGCGCGGTGTTAGAAAATGGGCTAAAATAAGTATGTGATCAAAGTAATACAAGCCTGCTAGTTATTACATGACTTAAATGATTACCTTAAAAAAGCCTTCAGTTAGAAAAGGAAGCAGTAATAAGTCAGAAGACAAGAAACTAAAGATCCAGCATGGCAACTCAATGAAGACACAAAGAAGTAGTATCTTGTATGAAAACGATAAAAATACTCAAATGTTATTAAAGCAAACATTCTGTGTGGTCTTTAATAAAAACCTGTTTAAAAAAAAACTACAAAAAAAAAACAATTGTTGCCAAAAATAGATTTTAGTAATTATTTGTTGATGGTCATAGAAATTCTGAATGGTGCATCTTGGGATTATTCCTTTTCTTTCCCTTAATTTTTTTTTTTTTAACTTATAAACAAAATAAGAAATTTAGTAAGATTGTATTTCATGAGTTGACTCTAGGTATTTATCCAACCCATTTGCCACTGGTAGGATGTGACATACAGTCACAAGTATGGCACATTCAGCCAGGACCAAACTCACTATTCAGTAGTAAGGAGAATGTGAGAGTAGCTTGATAACCATTATACCATAAATGGAATACCCCTCATGTAGACTGTTATGATCATGTTGTGATGAACTAAACATTGTGATTTTCTTTTATACAACATGTAGTGATGTATTTTATGTCTTGTCTATTGAATCATTCAATTATAATGTTTCACAGCCCTTAGTATTTATTTCATTGTGGCATCTTTAAATAATTTAGACCACTGGGAGGAGGGGGTCTACAAATGTATTTAGAGGCTGGCTGGAATAGGAAAGTTCTTTTTTTTATGCCTTGAGGAAAAGAAATATTTTTTTTTAATGAACTAAGTCTGGTTATTTCCTAGTTGAGTAACATGATATTACAGAGTGACCAAGACGTTAACATCATGGAGAGGAAGAAAATAGAAAAGAACAAGTAAACTATCTATCTATCCATCTCTCTCTCTCTCTCTCTCTCTCTCTCTCTCTCTCTCTCTCTCTCTCTCTCTCTCTCTGTTGGTGTTTTCTTGATATAAGGTGTGTGCTAGATGCCTACTCTTATTTATAGACTCGGCGATAATCATGTGACCATATTCTTGGCCAATCACTGGCAGTACTCTGCTACTGATATTGTTATTTATACCGGCTGTTCTGGTCATACCTACTCACAATGCTTTGAACCTTCGTGGGTGACGGAACATAGGATTATATCACTGGACATTTGACACTACGTAGGATTCCATAACTCAGGACTTATTCACTTACCAAAGGATTCTATAGCTCACGACTTACTTACTTTAAGTCCTTCTCAACTGGCCAAGGATGGCGGTCGGTCAAAACTTAACACACACACACACACACACACACCACTCTCTCTCTCTCTCTCTCACTCTCTCTCTTCTCTCTCTCTCTCTTCTCTCTCTCTCCTCTCTCTCTCTCGCTATATATATATATATATATATATATATATATATATATGTTGGCTTACTCATTCAGTCTATCACATAAGAACTCTTGTTTGTGTACCCGACGAGAAAAGAGTACGTAACAAAATCATTTAAAAAATGCCGTTTCTCTTCTTTAATTAGAAGCTTGAAATCTAATGGCATCCGTTATTATTCAACTGTATTATTTGGATTATTTGGACTATTGAACATATGTCGTAGTGGATATAGACATAGAGTTAATGCAGTTCTAAGTGACAGTTATCTCAAGGCTGCATGTTCAATCCTGGTCAAGGGCAGCAGTGACATAGAATGATAATTAACACGGCTTAACACTTGTACCCTGTCATGTTTAGCGGAATGAGAACAGGATACCCCCGTGGACTGAACAAAGATTTGGGTTCAGAGTTCTGTGAAGGCTCCCACTTACGACAAGAAGGTTCCCGAGTTGGAAGAGAAGGTTCCTGATTTCGATAAGGCTCTCGAGTCAGACAAGGAATACCTGAAGAAGGTCGGAGGTCACATCGGCCGAAACGTTGTACAGATAACCATATAGATGAGTACATCAGTCCGCATAATCCCAAATAATCCAAATTATCAAGGCTCATCACAAAAATTCGGAGAAATAATATCTTCATGTGTTGTTGTATACCCTTCGTTACTTCTTTACTTACTTCGATTATTCTTCTTCTGTTCTTCTAGGTCTCTTCTAACATCTCGACTTCGTCTTTGGTCGTCGCACTTAACTCATTTCTTCTTCTATATCAGTCTTGTTACCAAGACATCCATTAATCACAAGACCGTGTTATTTTTCTTAAACTTTTTCCTAACTAAACATTTCATGTAACTATCTGACTAACATAGCGCGCGTGAGTTCCAGTTAAGGCAGGACATCTTCTCTGCCTGACGTCTAACTGAAAACTGAGGACTCAACCAGGTCCCACGTGACTTCACATATTTCGCAGGCTTTCTGTAATCTTCCATGGAAAGTCCCGCCCGTGATATGAAATGGCCATCCCCTTAGAAATACTGGGGATTGACAATAATCTTATGCAACCGCATAGATTATGTAACTGTGTGTCTCAATAAATTACAAGATTAGACACGCCTGTATGGGAACAGTGATTCATCCTTTATATAATTCTTTGTAAACATTTATATCTTCGAGTAACTATTCTTAATACAAATAATTTTCATATATTTATATGGTATCAATTATTCCTATCTAATATGAATATGTTCCCATTGCCATATGGTATCAAGTATTCTTATCTAATACAAATACTTTCACAACTTTATAGGGTATCAAGAATCGCTATCTTATATAAATACTTTTTTTACATTGATATATGGTATCAAGTATTTCTATCTAATACACATACTTTTTCACTATATAATATCAAGTATTCATATCTAATATAAATACTTTTCACGACGTTATATAGTATCAAATATTCCTATCCAATACAAATACCTTTCCCATTGTTATATGGTATCAAGTATTCTTATCATACAAATACTTTTCACATCATAATATAATATCAAATACTCTTATCTAATACAAATACTATTCTATTTGTTATATCGTATCAAGTATTCCTATCTATACAAATACTATTCCCATTGTTATATGGTATCAAGTATTCCTATCTAATATACTTTTCCTATTGTTATATGGTATCAAGTATTCCTATCTAATACAAATACTTTTCCTATTGTTATATGGTATCAAGTATTCCTACTAATACAATACTTTTCCCATTGTTATATGTATCAAGTATTCTATCTAATACAAATACTTTTTCCTATTGTTATATGGTATCAAGTATTCCTATCTAATACAAATACTTTTCCATTGTTATATGGTATCAAGTATTCCTATCCTATTCCTATTGTTATATGGCAAATACTTTTCCCATTGTTATATGGTATCAAGTATTCCTATCTAATACAAATACTTTTCCCATTGTTATATGGTATCAAGTATTCCTATCTAATACAAATACTTTCATATAATAGTAAGTCTCAGTGTTGCCATTGGAAAGATCCCAAAATAGTCAGGAAAATAGACTGGTTGAACAGGAGATCAGATGAAGAATTGAGACCGTCCAGACCACATCACTCGAGATATTAGTATTTACGTGAAGAAGAAGAAGAAGAAGAAGAAGAAGAAGAAAGAAGAAGAAGAAGAAGAAGAAGAAGAAGAAGGGGAAGCAAGAAGAAGAAAGAAGAAGAAGAAGAGCAAGAAGAGAAGCAAAGAGAAGAAGAGAAGAAGAAGCAAGAAGTAGAAGAAGAAGCAAGAAGAAGAAGAAGAAGAAGGGGAAAGCATGAAGAAGAAGAAGAAGAAGAAGAAGAAGCAAGAAGAAGAAGAAGAAAGGGAAGCATGAAGAAGAGAAGAAGAAGAAGCAAGAAGAAGAAGAAGAAGAAGAAGAAGAAGAGAAGGGAAGCAAGAAGAAGAAGAAGAAGAAGAAGAAGGGAAGCAAGAAAAGAAGAAGAAGAAGAAGAAGAAGAAGAAGACGCAAGAGAAGAAGCAAAAAGAAGAGAAGAAGAAGAAGAAGCAAGAAGTAGAAGAAGAAGCAAGAAGAAGAAGAAGAAGAAGGGGAAGCATAGAAGAAGAAGAAGAAGAAGAAGAAGAAGAAGAAGAAGAAGAAGAAGAAGAAGAAGAAGAAGAAGAAGAAGAAGAAGAAGAAGAAGAAGAAGAAGGGAAGCAAGAAGAAGAAGAAGAAGAAGAAGAAGAAGAAGATGGGGAAGCAAGAAGAAGAAGAAGAAGAAGAAGAAGAAGAAGAAGAAGAAGAAGAAGAAAAGAAGAAGAGAAGAAGAAGAAGAGAAGAAGAAGAAGAAGAAGAAGAAGAAGAAGATGGGGAAGAAGAAGAAGAAGAAGAAGAAGAAGAAGAAGAAGAAGAAGAAGAAGAAGAAGAAGAAGAAGAAGAAGAAGAAGGAAGAAGAAGGAAGAAGAAGAAGAAGAAGAAGAGGAAGAAGAAAAGAAGAAAGAAGAAGAAGATGGGGAAGAAGAAGAGAAGAAGAAGAAGAAGAAGAAGAAGAAGAAGAAGAAGAAGAAGAAGAACTCGCCAGCATTGAGGATTGCGTGGATGCACCAATTTGGAGTCTTGAAAAAAAAGAAGATAAAACAAAGAAACTTGACAGATTAATTACAACAACCTCTAACAGAGATAAGTACAGAAATAACAAGGACAGACAGGAAAAGAAGAATTTTCAAACCTAGAAAAACAAAACAAAACAAAAATGGGTATAAAAGCAATTGTATAGATACATCAAACGACAAACTAAAGAAAATTGCACACGAGATGACCATGGCATGTCTGCTAATGGGAAACCTAAAGAGAGAAAGTGAATCTCTATTAATAGCAGCACAACATAACAACATATAGACAAATTATATCAGACCTAAAATCAATAATACGCCGGGGAACAGCAAGTGAAGTGTATGGTGATAGAGAATTGAAACAGCCAATTAGTTAATACACAGTTTAAGCAGCAAGCATGACTGAGGGGGAATGGAATTCTTTGGGAATTGTGCAACACTGAACATACTAATAAACGATACGTGCAGAAACAAGAATTTATTATATATACTAGTACAAAATAAAAAATACCCTCCGGGCGATGTAAAAATAGATTTTTGAAACATATTACCTGAGGGTTGGGAGTTAAAAATTCAATGTCAGCGAGTTTGTACCCTAAGTAAAAGTAAAGTCGTCAGGGTGGCCTAATGTCGGTATCAGCCAGACAGCGAAGGAGTCTATCCCCTTTTTACTAGCGCTAGACCAAGGAGATTATTTTAGCTTCTGAGGCGAATAGACAAACCTACCATCAGCTCCTTACTTTACCGCACAGATCCCTGTGCTACTCATACGCTGAGTTGGCGAGGGCCGGTATCGAACCAGGAAACTTGTGATTCCTAGCCGAATGCTATACCGACTGAGCTAAACCGAAGTAAAATCATCAAGTTCCTTAACGGATTAAAAAATAAAACAATTTGAAATGTAAACTTTAAATATATATTAAAATAAACAAACTATATATAGATATATAATATCAGTCATGTATTTATTAAAACTTGTTTTAAA
>CM042138.1:11145169-11180169 GCA_023376005.1 Doryteuthis pealeii | reverse complement strand
ATTGGCTTTTCCGATAGATCTTGATGCGTTGAATTCATTGATGCCAATGAAAGCGCTCAATTCGAATTGGTGGAGATATAATCCCTGGACCCTCCCCCACCCCCGATAGTCCCTTAAAATCATTTATTTTCGTGCAAATTTTAGGTGTCGATTTTATTGGCTTTTCTCATAGCTTTCGATGCGTATATAAACAAGGTACCAATGAAATGGCTCTATTTTGGGAAATGACGGATATATGAGGGTTCAAAGATCCCATAATTATGCATTAAAAGGCACCAATTTTGGTGAAAATATTAGGTGTTGATTTATTAGCTTTTCCGATAAATTTCTATTCGTAGAATTTCATCGATGCTGAAGAAGGGTGCAGTATCAGGTAGTATTGAGTCACATCACGAGAGGCAAGCCTCTCCGGAAGCCCCAGCGCTTGCAACCAAGCGCATGCACCCAAGCACCAGGTTGTGTTGTGAATTTATGTGACTAATAAGTACCCCAATCCTATGTGTGTCTATGTATAAATATATGTGCACATTATCTATCTATCTATCTATGCATATATATATATATATATGATAAGTTGTAAACAAGGTATGTTTGGAATGGCTTTTTTGCCGACACTTTTTTGGAGAATATGTGCTTAATTAGAGTCGTACCTAATTTTGAAAATTAATTAATTAATAATGAATTAGGCGGGAATGTCTATTTAAATGTATGGCTAAACAAATCGAGAAAAATCAATCTCTGTATGTACATTTCGGCCTATTAGGCCTCATCAGCAGAGCTATAGATAGGAAGGCCGCTCTGTGCGTGATTTGAAACCGGACTGCCAAGCTGACAGGCCGATACCATAACCGCTACACCAAACGGACTTCTTAGATTTTACGATTTGTTTAGAGTAGGTTAATATTCCTCTTCTAGTGACTTTTATTTCCCGCCTAATTCATTATTAATTAATTAATTTTCAAAATTAGGTACGACTCTAATTAAGCACATATTCTCCAAAAAATTGTAGGCAAAAAAGCCATTCCAAACATACCTTGTTTACAACTTATCATATCGTCGTGTAATAAAAATCACACACACACACATATATATATATATATAAATATTATATATATATATATATATATCCCTGCACCTTTTGATCTATCTATCTATCTACGCCCATCCGTCCTAGCCAGTCCATGTCATTTTCTATTCAACCTTTCTTTTCCCCGTACCTCCATTAAATGAAACTCCACATTCCCAATCGTACGGGAGCGGAAAACGCGAAAAAGGTGTCAAAAAGAAATTCAACAGAATCAAAACTTACGAATTTACAAAATCACAGTATCTCAACGGATGTTGGGGTTGGGTGGGGCACGTTAAAGTCTCTCTTTGTATGGGGTGCGGCCAATAAGTAACACAATACTACATGCGGATGGTCGTTGGCTCGCATGGAGCTCATCCATCCTTTGACACTTATTGTTTAGTGATACTGGCTGTCTACACCCCCACCTTAACAGAAAAGCTGAGGCATGTGTGACGGAGGTGCCAGTTTAGTTGCCAGCAAACTGACCATCAAACAGGGTAGTACTAGTTTACATAGTATTAATAGAGAGTCACAAGGAAGATCTGACCTTACATCCGATCAATCGGCTGGTCACGTCCAGCCCTATTACCTATATAATTATCCCAACCCTATTGCCCTTATGGCAAGCCCCAACCTCTTTTTATCATATGGGTGCTAGAAGGCGGTGACTGAGGGTCTACATGTCCTGAGAATGACGTTAAACTCTATCTGATGGTGAGGTTCCAGTTTGGGAGGTTTGGGGAATGTGGAGCACCACTTCATCACCATTGCTCCCTGGTCCACTCTGACCCGGAGTGGTAGTACCTGTTAGGGTCCCATCTATGTGTTAAATAGAAAAACATGAGTTGATAAACAAAATTGTATTATCCATTAAGAATTGATTTTTTTTTTCAAAACTATATCGGCATTAAATGACCCATTGAGGTTGATATGCCGTAAAACAAAACAAAACCAAAAAGTGACCTTACATATACAGAGTTAAGATTACCATCAAAATTGAAAAAGCCAATAAATCAACACCTAACATTTTCACCAAAATTGATGCTTTGTAAGGCATAAATAGGGTATATTTTGCACCCTCATATCTCCGTCAATTCATAAAATAGAGCGATTTCGTTGGTACCAAGATCGTCCATGATTTTTTTAATTTCAAGTAGTTGAGGTTATGACAATTCCTCCCCCATGCAACAGAAATTAATTCATACTTTGTCTTTGTTAAATCTTTTATACAACTTGTTTGCTTTGAAAAAACATTATGTTATTATATTTAAGTGAATTTCCTCTTACGTTTATCTTCATTGCTTTTTAAAGGGTGAATTAAATTATTCTACATTTCTGCTTCTGTTTTTCCTTTCGAGATTGATTGCTCATGTTGTTTTCATTTAGAACACGTTGTACATGTTTCTATCCACCTGCTTTTAACGCAGTTTCATATTTTATTTTTGTCTATTCAAAGTGTTGCTACTTTGGTTCACAGACAATCTATGGCAACCTAATATTGGGGTTTATTTAAAATCGTCGGAAGTTGGTCTTCTCATAAAATATATAGGTAAATTGCTGCACTATCTCTCTTTCTACAGAGTTAAATTATTTCTTTCTAAGAATGAATATGAGAGAAAAACATTACCATTATCATGTTCACCACGATTTCAATTCTGAATCTTTAGACATTTAAATTGTTTTTATTATTATTTCTGTTATTCTGTCTATACTAGTTGAGATACTTGGTATGCTCTAGTTTTTATGTCATTTATGGTATTTCATTTTATACTTTTGCGGCTCTGTAGATTACGTACGCGTTTATGATATCAAAAGGGTTCTCAAATTTTATCTTTTTAAAAGGGTTTTATAATTTGCTTGAAGCATTGTGTTTATATTGTTTTCTTGGTTGGTTTTTGAAGGCTATCACAATGGAAGTGTCAAGAAAAAAGAAGGTAACAGTGGTGTTGTTTGTTAACCTGGGATTTATTCTCAATTCTTAATATTTCGGGATAAAAATCCCTTCTACAGAAGATTACTAGAATTGAAGTGGCTGCTAGTTGCTGTTTATTTGTATTGTCTCATGTCTTCCAAATTCTGTTGGGGGGGGGGCTTATTTATGTGTGTGTTTGTGTGTGTAAGTGTGTGTGTGCGCGCTTATGTCTGTGTGTCTGTTCATTTCCTTTCCTTTCTTTTTTTTGTCTGTCAAATTGAATCATGGCTACCAGGAGGCATCAATGTGTGAACAACTCAAGTGTGTTCTAATATATTTGTGGATAGTGCACGCTCATTCATTAGGGGCGCAATATAATATTGTTTGTGAAGCGAACCTCTAAAGCGAACGTTGGAATTGCTCTTGGAGACCAAGAAAAGGAATTCTCCCCACATATTATGTGTGATATAACTATGAAGAAATGCTGCATGACTGAACGAAAGGGAAATGTAAGGGCTTACCTTTCGTAATTCCCATGGCCTGGCTCCCGCAGTCATCCTTGTATCTCATCAGCAATCCGACCTACTCTTCTCTCTCGTGAGATACCAGTTTCAATCTTCACTGAATTTCCTCTATCTGAACAAGAGCGTATAGATGAAATACAAGAAATTGACCATGCAACTCAAGAAATACTCCAAGGATTATGCTACAAGAAATTTCTTACCTCCTCAGCAGTTTAACCAGCTATATATATAAATATATATATATATATATATGTATAGAAGAGAGAGAGAGAGAGAGAGAGATAGATAGATAGATAGATAGATAGATAGAAGTGCGTGGTGTAATGGTTAAAGTCATGGGAATGACTCGTCGTCCGAGTTTAAATCCTTGATGTGGTAATTGCATTTCACTTAGCGCTAATACCCTTGGGAAAGGTATTAATTCTACTCTCCCTCCAGCTATGGATAAATATCAGGGCAGACTGGGCTCTTTAACCTTGGTTAGGCAACCACTCTAGAAGAAGGAAAACTCTGAATTCAAACCTGTGAACTCCGCTTAAGAAATTGACCTTGTGTCGCATCCTGCTTGTGCGGAGGGGTTGTAAATATATATATATATATATATATATATATATATATAATATTATATATATACAGTCTGCTTTCTATCGAGAAACGTATCACTCAAATTTTCCGATTCAGATTTCCCTCATCATTGGTAAGGACATTTTTGGTTTGTGGTTCATGGATTTTACGCTTTGAAAGTATGTGTGTTTTTGTTAACGCATATTTATACGGTTGCTTCTGTTACTCATTTGTAGAACTATGGTGTTTGAATCAGAAATTATCGATCCCACATTGGTCTAGTGCGTTTTCAGTTAGCAGTTTTCTTTAGGATATTTCTCAAGGTCTGATGGTTTTTCCAGTTTCAAATACAAGTACGTTCTCTCACACATCAGTTATATTTGATTGTGGTTAGCCTTCTTTTTCTTCTCCTCCTTCTCCTTCTCTTTCTTCTCCTTCGTGATTATTATTATTATTATTATTATTATTAATTTACTATTGTTAACATTAAGATCATCGTCATTATTATTATTATTATTATTATTATTATTATTATTATTATTATTATTATTATTATTATTATATCAGTTTTTCACATCAGCATTAGCAGTTGAGTAACATGATATTACAGAGCAACCCAGATAATATAGAACCCAAATTATTTATTTATTTTCCCATTAAACTAACCGTAAACCCCAACCATAACCCTAACCCTAATCCTAAACCCTAACCCTAACCCTCTTTGGACTTAAACTTTAAAAAAATTAAAATTAAAATTAACAGTTTTATTACAAAATTTTGTGGGTTCTGTTTTTTCTGGATCACCCTGTAATATCATGTTACTCAACTAGGGGGTTAGGGTTAGGAATAGGGTTTAGGGTTAGTTTTAGGGTTTAGGGTTAGGGTTAAGGTTAGGGTTTTGGGTTAGTTTAATGGGAAAATAGATAAATAATTTGGGTTCTGTTTTTTCTGGGTCACTCTGTAATATCATGTTACTCAACTAGGAAATAATCCAAAACGTTATTAAGTGATGAATTAACTATGCAACATATATTGTATATTTGATAAATAAGCTCACTGTGAAAAACAAATTGAATCTTAGGAAGTTTGTAGATAATGTTAAATTAAAATTATAAAGATTGATTATTTTTATTAAATTAAAACAAACAATATAAATATGTTTTAAATGTTATCTATTCTTTTTCGGAAGTGGCATATAAATCTTTTCATTGTCCTTTAATTATCCATGACGTCACACTTCCGAAAATCTATCGCTCAAATATTCCGAATATATAGGCACATTTTTATATCGAATGAGATATATTTCATTCTAATGTGTGTATAAGTAATATTAATACACATTCAACACTATGTGAGTTTTTCACACCAGCGTTAGCTGGTGGTCTTTCACTGGAGTTTTGGTGAAAGCAAATCTCGTCATGTCTCCAGGACTCTCCTGAGTACTGTAGCTGATTTCAGCAATGCTGTTGTCTAGATGGTCTCAATTCTTCCTCTGATTCATCCAGTCTGTTTTTAAACTTTTAAGCACCGTTCAAAGTGTTGTATTGTCCTTGCCCTAAAAAGGAAGCTTCCGACAGAGGAACAAAGAAAAAGATAAAAATATATATTTAAAAAGAAAGAGAAAGCGGAAGAGAGGTTTTCCGGTCAAGGAAGGAGGGAGAAGATAAAGAAATATATAACAAATGTCCGTTATCAGATCAAAAGATAAAAATGCGTAGGCATATTAGCGGATGTAAAAACCAGATCGAAAGATAAAGATGCGTATGCGTGTTCTTAATATAAAAGCCAGAGGGTCGAGCCGACAGACAGATCCCAGCGACAACCGAGAAGATAACGTCGTCTCCAGTTAACCCTCGGCATTTTCCACTGTGAACACTCGTCGCCGTCTTCGCCAGCCACCGGCATTTTCATCGTGAAGCTCTACGGCCGCTCACCTACCTACACGCCAAAGAGAAATAAAGAAGGGTCCTATTTTTGTATATACGTGTATGTTGTTTATTGAAGTCCAGTAGTCGGTAGTAGCCGACTACTACATATATCGCTTTTGGTACTGTGACAATATCGCAACGTAACAAAAGTACACCAAATATAATTGGTATCATTTTCATCTCATATTTCACATACTGGTTGCGATTTTCCCCCCTCAACGTAAGCTGATGGTTTTTCACTGAAGTCTAAGTGAAAATATGACCCACAAGTCAACAGGACTCTTCTCATTATTCTAGCTGACCTTAATAATTCTGTTGTCTGGATAGTGTCAATTCTTATGATTTCCAATGTACCTAGTCTGTTTTCTAAA
The DNA here is from genome assembly GCA_023376005.1 of Doryteuthis pealeii. NCBI lineage: Eukaryota > Metazoa > Mollusca > Cephalopoda > Myopsida > Loliginidae > Doryteuthis > Doryteuthis pealeii. The sequence goes on along the minus strand of CM042138.1, from coordinate 11,173,801 downwards.
CACTTAGGGACCGTGTTAAGTGCACCAACTACAATTGGAGTCACTTTCACCCTCATATTCAACAGCTTTGTCAATTCACAGGCAAGGCCCAGGTATTTATCCATTTTTTTCCATTATTTTCCTTCAACTTCACTCTGTGATCTGCTGGAACCTCAAAGACCACCAATTGACACGTTCTCTTTCTTTTTTTTCTTTTTTCTTTTTTGTTAATCATCATTAGGTCTGTTCTCCTGGCTGGGATAGGGTGATCTGTCTTTATCTCAAAGTCCCAGAGAATTTTATGCGTTTAATTCTCAAGGACAGATTTGGAGCGATTTCAAAGAGAGAGGGAGAGAGAAAGAAAGAGAGGAGAGAGAGAAGAGAGAGAGAGAGAGAGAGAGAGAGAGAGAGAGAGAGAGAGAGAGAGAGTTAAATCAAGATTATTATATTTTTTACGTACTGAAATATTTTTGAAATAGCATTGAAGTAAAGGTATCAAACGTAGTAAAAATTAAATTATCATTCCGTTGTATTTCCACAGGTCCTGCTAGTTTAAAATATTTTAACTAGTGATGCGATTCAAGCAGTTCACCACGGTTCGCACGAACCGTTTATTAAAATGAGTCGAGTTCACATAAGCGATTTTTAAATTCCCCTGACTACTTGAATTGTCGTTAATGACTGATTTATTACGCCAGGAATGGAATAAGCTCACATGATGTTTTCACTTGAGCGGTTAAATGACATCTGATAGAAGAGATCAACGAGTGAGTCACAGGTGTCCGAGTCAACTCTAAGGGAAATGGTTGAAATCGATTTTGAAATAACAATCGCGCTAATTTGGACCAATCAAGACGCAGATTCACACTTTAAAGAATTTCTTTGTAACCCAATCATGAACTTCAGTCAGATTTTAAATAGACTCAGCAAGACCTGTGGATATACCACAGTGGGATAATGTAATTCTTACAGCGTTTGATACGTTTACGTAAGTGTTACGTTCTTATGGGCCATCCTGTAGGATTCAAGCAAGAGCGCTTGTCCTGCGGAATCCTTGGTAAAGAATCCTTTGGTTGTTCCTTGGTGCTCCTCAGTATTGTAAGTTCCTTCGTCAATGATTGCAAATGGACGTCTGTCAGTATCAGCTATCAAGTAGTCAATTATTCACGCATTATGGTTGTTGATTGGCGGAGGAATAAAACATGTGACCTCGCCCAATCTATAGATTTAGGTGGTGTATTGTAGGACGGCTTATATCGCCAAATAATCCAACAATAAGGACTATTGCTAAATAGTTCAATATGCAAAGAATAAAATAATCTTGATTTGACTCTCTCTCTCCTCTCTCTTCTCTCTCTCTCTCTCTCTCTCTCTCTCTCTCTCACACACAGCACACACACACACACACAGAGAGAGAGTCTTTTTATCTTTACTTCTTAGCATGTTTTCTGTATGTTCGATTGAAATAGATTAGAGTTATTGAAATAATTGATCTCATGGTCATAACAAAATACCAGTATGTCTGGAGTATTTGACGCATCCAACTGCACCTTTACAAAGGAGTAAGACGCCCTCCCCCAAATTGAACTCGGGAACTTTCTTGTCGTAGTCGGGAACCTTCTTGTCGTAATCAGGAGCAATCCCGGAACTTTGAACCCAACCCTTTATTCAGTCCACGGGAGTATCCTGTTCTCATTCCGCTAACCATAGCTGGGGTAGGAGTTGTGTTAATCATTTCTCTATGTTACTGCCGCTGCTCATGATTGAACCCGGAATCCAGAGATAACTTTCACTTAGAACTGTCTTAACCTAACTACCTTATCCACTAGGCCATGTGTTCGAGATTGCTTCGCAAAATTTGCAAGGTTTCTATTATTTTGGTTAATGTGCTTTGTGTCCGCCCTCCGAAGTGTGTTGGTTGGTCGGCTTCTTGTTTTTATGAGTGGCTCTGTATGTTTCTTGGGGTTTTTGTGTGTCTAGTTAGGTTATGTTTTTGCAGAAGTGTATTTTTGTTTTATTATTAGTCAGTTCTGAGTTAGTTTTTCCATCGTTCGTTGGAGAATGCCCACGTATGTAAATGGTTTGATGTGGTTTTGTTTTCCTTTCGGTGCTTTCGTTTCTTTTGACGAATTTCTGAGGTGTGTTTGTTTATGTTCATTAAACGATTTTGTTGTCTCGCATTTTTTTTGGTTTCGTTGATTTGTTTTAATGTTGGGTTTCCAGCGTAGTTTTCTCTGGTGTGTGGTGTGGTGTGGTGTGTGTGTGTCTCTCTCTCTCCTCTCTCTCCCTCTCTCTCTCTCTCTCTCTCTCTCTCTCTCTCTCTATATATATATATATATATATATATATATATATAGAGAGAGAGAGAGAGAGAGAGAGAATATGGTTAATTAATGCCTGAAGAAGATATCAGAAGATGTGAAACAAGTGTCGCAAATGTAAAATAATAATAATTTAAAAAAATAACATAATCCATTTTGTGGACCTTCTTTTTTATAAAACATTTAATTTTCTACCGTTGGTACCATAAAAAAACTTTAATATATATATATATATATATATATATATATATATATATATATATATATATATATAATATATAAATGTCCAGAGAAGAAATCTTCCTTACGACACAAGAGTTTTATTTAAAGAATACCTGTCGCAGTTTGAGAGCTCAATGTGTGCTCTTAATGTTAGAGTCACAGAGCAAATATATGAGTAAAAAAATAACAAAAGAGTTAGGGATATCTATAATTCTAATCTCTAAGTTCTTTGTTATTTCTTACTGATTATTTTGCTCTGTGATATATATATATATAATATATATATAAGGTATATATATATATATATAAATATAATATATGTGTTGTGTTGTGTGTGTGTGTGTGTGTGTGTGGTGAGAGAGAGAGAGAGAGAGAGAGAGAGGAGTGTGATGTGTGGTGTGTGTCTGTGTGGTATGTGTATGTATAACAGATTTGCCATTAATAAGCCCAGGTTATATACAACCAACGATCAGTAGTTCAATCAGTGTGACATGAACATTTAAATGCATTCAACAATTTACAGAATTCATTCATGAATTTACATTAATTCAACTTATTTTGTCACTCATGTATATAATTTCTGTCGTCTTGATATACTTACAAACCCATGCGTTAAGCCGATGTAATTGAAGAAAAAAATAGTCAAATTTCATATTTTTTTAAAGTTTGTTTATTTCATCCCCGAAGCCTATATAGATTTTATTTAACTAGAATATATATATGTTACGAAACATATCAGTTATTTCTACATGCTGCCACTGGCTAATTTGAAAACATGGAAAAATAAAATAATTTTATTTGTCATACGTATATATAAGTATATATAATATTATATATATATAATATATATATATATATATGGAAATTATATATATGCTAGATATGACTAATGTAATATATATTCTTGCTAAGGCGATTACAGCTAAAATATCGTATCATTGGCATATGTGAATATAGTGGGTTTGCTTTTGTACGTAAAAAAATGAGGAAAATATGACTCGTAACGGAGAAAAACATCAGGATCATCCCAGCTGGTTCTTTAATATAAAAATATCTGATTATTTTGCTCGCAAAAGCCTATATTCAACGTTGGCGACACGTCGTGTAATAGTTACCGTTATATGAAATGGACAGGAGGAGACGAGTTTAAATCCTGGACGAGTCTGTCTGCATTACAGAAAGCGCTAATAACCTGGAGAAAGGTATGGATCCAATTATTCTCTCTCCAGCTATCGGTGAATAGTAGGACAGATTAAGTTCTTTAACCTTGGTTGGACAATCAGTCTTGGTAAAAGAAAAACTCTGAGTTCTAACCTGTTAAACACCGCTTAAGAAATTGACTTTGTTCCATATCTGCTCGTGTGGTGGGTCTCGTATATATATATATATATATATATATAATATATATAGTATATATATGGGGAGCTATATCAAATCAACTTAGATTTATATAGGCCCCAATTTTGGTCGAAATAGATTTAACATGGAATTACGGTGTTGAGTTCTTCCTTCCTTTCTATGATATATATATATATATATATATATATATATATAATATATATAAACCTAATGGTTCTTAGTTCGATACCGGTCCCCGCCAACTCAGCGTATGAGTAGCACAGGGATCCATGCTGTAAAGTAAAGAAATGATGGTAGGTGTGACGGTCCACCTCAGGCGTAAAAACAATTTCCTTGGTCTAGCGCTAGTGAAAAGGGGATATACTCCCTCGCTGATTGGCTGGTACCAACATTAGGCTGCCCCGACGACTTTACTTTATTAATTTAATCTAATCGGTTTGGCGCACGACAACATTTCTAAAAAATCAGCTGATTATTAGTTACATAGATACTGCCATACCAGTATCGGAATGTCCCATTATTCGGATTGATTTTTTTTATCAAGTAAATATTTCTCCGACATATTTCACCATTTTTTTCCTTCCCACCAAATATCTCCACTTTGGCCCTATATTGGGCTAGACAGGCGGTCGGAGAGGCCCCCTCCGATCAATCGGCTTGTCACGTCAAGCCCTAGCACCTATATGATTTTCCCAACCCTATTGCCCTTATGGCAAGCCCCAACCCTTTTTATCATATTGGTGCTAGAAGGCGGTGGCTGCTGGTCTACATGTCCTGGAATGACGTTAAACTCTATCTGATGTTGAGGTTCCAGTTTTGGAGGTTTGGGGAATGTGGAGCCACCTTTCATCACATTGCTCCCTGGTCCACTCTGACCCGGAGTGTTAATACCTGTTAGGGTCCCATCTATGGGTTAAATAGAAAAATGTATTTATAAAAAAATTGTATTATCCATTAAGAATTGATTTATTTCAAAACTTTATCGGCATTAAATGACCCACTGAGGTTGATATGCCGTAAAACAAACCAAACCAAACCAACCAATATCTTTTAAATTATTTTTCTTTCTTTTCTCTTTCATCCGATTCCAAACCTAAATCCTAAATTAAAAATTACTAAAACATTGTTTGAGATCCCTAATTATTTTTGTATATATTATATATATATATTATTATATATAATAATTATGATATATATTATATATTATAAACACGTTTGTTTGTTTACTTAACTCATACTGTCGTGTAGTAAGTCAATAAAAGTGGAATATAAATAAGTTTCAAAACGAACGAAGAATGTGGGAATGGCAAGCTAGTGTAACGGTTAGAGACTTCGCATGTCAGCTTGACAGTCGAGGTTTCGAGTCACACACGGAGCAGTCTCCCATGTCTATAACCTTGCTGATGAGACCTAATAGGTCGAAATGTACATTGAGGGATTGAAATTTTCACGATTTGTTTAGCCTTACATTTGAACATATGTGCCCGCCTAAAATTCATTAATTATTAACTAATTAATTTTCAAAATTAGGTATAACTTCAATTAAGCACATATCCTCCAAAAATTGTCGCTTAAAGCCATATAAAAATAAACACGTGTTTGTTTACTTAACTCATATATATATATATATATATATATATATAGTATATATATTATATATATAATAAACGTAATCCAAAAGTTCAGAAAATAAATCTTCCTTACGACATAGGATTTTTTTTTTAAACAACTTGTCGCAGTTTGAGAGCTCAATGTGTGTTCTTATTGTTAGAGTCACAGAGCAAATTTATAATTAAAGAAATAACAAAAGACTTAGAGATTTTGCATATAGACTATTTCGGGGAGCTTAGACAAAGTGTCTAATTGTCCCGACGCATCTGATGAGTCGGGAGAATTAGATAAGATAATAATTATTGGAGAATGAATAATGGTAAATAAAAGAGATAATGGAATTATATATATAATATATATATATATTATATATATTATATAATGTACTGTTAGACCCAAGCCATCAGGAATATTTGTATTAAAAAATGGTATTATAAAAAGCAAACTCTTTTCTTTCGGGGCACTAAAAGATATCAGTTACTTTACCATGGCCACCGATGACGTAAAAAAAATAAAAAAATAAAAATGAAAAAAAAAGCAAGAAAAAAAGTTAAGAAAATAAAGAAAAATATTCTTAAGGGCGTTTCTTGAGGTCAGCATTGGGAGGTCAAGGTCTACAATTAGTATTTTCTTTTCTTTTTTTTTTTCGGCTTTTGTGAAAATGTTACAATGTTGAACCATCCATCTTTCTATCATAATTAATATGAATTTATCTGAATCTTGCATCTTTCATCGTGTTATGAAAAAAACATTGTGAGTGTTGGAAGAAATGATTTGTTGTATTCAACAAGCTCCAAATATTTCAATCTATTTGTATTCAGTCATTTCTCAAGAATACAGTCGTTCTGTGGTTATTTCTGCTGACTTCTGTATCAAAGAAATATTGAATTGCTGACGTTCTTTGCGTAATTCTTTAGAGAAACTGAATTTAATTAAGTCTATTTACTTAAATCTTTTATGCATTTTATTTCATATATCGTTCGTTGAATCAATCGAGTCAGTTTGAAGATTTGAGACTAAGTATCAAAAAAAAGAAAGGAAGAAAAGTCTCAGGAAAAAGAAAGAAACAAAGCAACAATGAATATATAGGGAAGAAAAGTATAGAGTGAAAGAAAGAAAGAAAGAAAGAAGAAAGAAAGAAGAAAGAAAGAAAAATATCTTGGTAAGTAGAAGACCAAAAGAAAGAAATTTACGGAAAAGAAAGAAAGAAAGAAATTTACGGAAAAGAAAGAAATTTACGGAAAAGAAAAAAAGAAAGAAATTAACGCAAAAGAAAGAATGAAATGAACGGAAAAGAAAGACATAAATTAATGGAAAAGAAAGAAAGAAAGAAATAAAGAAAGAAACAAAGAAAGAAAGAAAAAAAGAAAAAAAGAAATTAACGGAAGAAAGAAAGAAAGAAAGAAAGAAAGAAAGAAATGAACGGAAAAGAAAGAATGAAATGAAAGGAAAGAAAGAATGAAATGAACGGAAAGAAAGACATAAATGAACGGAAAAGAAAGAAGAAATTAACGGAAAAGAAAGAAAGAAATAAGAAATAAAGAAACAAAGAAAAATGAAAAAAGAAAGAAATTAACGGGAAAGAAAGAAAAAATAAAATAAAGAAACAAAGAACAAAGAAAGAAAGAAAGAAATTAACGGAAAAGAAATAAAGAAGAAAGAAAGAAAGAAGAAAAAGAAAAGAAAAGAAAGAAAAGAAAAAGAAAGAAAGAAGAAAAGAAAAAAAAGAAAGAAATTAATGGAAAGAAAGAAAGAAAGAAAGAAAGAAAGAAAGAGGGGAAAGAAAGAAAGAAAGAACAAAGGAAAAAGACTTGGAAATGAGAAGAACTAAATAAACAACAAAGACAGAAAGAAAAAAAAAAGAAAGAAATACTTTGAAATTAGCAGAACGAAATAAACGAGAAAGAAAGAAAGACGCAAAGAGATACAAAGAAACAGATAAAGAAAGAGATAAGAATGAAAGCATTGATAAAATGAAAATGACAGTAAAAACAAAAAGAACAAAAGAGACTAAATGTTAACGAATATATATTTTCTTGAAACCCTTCATTTAGAAAGTTTTTCAAATAAATAGCCCATATTTCTATGGATTCGCGTCTTTCAAATACCTACTTTTTAACCCGGTCTTTTTAGATGAATATTGCTTTTCAATTTATAATTCATCTTGGTAAATTGCAATCTCTTAGAAAAATGCTTATTATTTACCTTCCCATTTGCAGTCGGATGTTGTAAAAGAAAAAAAGGGGTTAACAAGGAAGAGCTTACATACGGCATTTTTTATGGCTAAAAGGAACTAGCATTGTCATCAATCCATATTTTATGACAATGTCGTCCGGCCTTTAAATAACATGAACACACTATTCATTATGGGTTTATTTACGGCATGTCATTAACTTCTTTTGAATTTTCAGGGTTTATAATGTGCAGACCTATATTAACCAAATATAGCGCGTGGTTTAATGGTTTAAATCATAGGAAATGGACTCGTCGCTCCGAGTTCAAATCCTGGGCTTGGTAATTGCATTTCACTTAGCGCTAATACCCTTGGGAAATGTATGAATTATACTCTCCCTCCAGCTATGGATACATAGTAGGGCAGACTGGGCTCTTTAACCTTGGTTATGCAACCGGTCTAGGAGAGGGAAAACTCTGAATTCAAACCCGTTGAACTCCGCTTAAGAAAATGAGCTTGTGTAACATCCTGCTCGTGCTGAGGGGTTAGTAAATATATATATTAACCAAATATATTTTTAAAGGTTAAAATATATACACTCTGTCTCTCTTTCTCTCTGTCTCTGTCTCTGTCTCTGTCTCTCTCTCTCTCTCTCAAAGTCTCTATCTCAGAGTTTCTCTCTCTACTGCAAAACCCAAAACTATGTATATTTTTTTCATTTTTCCGAGTGTGTTAAATGAAAACGTATTTGCATTCGAAAGTGGTCGGGGCGGCCTAAAGTCGGTATCAGCCAATCAGCGAGGGAGTCTATCCCCTTTTCAATAGCGCCAGACCAAGTAGATTGTTTTTGGCATCTTAGGTGGAGCGCCACACCTACCATAAGCTCCTTACTTTACCGCACAGATCCCTGTGCTACTCATACGCTGAGTTGGCGAGGACCGGAATCGAACTAAGAACCATGTAGGTTTTTTTTTTTTGTATGTGTGTGTGTGTGTGTGTGTTGTAGATGATATGGGTGCTATATTTATAAGAAGATAGTGCTCAATATCAATGATAGAGCATTTATATTGAAGTTAAGGTAGCGTGGACATGGAGTAAACTCCTTGTTACTGACAGATTATCGTCTATGTTAATCTTCCAAAACTGAAGATCGAATAGTCAAGACACAAGGTGTTGAGTCCGTGTCTACGCTATCTTAACTCCATTCTTGTAGTTTTCATTTTATTTGCCTTTCATTTTCTTTTAATATGTTTTATTTTTTATAAATCATTTTAATTTTTTAATAATTGTTTAAAATATCTTATTTCATTGATTTTCTGCCCTTATATTATTTATTTAACTCTTCTTATGAGAAATTAGGGGTGTACATTGTTTTTAAGGGACAAAAATTGGTTGTGGATTTTATTAGACGGTGATCTTTGCTGCCCTTCGCCAATTTTCCTTTAAAAATGACGTGCACTCGGTAACGAACATACAGTCATAATCTTTCTTCTGTCTGTCTGTCTGTCTGTCTGTCTGTCTCTCTCTCTCTCTCTCTCTCTCTATATATATATATATATTAATATATATAAAGAAAATTTTTCACCCAAAGATACATCTTGATGAAGGTTTAATGAACCGAAATGTTTAAACATCGATAATTTAAATTTATCCTATTTCGGAACACTTGTTTTCAAATTTTCTTTATATTGTCGGATTTATTTTCCATATTTACTCCCTATATATATATATAATAATTATTATATATATAATATATATATATATATATATATATATAACTATCCTGAATAATGAATAACTATATCAATAAGAATTTAAGTTAAAATCTATTAATCTGAATTAGTCTGCTTTCTTCCAACCTCTTGGAAAACCTCGGTATTGTTTCCAGGTTCGATACGGCCTTCGCTAACCCTGCAAATTTTTAGCACACAACAAAAACAATGTCTCTGGTCTAGTGCTAGTGAAAATGGATAGGCTCGCTGTCTGGGTAATACCGATAATTGGCCACTCCACCGATTTATTTTGTCATATGACAATGCTACATATTTGCGGATTCATGCTCTTGTGAGATTTACTGACGGCAAATTACATAACAGTATTATTAATTTAGGTTTTGTTTAAGAGCTTCTGATAAGGACTATATCTTGAAGAATGGCATGTCATCGCCCCACCCCCCCAAAATAAATGAAGTATGCTGCTGTAGCAAATGTCTGCCCCTGTTTGAATCGATGTGGGCTCCAGAAAAGTAACTTCCCTTGCTGCAGGTTTTCGTTAGTAGGCCAGAGTATTTAAGTAGTAGTAAGAAGTAGTAAAAATTCTAATTATCTTTCTCTCAGGCCAGTAACGACTTCATATGTTTTAGGCGCCTTTGTGCCCCTTAAACTTAAGTAGGTGGGGGGCTTGCCCCCCCCCCCCAACCAACTCTCACTAAGTGACATTCCTTCAGAAACTCTGTATCATTTGTTAGGACTTAGTCCTATTTCCTTTATAATGTGTTTATGTATCTGCTCTGTATATCTATCTTGTACCTTGTAATGAGAATATGTATTCCTATCGTCAATGTTTTTTTCTCTATGTGCTCAAGATGTAAAGTCTGTTTGTTATTGTCTTATAACTTCATTGCTGGAAGGTTAATTTAAGCCTTCCAAATTATCATAAGAATTGTATATCTTATACTGGAAACGACACTAAATTTCATCTTTGTACTCTGTGGAGATATGGGAAGTGGGATGTAACACTAATGTGAAGTTTACGCCGAACCATATCCATATTTTTAACGGCTAGGGTTAGGCTGACTTCTTTTATACTTACTCTAGTGCGAAGTTTACGCCGAACCATACCATATTTTAACGGCTAGGGTTAGGCTGACTTCTTTTATACTTACTCTAATGCGAAGTTTACCGAACCATATCCATATTTTAACGGCTAGGGTTAGGCTGACTTCTTTTAATACTAATACTAATCCGAAATTAATGCCGAACCATATCCATATTTTTAACGGTTAGGGTTAGGCTGACTCTTTTAATACTTACTCTAATGCGAAGTTTACGCCGAACCATATCCATATTTTTAACGGCTAGGGGTAGGCTGACTTCTTTTAATACTAATACTAATCCGAAATTAATGCCGAACCATATCCATTTTTTAACGGCTAGGGTTAGGCTGACTTCTTTCAACTTACTCTCTAATGCGAAGTTTACGCCGAACCATATCATATTTTAACGGCTAGGGTTAGGCTGACTTCTTTTAATACTTACTCTAATGCGAAGTTTACGCCGAACCATATCCATATTTTTAACGGCTAGGGTTAGGCTGACTTCTTTTATACTTACTCTAATGCGAAGTTTACGCCGAACCATATCCATATTTTTAGGTAGGACTGACTTCTTTAATACTTACTCTATGCGAGTTTACGCCGAACCATATCCATATTTTTAACGGCTAGGGTTAGGCTGCTTCTTTTAATACTTACTCTAATGCGAAGTTTACGCCGAACCATATCCATATTTTAACGGCTAGGTTAGGCTGACTTCTTTTAATACTTACTCTAATGCGAAGTTTACGCCGAACCATATCCATATTTTTACGGCTAGGGTTAGGCTACTTCTTTTTAATACTTACTCTAAATGCGAAGTTTACGCCGAACCATATCCATATTTTTAACGGCTAGGGTTAGGCTGACTTCTTTTAATACTCTCTAATGCGAAGTTTACGCGAACCATATCCTATTTTTAACGGCTAGGGTTAGGCTGACTTCTTTTAATACTTACTCTAATGCGAAGTTTACGCCGAACCATATCCATATTTTAACGGCTAGGGTTAGGCTGACTTCTTTTAATACTATCTATGCGAAAGTTTTAGCCGAACCATATCCATATTTTTAACGGCTATAGGCTGCACTTCTTTTTAATACTTAATGCGAAGTTTACGCCGATATCCATATTTACGGGCTGACTTTTAATACTTAACTAAAGCTTATCCATAATTTTAACGGCTTACTTCTTTAATTTACTCTGCGAAGTTTACGCCGAACCATATCCATATTTTTAACGGCTAGGGTTAGGCTGACTTCTTTTAAACTTATCTAATGCTACGCCGAAATCCATATTTTTAACTAGGGTTTGAATACTAATACTAATCCGAAATTAATGCCGACCATAATCCATATTTTAACGTTAGGGTTAGGCTGACTTCTTTTAATACTTACTCTAATGCGAAGTTTACGCCGAACCATATCCATATTTTTAACGGCTAGGGTTAGGCTGACTTCTTTTAATACTATCTAATCCGAAATTATGCCGAACCATATCCATATTTTTAACGGTTAGGGTTAGGCTGACTTCTTTTATACTACTCTAATGCGAAGTTTACCGAACCATATCCATATTTTTAACGGCTAGGGTTAGGCTGACTTCTTTTAATACTTACTCTTAATGCGAAGTTTACGCCGAACCATATCCATATTTTTAACGGCTAGGGTTAGGCTGACTTCTTTTAATACTTACTAATGCGAAGTTTACGCCGAACCATATCCATATTTTAACGGCTAGGGTTAGGCTGACTTTTTAATACTTACTCTAATGCGAAGTTTACGCCGAACCATATCCATATTTTTAACGGCTAGGGTTAGGCTGACTTCTTTTAATACTAATACTAATCCGAAATTAATGCCGAACCATATCCATATTTTTAACGGTTAGGGTTAGGCTGACTTCTTTTAATACTTACTCTAATGCGAAGTTTACGCCGACCATATCCATATTTTTAACGGCTAGGGTTAGGCTGACTTCTTTTAATACTAATACTAATCCGAAATTAATGCCGAACCATATCCATATTTTTTAACGGTTAGGGTTAGGCTGACTTCTTTTAATACTTACTCTAATGCGAAGTTTACGCCGAACCATATCCATATTTTTAACGGCTAGGGTTAGGCTGACTTCTTTTAATACTTACTCTAATGCGAAGTTTACGCCGAACCATATCCATATTTTAACGGCTAGGGTTAGGCTGACTTCTTTTAATACTAATACTAATCCGAAATTAATGCCGAACCATATCCATATTTTTAACGGTTAGGGTTAGGCTGACTTCTTTTAATACTTACTCTAATGCGAAGTTTACGCCGAACCATATCCATATTTTTAACGGCTAGGGTTAGGCTGACTTCTTTTAATACTTACTCTAATGCGAAGTTTACGCCGAACCATATCCATATTTTTAACGGCTAGGGTTAGGCTGACTTCTTTTAATACTTATACTAATCCGAAATTAATGCCGAACCATATCCATATTTTTAACGGTTAGGGTTAGGCTGACTTCTTTTAATACTTACTCTAATGCGAAGTTTACGCCGAACCATATCCATTTTTAACGGCTAGGGTTAGGCTGACTTCTTTTAATACTAATACTAATCCGAAATTAATGCCGAACCATATCCATATTTTTAACGGTTAGGGTTAGGCTGACTTCTTTTAATACTTACTCTAATGCGAAGTTTACGCCGAACCATATCCATATTTTAACGGCTAGGGTTAGGCTGACTTTTAATACTTACTCTAATGCGAAGTTTACGCCGAACCATATCCATATTTTTAAACGGCTAGGGTTAGGCTGACTTCTTTTATACTAATACTAATCCGAAATTAATGCCGAACCATATCCATATTTTTAACGGTTAGGGTTAGGCTGACTTCTTTTAATACTAATACTAATCCGAAATTAATGCCGAACCATATCCATATTTTAAACTTAGGGTTAGGCTGGCGAATAACACTTTTAATACTTACTCTAATGCGAAGTTTACGCCGAACCATATCCATATTTTTAACGGCTAGGGTTAGCTGACTTCTTTTAATACTAATACTAATCCGAAATTAATGCCGAACCATATCCATATTTTTAACGGTTAGGGTTAGCTGACTTCTTTTAATACTTACTCTAATGCGAAGTTTACGCCGAACCATATCCATATTTTTAACGGCTAGGGTTAGGCTGACTTCTTTTAATACTAATACTAATCCGAAATTAATGCCGAACCATATCCATATTTTAACGGTTAGGGTTAGGCTGACTTTCTTTAATACTTACTCTAATGCGAAGTTTACGCCGAACCATATCCATATTTTTAACGGCTAGGGTTAGGCTGACTTCTTTTAATACTAATACTAATCGAATTAATGCCGAACCATATCCATATTTTTAACGGTTAGGGTTAGGCTGACTTCTTTTAATACTTACTCTAATGCGAAGTTTACGCCGAACCATATCCATATTTTTAACGGCTAGGGTTAGGCTGACTTCTTTTAATACTACAATACTAATCCGAAATTAATGCCGAACCATATCCATATTTTTAACGGTTAGGGTTAGGCTGACTTCTTTAATACTTACTCTAATGCGAAGTTTACGCCGAACCATATCCATATTTTTTAACGCTAGGGTTAGGCTGACTTCTTTTAATACTAATAATCCGAAATTAATGCCGAACCATATCCATATTTTTAACGGTTAGGGTTAGGCTGACTTCTTTTAATACTTACTCTAATGCGAAGTTTACGCCGAACCATATCCATATTAACGGCTAGGGTTAGGCTGACTTCTTTTAATACTTACTCTAATGCGAAGTTACGCCGAACCATATCCATATTTAACGGCTAGGTTAGGCTGACTTCTTTTAATACTAATACTAATCCGAAATTAATGCCGAACCATATCCATATTTTTAACGGTTAGGGTTAGGCTGACTTCTTTTAATACTTACTCTAATGCGAAGTTTACGCCGAACCATATCCATATTTTAACGGCTAGGGTTAGGCTGACTTCTTTTAATACTTACTAACTCTTTTAGGAATGCGAAGTTTACGCCGAACCATATCCATATTTTTAACGGCTAGGGTTAGGCTGACTTCTTTTAATACTTACTCTAATGCGAAGTTTACGCCGAACCATATCCATATTTTTAACGGCTAGGGTTAGGCTATTAAGCCGAACCATATCCATATTTTTAACGGTTAGGTTAGGCTGACTTCTTTTAATACTTACTCTAATGCGAAGTTTACGCCGAACCATATCCATATTTTAACGGCTAGGGCTAGGGTGACTTCTTTTAATACTTACTCCAATGCGAAGTTTACGCCGAACCATATCCATATTTTCTAGGGTTAGGCTGACTTCTTTTAATACTTACTCCAATGCAAAGTTTACGCCGAACCATATCCATTTTTAACGGCTAGGGTTGGCTGACTTTTTTAATACTTACTCTAATGCTAAGTTACGCCGAACCATATTAACGGCTAGGGCTAGGGTGACTTTTAATGATAATACTAATGCGAAATTTACGCCGAACCCTATCCATATTTTTAACGGCAAGGGTAAGGCTAACTTCTTCTAATACTAATAATAATCCAAAATGTACTCCGAACCATATCCATATTTTTAAGGCTAGGGTTAGGCTGACTTCTTCTAATACTAATTCTAGATGCGAGCTGCACAAGACTGCTGCATCTGATCCTAACTAAAATTCCCGAAAAAACACCCACGAGAAAAAAGCTGTACATCCACCTAAATTCATCCGATTAAGACGAACAAGACATGCAGGGCACTGCTGGCTAAAACGGACTTTAACAGGTGTTAATTGTAAGTTTTTGTGATGCCGCATTACATAAAATAAAATTATTAAGTTAGTAGTTGAGATTAGATGTGGGAGGAGCACATAGTCAACCACATCTGGTTGCCAGTTGTTTTACTCAAATCGTAGTGTGTCTTACCAGATGTCAGATGACCTTTCAATATTTACATCGATCTCAGATTTTCCGTACATTGCATCTTCTCCGTTTAAAAAACCTAAAACAACAACAATACAATCTCTTATGTAATAATACTATCTTATTTCATTGCAATAAATTCTTTACATTTTTCACCACAGCAGTCAATTTCCTGAACTAAAAAAAAAATAATTGCCATTTTATGAGAAGTGTTGCGTCCTCTTTAATTTTCGACAGAAACTCCAACAGATAGCAGGAACACAATAACACCATTGGATAGAGCAAGGTTTCAGCTACAAAACGCTGTTTCCTCTACATAGTACCATTGGCTATGTATTTTTCAAGTGATGAACAAAAGACTATATGTCACTCATAAGAAAGCAGCTCTGAAATGTCTCCTAGTTATTTCCATGGTAACTCCAACAGATACAAGGAACACAATAACACCATTGGATAAAGCCAGTTCTCAACTGCAAAACAGTTTTCCACCATAACCACCACCCATTGGCTATGTATTTTTGCCAGTGATGAATAAGAGACTATATGTCATTCTTATTAAGTTATTAAGTTAGTAGTTGAGATTAGATGTGTGAGAAGCACATAGTCAACCACATCTTGTTGCCAGTTGTTTTACTCAAATCGTAGTGTGTCCTACCAGATGTCAGATGACTTTACATCGATCTCAGATGTTCCGTACATTGCATCTTCTCCGTTTCAATTCATATAACTGACGGCACTAATCACGGCGATTCACGGTGTTCAGAACGAATGGTATTACTACTCTGATTATCAATACTTCGAGACCCGGAGTAAATGATGATTATTTCCATGGTCTAGAGATGGCGATTCCCAAATCCTCAACGCCCTTCAGAGTTTTGTCGACAAATTCAACATTGCTGTCAAAGAATTTTCCTCAGCCTTCCCAAAAGTGACTAATGTCTTCCTTTTCAGTTTATGAAATATTCACCAACCACCGATAACCACCGGTCTTCGTCACCATAGTTACAATAGTTTTATTTCTCACTAATTACTTGTATTGAAATACTAATTAGATTCATTATTATTATTTTTAATTATTGACTTTGAAACATTGTTGATGTCACCAGATTTGTTTAGTCCTATTCTATTCTAATCATGACTGATTGATTCGTTGGTTGGTTTTATCGGTATGTCAACCCACCACGGGTTATTTATGACAAGAGGTAAACTTTTGATTTGGTTTATTTGTCAAATGGCTTAGAGGTTCCTTGTTTTTTTTAATGCCAAATACGTCACTGAAGAAATATAGTAATTTTGCTATTTAACCTAAGCTGGGTTTCCAAGGATGTTTCTTGATTTTGACAGAAAGTTGTCTGTAGTTTGTTGCTTAATGAATTCGCTATCGCATAGAAGAATACGTTTATATAGAAAAGTTCAGATTTATTTTCATAATTTTGGAATAATTTTATTCGTTTCAAAACATTGAATATCCAGCAAGACTTTATTAAAAAAAACGTATTATTTTAGACACATAGGCTAGTGGATAAAGGAGTTAGGTTAAGACAGTTCTAAGTGTCAGTTATCTCTTATATCAGGTTATATCAGGTTCAATCCTGGTCATGGGCATCAGTAACATAGAATAATAATTAACACAGCTTAACACCTGTACCCCAGTTATAGTTAGCAGAATAAGAGCAGGATACCCCCGTGGACTGAATAAAGGGTTAGGTTCAAAGTTCCATGATAGCTCCGGATTACGACAAGAAGGTTCTCGATTACCACAAGAATGGCCCCGAGTTCGTAAGAAGGTCATCGAGTCCGGAAAGGAGGTTCCCGAGTCCGACAAGAAATACCCGAGGAAGCGTTGGAAACGTTGTACAGATAACAATGAAGATGAGGACGATAGTCCGTATAATCCAAATAATACTAATTATCAAGCCTCATCTAAAAATAATTCCGTGTAAAAGAAAACGTTTTCGACAAAAAATAATCCAAGAGTTGCCAAGCCGGAAAAACCAACCAACCAACCAACCAACTATGAATCCAAAGATGAATGTCTATCTCGGCTTGTGTGACTGGTTTATATTTCAAGGATCAATTGCATTTTACTTTCTTTTACATTGTCATGTCATTTATAATTTGTGAATATACAATTTGCATGATCAAATAGATGACAGTTCAATGTAGTTACGTGTAGGTTTGTATTTATTCTGACGCAATTGTCTGCATATCATTTATATTTTATGATTGATGCTATAAACTAAACTATATTTACTATTTTGCTGACCTGTCTTATCTTGTCTTTAATTTTGAATGTTCTTAAGGATTTATCATTTTCCTAATGTTGTCTATATCCGTCAATTGTGGATATCGGTAAAAGAAAACGTGTTTTATTTCTTACCATTTTATGTTCGTTGTTATTTCTTTATATCTATATCGAACTCGAGGATTATGAAGTATTTACTTCAGTTTTCGGATATCATTACCCGTAATATTTATTGTTCATCCAACAATCATGTAGGTCTGGGATTAGACCGTCGTGAGACATGTTAGTTTTATTCTACCGATCGGCATGTGTGTTACGTCGGCCGTGGCCACGGCTATCCCATCCAGTTCGAAAGGAACCGCGGGACCGGAGCAACGGTTCGCGTGCTCGCTCGAACGAGCGGCGGTGCCAAGCTGCCTCCGCTCGATAACGGGTCAAAGCCTCTAAGCCGGAACCGCGACCTTTTCGTTCCGCTGGAGCCTGCCATAGACTGCCTCTTCTTTCTCAGTGGTGTCGTCTGGGACTGTAAAATACACCAACTGCACCTCTACATAAAGGTAATATCCCACCAATGAGGCCGGCTGTTAGCCATGATGCTTAAGGATAGAATCCTGTCCATGGTATGCAACACTCCACTTTATCATATATGTGCTAGTGGTGGCTGATTACCCCTTTATCATTATTACTCAGCATGCCTACTCTGACCCGAAATGGGGTAAGACTCCCCCAATGGGGCCACCTGTTGGCCGTGGGTGGAGAGCCGTGATGCTTAAGGATAGAGCCCAGGTGGATGAGCAGTTCATGACTTGCAATAATCCACTTTGGTCCTATCTTGGGATAGACGGGTTGTCGGAGAGGCCCCCTCCGATCAATCGGCTGGTCACATCAAGCCCTAGCACCTATATGATTTTTCCAACCCTATTGCCCTTATGGCAGGCTCCAACCCCATTTTATCATATGGGTGCTAGAAGGTGGTGACTGAGGGTCTACATCTCCTGGGAATGACGTTAAAATCTCTCTGATGGTGAGGTTCCAGTTTTGGAGGTTTGGGGAATGGGGAGGACCCCTTCATCACCATTGCTCCCTGGTCCACTCTGACCCGGAGTGGTAGTACCTGTTAGGGTCCCATCTATGGGTTAAATAGAAAAACATGAGTTGATAAACAAAATTGTATTATCCATTAAGAATTGATTTATTTCAAAACTTTATCAGCATTAAATGACCCACTGAGGTTGATATGCCGTAAAACAAAACAAACTAGAACGAATAAAACAAGATTATATCTGGCATAAAATAACACAAGGGTTGACATGTCGTAAAAGCAAAAAAAAAAAACAAAAAAAAAAAACAAACAAACAAAAAAACAACCAACATATTACCAACCAACAACTACGCTGCAAAAAAAAAAATAACAGGAAGTTGAGTAAACGTCATGTAATGGTTATCGTCGTAGGAAATGGACACAGCGAAACAAGTTCAAATCCTGGACAGGGATGATTTCATTTTACATAGCGCTAATACCCTTAGCAAAGGTATGAATCTATTCTCCCTCTAGCTATTGATAAATATTAGAGCAAACATGGCTCTTTAACATTGGTCTGGCAAGCAGTCTACTGAAAGGAAAACTGTTGATTGAAACCTGTTAGACACCGCTTATAATTAACCTTGTGTTACATCCTCCTCGTGTAGAAGAGTTGGTAACTTTTTTAATACTAATACTCTTCCGAAATTTACGCCGAACCCAATCCATATTTTTAACGGCTAGGGTTAGGGTGACTTCTACTAATAATAATACTAACCCGATATTTACGCCGAACCATATCCGTATTTTTAACGGTTAGGGTTAGGCTGACTTCTAATACTAAAACTAATGCGAATTTACGTCGAACAATATCCATATTTTTAACTGCTAGGGTTAGGCTGACTTCTTTTAATACTAATACTAATCCAAAATATACGCCGAACCCTATCCACATTTTTACGGCTAGTGTTAGGGTGACTACTTTTAATACTAATACTATAGCGATTTCATTTTACCTAGCGCTAATACTCTTAGCAAAGGTATGAATCCAGCTATTCTCCCTCTAGCTATGGATAAATATTAGAGCAAACATGGCCCTTTAACATTGGTCTGACAAGCAGTCTAAAGGAAAGGAAAACTGTTGATTGAAATCTGTTAAACACCACTTATAATTGACCTTGTGTTACATCCTCCTCGTGCAGAGGAATTCGTAAATACATAACTCTGTTCATTAGTAGTATGTCACTTTATCATTAGTTTAATGATGGCAGATCACACGAACTAGACATCTTAGTATCACCAATCTAAATGTATCCCGCCATATCACTCCCTATGCATTGATAAATTCCGATTCGTACCCTCATCAATGACCCATTCATTAGTCTTCTTCAGGTTCACATTTCATTACAATATTATTGTAACCCTTCGATGATTAGTATCCAATTTGACCTTGCTAATGAAGTAATTACCTTGTATAACCTACAGTCGATCATTGCACAACTGGTGATATGCATTGATTGTACTATTTTTAATATATTCCCTTATTTAGTGACACTTATAGTCAGAAACCATAAAATACCCTTCACATAACTGTTATAGGTGATACACCCTATAAGACTAATGGAATGCGCCGACAGGTTACTATAAATAACAGGGATAATCGTGGCTTTGCAGTAAGCCAATGCGAGTATGCCAATAACACTGTTCGTCTGACGTAATTTCCACATCTCTCTATTGTATTGTCTACTTTCTGTTAATACATTTTTCTACATTTGTTACCCGTTGTTTTGTTCTTATTTGACCCCTTAAAACCTCACAACGATAACCATTTCCGTCATATACTTCCCAACAAATTTAAATTTCACATTATCCAAAAACCTTACAATCATTCATACTTTTTGCTTTATACATAAGAAAATACAAAAATGAAAAATACAAATTTAAATACAAAAATAAAAATTATTTTCTAAAAATCTGTTGCGGGCCTACCGTCAACAATACTCATCCTGTTTGAAAAAGAGAATTTGTCTATCGTCGAGTTTGGAATATGTCTTCTTTTTTCAAAAACTGTTACAATAAGAGATACATAACTGTCGCTGACCGAGAAAAGCGGTGACGGTGGCTTATATTTGAAAATTCCGCATAACGTTTTTTGCAACATCAATGTTTTCGTTTTAAATTCATATTATTTTCGGCTCCGCTATTGATAAGGCTGGAGTATAAACAAGCCCTGAAGATGATTTTTATAAATCGAAATATTGTTCAATATTAGCTATGAATATGATATAAAATCTTTTCTCTTTAACAGCATATTGTGTTGTTTTCATGTCCTTTTGTCTATACTCATTGATTGTAATGTATATAATATTAAAGATTATACATTATATATGAGTGTATGTGTATTTAAATGTGTAACTAAACAAAATATATATCTATGCATGTGTATGCATATTCATTCCTTCACACACATGCTTATTTATATCAGTTTATATAGTTGCCCAAATTGAGGTTTAAGAACTGCCTCAAGGACACTCTGAAGAACACTGCTCTTGCTGTGGAGGACTGGGAGACGCTAGCTTTTATAAACCTGGCTGGAGAGCCACCATCTACCGGATGTAAAAGAATTTGAGTCCAACAGAATTAAACACCAAAAATTGAAGCAGGCTATTAGATAGGGTAAATTTAAATTTGGAGAAATTACATGTAGTTTATGTGGAAGAGTATGTCTCCCCAGAGCTGGCCTGATGAGTCATCTGAAAAATACAAGGAGACAGTTTCAAATGCTACTGGCACTCATTTATGAGGAAAAAAGACAAAAAAAAACAAAACAAAACAGGAAATGGTCTTACTCGAGCACGAGTTGACAGCCGACAACATAGTTGCATTTCTGTATACACATAGGTATTTGTACATACATATTATACATTCAAACATGTATGTATTTAAATTATTCTAAATTAGCCGCGAAGAATTTTTGAAACTTTTTGTAGCACTAAAGAGTTTTTAATCGTATTTATTAGAGATTTAGACGGAAAAGTTCAGGGAAAAGGATTTGCCTACTTCCAGCCGCGCCAAAGAAAAAAATTCTGGTGTAATCTAGGTATTTACCCAAACCATTCGCTACCTTTATGGATCAACCTGTTTAAAAATGGACTCTGTGAGCCTGGATTAACAGAAGAATTTTCAGATTATACACTTCTGGAGCCATCAAAGTATGGCACAAAATTAGAGTTGCTTGATTTGCCTTCACACTCACAAAGTGTCGAAAGGGCTGTAAAATTAATAACTGTAGCTTCCCAATTGGTCTATGGAATTGAAGCAAGGAACATCATTACAAAAGTTTTCTACTTTGCTTCAAAGGGTTCTTATGTAGAGAAGTTTAATATGATGGCATGATAAAAATTGCTAACATTCGTGTATTTTTTGACATGTCTTTTATAACTTTATGCCGTAGATATTTTAGAGTAGTGTTCAAATTGCAATGGTAGCTTATATTAAAATCATCATCCTTTCATTTGTTTCATACTTGTTTGCTTTTGTTCCATTGATGACAAAAAAAATAACAGTACAACAATATCTTACAAAGCTATTTCTGATGATTACATAAAGTCGTATATATGAGGTATCTAGCGAGGATCTAACTCGCTATTTATTAGTAATTCATCTAAAAGACTAGATTGCTAAATATTACTCATGATGGACGCCATAATAAATTGACCTAACCCGTTCGCCTCGGGTAGGATGTAACACAAGGTCGAAGGTTTAGGACACCAATCGAGGATCGAACTCATACTTTTCAGTAATGATGGATCTGCGAGTTTACATTGATAGCCATTAGACAATGATGCGACTCAACAAGGATTATTATAATGATTATGAGAAAAACTTGATAATACCTTAATGGCACGTCACAGCTACCATTTCAAAGTGATTGGAGGCTCTAATATATGTACCCAACCCGCTCGACAAGAGTAGGATGTGACTTCCAGCGAATATCAAACTCGCTATTATAATAATGGATATGCGAGACTAGCTCGTTAAACATTATACTACAATGTGACGCAAAACTCCAAAGCACGGTACGTAAATAAGTGCCTTATACATTATTCTACGTCTTAACCATCATCATCATTTGCATCATCGAAATCATTCAAGCATTATTATCCTGTTTACACCATTACATTAATTCATTTTTTCTCTACTTTTATTAATGTTCATTACTCCTTTCGTTTCTCTGCTTTTTTGTTTGTTTTGTTTTCTCTTGAAGAAATGACAGTTGTCCATTTAAATAGAAACTACTGATGCGTAATGTTGCTAATGAATTTAATGAAAGAAACTATTGTTTAGTTTTCCTTTTATAACAATGAATGCAACTCCATCAACAATTAAGTTCGTTGAGGTTTCCATTAGTGGTATCTGTCTGCAAAGCAAGATACTTTTAATTTGCTTTTGGCTTTACTATTTTTTAATAAAAAAGAAAGAAAACTCTTTGTCTCAATTTTAATTTTGACCTCTGCCTGAATATAAAATTAAGAGGACAGCTCACTGTTTTTTTTAATGAATATTTCGATTGATTTCTTTAAAGTGACATCAGGGAAATGTAAAACTATGAAATATTCAAGTTGATTAATGAATGAAAATACCTTTGAAAAATGGAATAATTAAAGGGAAATTAAAATTATGCATTAAAAAGGTCTATTTAATATATTATGGCATTCTCCTTTTTAATTAGGTTTGATAGTTGGTCACTGTTTAACGGTATATAAAACTTGTGTGTTATTTAATGTCAATCTTGTTTACACACACACACACACACACACACACACACACACACACACATATATATATATATATATATATATATATATATATATATATATATGTGTGTGTGTGTGTGTGTGTGTGTATGTGTGTGTGTGTGTAATATAGTGAAACATTTGAAAAAACACAGGTTCAAATAAAATGACTGATATTTATTCAGCCAACGCCGCAGTATTTCAATCTGTTTACTAGATCTTCTTCAGGGCTTTTTATTCTGTGATAAATTTTACTTTTCCTTATATTAACAAAAGCCCTCAAAAAGATCTACTAAACAGATTGAAACACTGCAGCGTTGGCTGAATAAATATCAGTCATTTTATTTGAACCTGTGTTTTTTTTAAAAATTTTCCACTTTATTTATACGGTCGGATTCTCTTCCTTGTTTCTCTTCATATATATATATATATATATATATATATATATATATAAGGTGCATAAAAAATATCGGCATTTTTTGTAATTTTTGACACACCTTGTATTCTGAAAAAACTAACGTTCCATTCCATCACCTTCAAACCCTTGTCTCTTACTTTATCCTCATATATAATATATATATATATATATATATATATATATATATAAATGTATGAGTGTGTGTGTGTGTGTATGCGCGCGTTTGTGCATGTGTATGTGTGTGTGTAAGGTCATCTAAATGACTGGTATTTAAGAGATGATTCTATTTAGGATCATCGAAATCTCAATGTACAGCCATACCAAACACGCTTGTAGGTGCAGACATATATACTCATAAAATGATTTTTTATAAATCCCTAATAAGAGCTCAATGTATAATAATAAATAAACTAAATTATATACTGTATTTAAGTTACAAAGAAAGAAAAACTTAAACGATTATCTCATTATATTTTATTTCAAACAGAGACTCAAAAATGATGTACAGAGCAACATTTAACTTTATTTAAACCATCATCCCGTTAGAATATTTATTTCGACCAGAAACTGACAAAATGTGTCTAGCCTCATCAGATAGGTTAAAAAAGCATTAACATTATTTTCACACATACAAATACATTTTCATGTGTGTGTATATACGTGTGTACATGTGTTTGTATTTGCGTATGTTCAGTCGGTATTGTTTGATGAAGAAAAGGAGGAAAAGGTGAAGCTTGTTTCGGTAAATTATTTTGTCCTTAAAAAACTTTTGAAAAAGCATTTTATTGCCTCTTATAAACAACAGATATGCATTTAGATTCTCACACGGCTAATTTGTCTCATGATATATATCTATATGTTTATGTTGTCTGGTGTATCTTGTATCGTTTCCTGTGAGCGTCCAAGGTGGTCATGTCCATGGGCTTAGCTTCACGCTATTAGCATGGCCTCCCTTCAATAGTAGTTTAACAAAAATAAAGTTTTTCTTTTACTTATTCTTTATAACTTGTACCAACTTTGATAAATAAATTTCTTATTTCTTATATTTCTTATTTCGTATGCGTGTTGAGACTGAGGTCTACAGAATAAGGAATTTTAATTAATCCCTAGCATTTGACTGTCAATTCCTGTATGGTTATTTAAAAAAAGATAATTATCTTATAACTAACGCTTATTATATACTATATTCTAGAAATCATAATTATTTAATGAAGTTTTTTAGGTATCAAATATACTGTTATCTAATATCTGTTTACCTCAGTACTCATATAGGACTTCATATAGGGGTATGTACGGACATATTAGAATGTGTATACATACGCATTTTATCTTCGTATAATAGAGATTCAGGATCTCTCTGTAATCGAATCTACGCCACTGCTTATGTCACTATGTCCTCTGTATATGTATTCTATGTATCATTGATACATATAATAAAGAACAACCCTGTATTATATATATATATATATATATATATATATATATATATATATATATAATATATATAAGCTTATGAATTCGTCCTTGCTTCTTCAGCAGTGTCCGCACGCCTAGTCCGTCTTACTCATATGGTTTGGGAGATGGGGAGGGGGCAAGTGGCCATACAGCTGCCTCCTTGTGGGGTGCTGTTTCCACGACTTCTGTGGAAGCCAAAACATGGGCGTGCTAGTATGGACCGCCCTGCCAGGACCTATATTGACCAACTATGTGTGGATGCTGGATGCTGCGCATAGGAGCTCCCGTGGGCAATGAATGATAGGGAGGGTTGGCGTAAGATTGTCATGGATGTCCGTGCTACATGATGATAAATATATATATATATATTATATATATATATATATATTATATATGTATGTATGTATGTATGTATGTATATATATATATTATATTTATATAATATATATATATATATATATATATATATATATATATATATATATCTATTACCGATGTCTCTATTAAAGTCTATCTGACTATACAACCTACAATGCTCGTTATATATCACTTAGTAACAGAGTTTTACATCGCATACGGTGGGAATAGTTTGTACAATGGTTTTTAAAAAATCGGATTTATAAAATAATTACTTGGTGTTATTGATTTCTAATATAATTGTTTTATTTTTAGATGTGTTAAAGTAATCCTATGTATAATTTTATATCAAAATGAATTAGAATAATATTAGAATACGTGACATCATTCTTATACGCATTCTTGTAAAGTTTCATTAGTTTTTGTATTCTAATATTAAAGTTTATTAGATTAAACCATAGATACTCGCGCCTGGAGGTCATATATACTTGCTAGCTTGCATAATATGTTTAACCCTATAAAGATAAATGTATACAAGATTTTAAGATAAATTAATTATAAAACCGAGCTTAGAATTAAACCTCCTTACATTTTTCCTGTCTTTACTCGGTGACATTACGCACTCAGCCAATAGAATTATATATCTTCGCTATTAAATATTCTTGTATCCCCAAACCAATAAACGGCACATCAATATGTTAACCATTATCGATTATGTTATCAATGATCCTGGTACACTTTGACAAAAAAAAAGGATCATTTTTACCCATTTTTTGGTTTATTCCTTTTTCCCCTTTCGTCATAACGTTCCTGTTTTCTTTAAAATCTGTTTTAATTTGATTTCATTGAATCTGCAAATATCGGTCTTCTTTGAAAGAGACAAAAAATAATGAAAAAAAGGAAAGAAACATTTCTCTTTCTTGTATTGTATACCTCTTGTTCGTCTAATAATTTACAGCCGCTGTTTTATGTAGAAAAGATGATATTTATTATGTATTTTATTGTTTAACTATTTATTCCTGTAATACAAATAATCAAAGGCGGATTTATTTCATATAAAGCGGATGAAACTAACGATTCATCTTCCTTTTTTTTTTTTACAGAAAGAACGTTCAGTATTTCAAAGAAAGTTTTCAAGCGATTGTACTTGTATAACCCTTGTCTAATTCAAGAGTAATTTGGGATGAAATCATCTGTATAAAATGTCAACAAAAATAAAAGGATATTACAGCCACAAAAGAACTCTGAAAATTTCAGGGCATAATGATCAAGATCACAATAATATAAATCGATTTTGATAAAAATCGATAATAAATTTTTATTCTAAAGAATAAATCACGTAATCAATATCATTATTAGTGATGTAGCGGCTAACGTGCCGAACTGAGACATCTTATTTGACGAGTTCGAATTCCATATATATATATATATATATATATATATATATATATATATATATATATATATTTACCAACCCTTCTGCACGAGCAGGATGAGACACAAGATCAATTTCTTAAGCGGAGATTAACGGGTTTGAATTCAGAGTTTTCCTTCTCCTAGACTGGTTACCTAGCTATGGTTAAGGAGTCCATTCTTCCCTGCTATTTCCCCATAGCTGGAGGAGGAATTGGATTCATACCTTACCCAAGGGCATTAGTGCTATGTGAAGTGCCAAAAGCTTCGTTCAGGAAATGAACTCGGGATGACGAGTCCATTTTCTGCTACTCTAACAATTAGCCCACGCGACTCCACGTATATATGCGTGGGTGTGCGTGTAATGAGTGTATATACATATGTGGGTGCATGCACATGTGTGGATATTTTGTGTATATGTATCTATGTGTGGGTATACACAGGCATGTGTATGGTTAAGGGTATGTATATGAGTATAGACTGTACGCGTGCATGCGTGTGCCCTTGACGTGTATGGGATGGTTTTCATGCATGTTGGTATGTGAACATGTATTGGTATACATGTGTACTTATATGGAAAGGTTATGCGTATTTGCATACATATTGACAAGTAGATGGAGAACACTGAATTCAATCAGCTTACAGAAATTTCTAGAAATATCATCATAATCATCATATCGCGCTAGTAGCATGGGTATCCATGACATTCTGATCGGCAATGATCGCAGTTATTCATAGCCCTCGATAATTCCTCTGCGCAGAGCTGATCAATGTATGTATTTGTTGAACGACCTGTACTGACATGTCCATATGCTGATTTCCACAGTAGAACGTCGCGTAAGAGTTCGTCCTTGCTTCTCCCAGTGTCCAACATGTCTTGTTCGACTCACTCGGATGGCTTGTGTGATAGGCAAGGGGCTGTACAGCTTCTTTATTGTGGGGATTGTATCCATGATTTGTTTAAGATCGCAAGCAATATTCTTTTGGAGTTCTTATCTTAGTGTAATTTGTATTATTCGGACTATTGTTCTCAACTTCATTGTTATCTGTACAACGTTTCGGCTGATGTGCTCTCGGGCTTCTTCATGTATTTCTTCTCGAACTCGGGAACCTTCTTTTCGAACTCGGGAATCTTTTGTCGGTAGCAATAACGGAACCTTGAACCTAAACCTTTATTCAGTCAAAGGGGTATCTTGTTCTCATACCGCTAACCATAGCTGGGGTGCAGGTGTTAAGCTGGTTAATCATTATTTTGTTACTGCTGCCCTGATCAGGATTGAACCTGCAGTCTGCATATAACTGTCACTAAACAGTCTTAACCTAACTCCTTTATCCACCAAGCTATGTGTCCAATTATCAAGCCCATCTTAAAAATTTAGAGAAATAGTTCTCATCTTATTCTCTGGGCACTTCATTAGGGTCAAAATGGTGCAGCCATACATTAGCCATGATACAAGAAGCTTAGAAAATTGTCTTTTTAACTTGTAGTGAGGATT
>CM042138.1:11135169-11140169 GCA_023376005.1 Doryteuthis pealeii | reverse complement strand
TCCCACGGCGATATTGTTATCATCTGTTGTTTAAGAAGTTGAAATGTCGCTTTTGTTTTTAAAAGTCATTTGAAATTTTTTTTTCACTATGCCGAGCAAGGCTATATATATAGTAAAAATTAAAAGAATTTCGAACATTTTCCACGCGCGGGAGCAGCCGAGCCGTTTAACATCACGGATTTAGCCGATTTAACATCACGGAAAAATTTTTTCAAATATACGGCGTTCATCAACTTCTTAAACAACAGATGATTATAATATCGCCGTGAGATAAGTACTATAAAAAAAATCACCTAGTACTTTCAATAACTCTGAAGATGGAATTTTACTTCCGAAATATTATATATATATATATATATATATATATATATATATATATATATATATTGGCACTAAATTATTATTTAAACTGTTTGTGTTGAATACCACTGAATCTTTCTTTTGGTAATCTTCTCTTGCTTACGTTCAAGCATTCTTGCCGTTTTTCTTATATCGGCGTTCAGATGAAGTTGTCCGATGTATTTTTCAAGCGCTTTCAAACAGTCTACACTTGTCTCTAGGGGGATTACTGCAGTTGTTTGATTTTGTTTTTTTGTTGGTCGACTTTTTTTTTTGGGGGGGGGGCTGGTACTCCATTCGTTTTAATTCAGTCGGTCGTGCACCCGCCTAGGACTCTCAAGATTTCTGGTTCCTGATACCGTTCCCCGCCAAATGAGTAGTACAGATTGGGTAATTTGATCTTGTTAAGTATCTGGCAGCCATCCTTCGTTCCAGATGTAATGAATAAGTAAGCAAGCCAATAAGATTCCGGTGTTAACGTATTCCTTGTAAGTCCGTCGTTCAAGGGAATCCAAATGTCAATGAAATAATCTCAGATTGGGTCTCTATTAATACAGCAGAAGCAGCAGCAGCAGTGCCAGTGATTGGACAATAAGAATCCTTCTCAGGTCACGTGTTTATAGTCGAGTCTATAAGTAGGAGTGACCATTTACCTGATGCCTTATATCAATAAAAATCCAACAGATCTGTGGGGTAAAGTGAGATGCTGGTGGTATGTTTGTCACCTCACATAACCACCAACACTCTCCCTGTCTACTGCTAGCGAAAAGGGGATACACACACTCGCTTTCCGACTGTTATCTGCAATAAGGCAATTTCACTTTCTATCGTAGGATGATATAATTATATATATAATATATATATATATATATATATTTGGGAGAATATGGGCTTAATTGAAGTCATAACTAATTTTGAAAATTAATTAATTGATAATTAATGAATTAGGTGGGCATATTCGTTCAAATTAAGGGTAAGCAAATCGAGAAAAAGTCAATCTCTGTATATACATTTCAGCCCAATCAGAGATTGACTTTTTCTCGATTTGTTTAGCGTTATATTTGAACGGGTATGGCCGCCTAATTCATTAATTATCAATTAATTAATTTTCAAAATTAGGTATGACTTCAGTTAAGCACATATTCTCCCAAAAATTGTCGGCTAAAAGCCATATCAAACACATTGTTTGTTTACTTCTCATATATATATATATATATATATATATATATATATATATATACAAGGTGTGTCAAAGAAGTATCGGGGTGTTTTTGTACTTTCTGACACACCTTTTATTCTAAAAGAATAACGTTCCATTCATTAATATTTTTTCAGAATACAAGGTGTCAAAAAAGTATCAAATTTAAAGCTGTATTTACTTTGACCGGAAAGCCTCGCTTCCGTTTTCCCCTTTTTTTAATATATATTTTTATATTTCTCTTTGTCTTTTTGCCGGAAGCTTCGTCTTCTGGCCCAGGACAATACAACAAAGAGACTAAAGAATAACGTTCCATTCATTAATATTTTTCAGAATACAAGGTGTCAAAAAATATCAAATGTAAAGCTGTAATTACCAAGATAGAAATAAAACAATTACTGGAACTTGTATTTTTTCAGAATACAAGGTGTGTCAACAAGTACAAAAAATCTCGATATTTTTTACATACCTTATATATATATATATATATATATATATATATATATATGCGTGTGTGTAAGAGATAGATATGAAGAGAGAGAGAGAGAGAGAGAGAGAGAGAGAGAGAGAGAGAGAGAGAGAGAGAGAGAGAGAGAGAGAGAGAGAGAACAAGATGTTATATAGCGGCTTCAAATTCACGCTGCTAAATCGTGTATCTGTAAACGTTGCGGGTATATATGGTCACGTAGCGAAGTATGTAGTTGTCGGACTTAGGAATCCACAACACATGGATATAGTAGGAGTTTTGACTTTATTTCTCTTTCTCCGGTGGGGGTGGCGAGCGTTGACAATAGAAATGACCGAGGATCGAGGATCGACTACTACTGCTGGGGTGACTGGCGATGATGAGGTAAAGGGGTGGACGAACCTCACAGCCCATTGGCTGCGATGGACCGTGGTGACGGTCCCTCACTTGTTCTCGTCCGCCGTCTGCTGTCCAACTGACCTGTCGGCTCGAACCCTCAGGCCTTTATATTGATAGATACTCCTATGCATCTTTATTTTTGATTTGATAACGGACATTTGTTATATATTTCTTTATCTTCTCCCTGATTATTTGACCGAAATGCCTCGCTTCCGTTTTCCCCTTTTTTTAAAATATATATTTTTATATTTCTCTTTGTCTTTTTGCCGGAAGCTTCGTCTTCCGGCCGAGGACAATACAACAAAGAGAACAAAGAACAAGCTTGGAAAATAAGCTCAGACATTGTAGATGACATGATGAATATTGGACATATTCTAATTGATTTTTTGTTTTGCTAAGAGTCGAGTCCCTCCTGAATGTTGTCCTGATGTCATAAGGATTACATATCTTTTGAATCTTTTCAGCCAAGCCTTTGACATAGGGCAGACATACTGTGGTAAGTTTTCGGGTATCATCCTCTGTCTTGCGATCCAGATTTCTCATAGCCGATGTTATGCTCTCAGGATAATTGTTACGACGGAGCTGTCCATTTCCTTCTGGTATACCTCATCACTGCTGATGTCTTTTGCTCGATGTTGTAAGCAACGGACGATTCCTTTCTTTACATTGTATGGATGTTGGGAATTGAAGCTGAGGTACTGTCCAGTGAAGGTAGACTTACGATACATGGATGAACAGAATCCTTCCTCTGTTCGAGTTATTAACACATCTAGGAAGGACAATTTGTTGTCTTGTTCTTTCTCCATCGTGAACTGTATAGGTGGACGGATTGAGTTCACATGATCCATTAGTATTTGAACATCTTCCTGATGGAGCCAGAGAATGAATGTGTCATCTAAATATCTAAGCCACATTGATGGTTGGCGATTACGACAAGAAAGTTTTGAACGAGACAAACATATTGATATTGTTTAATGAAAAACTTAATTATCTACGCTCTACTCATATATATGACAGACTTCAAATATGTGTAAATTATGAAAAATATTATTGACTGCATATTTCAACCTCTCACATGTGATAATGTATATTGAAATAGGCAAAATAATTAATATTGTTTAATAAAAAAAAATTATATTATCCTCAGTCGTTCATATATAGATAGAGATATAAATATTCATACAAGGTTTGTCAAAAAAGTCTCGAGATTTTTTGTACTTTTTGACACACCTTGTATCCTGAAAAAATGACGTTCCATTCATTCTTTATTTCTATCTTGGTAAATGCAACTTTAAACTTAGTACTTTTTGGCATATCTTGTTTTCTGAAAAAAATAATGAACGGATCGTTATATTTAAAAAAATACAAGGTGTGTCAGAAAGTACGAAAAATCTCGACACTCTTTTGACACACCTTGTATGTCTGACCTCATCTGAAAATAAGATGTCAACACCCATTATTATTGAAAGTAATATATATATATATATATATATATATATATATATATATATATATATATATATATATATTAATGAATATTAGTTTTTCAATATACAGTCTGACCTCTCTCATCAACGGACTTTAGATGAAGAAAATCTACAAAAAAGCAAAGAAAACAAAACACTTCCAAATAGTCAGTGATATTTAGTATTATTTGGACTATTTAAACTATTGTCCTTATCTTCATTGTTATCTGTACAACATTTTGACCGATGTGACCTCCGGCCTCTTTCAGGTATTTCTTGTCGGACTCGGGAACCTTCTTTTCGAACTCGGGAACCTTCTTGTCTTAATTGGTATCCATCATGGAACTTTTAACCTAACCGTTTATTCAGTCAACGGGGGTATCTTGGCTCTCGATTACGACAAGAAAGTTCCGGAGTTCGAATAGAAGGTTTCCAATTCCTAAAAAAATATTTCTGAGTCCGAGAAAGTTCCCAAGTCCGACAAGAAATACCTAAAGAAGGCAGCAGTGCACATCGGCCGAAACATACAGATAACAATGAAGATGAGGATAATAGTCCGAATAATCCGAATAATACTAACAAATAGTATCTCTTAAAAAATATACAGAAAAAATGTAAGAATGAACCTGTAATGGAGAGTCCAAGTCAAAATATATACGAGGGAGAATTACGTTCTTATCTCAACCGTTTTTTTTTTATTTAATGTTTTTCGTTTTTTTTCTTGTTGTTGTTTTTTGGGGGGTTGAGGGGGCTTTTGTTTGTTTTTCTTGTTTTAATTTCTTCAAAACCTTCAGAGCAGACTTTCTTCAAATGTAAGCAAATTTTCCCACACGACAAACCATCGGCATCAGTCTTAGAACAAAATAAAAAAAAAACAAACAAAAAACCGCAACTCATAGAGAGTTCTTTGATGGACGTCGGGCAGGCTTAATTAGGCTTACGTCTTCACAATTATCAACTCCTTACACTCAAAACTCCTTAGTCTGCAAAGGAGCACTGGTAGGGCAAATAAGAGATTTATCTAACTCACAGTCATTCTGTCTCTGTCTCTGTCTTTCTAAGTCTCTAAGACTATCTCTTTCTCCCTCTCTGTCGTATATATGGCTCGAACAAAAATACATCCAACTTGCTG
>CM042138.1:11117669-11130169 GCA_023376005.1 Doryteuthis pealeii | reverse complement strand
TTTATTTTTGTTTCATCTGGTATTAATCAAAAATATTGTTCTTCCTTGCAGAAATTTCAACTTAGCAATTGATTTGAGGACAGTCGCAAACAATCTTAAATGCCTCCTGTCCTCGTCTCCCATTAGCCAAATTTTAACAGAAGTATCTCTCGTTGTTGGGAAAGTTCATAAATAGAACTGACGATTCTGTGTACAACTTATAACAAGATAAGTCCAACAATCTCTGATCAGGAGTGGACATTGCTTTCTTAATGAACATACATTCACGCTCGCACACACACACACACACACACACACACACACACACACACACACACACACAACCTTGAGGTTTGTTTCAATGTCGTTTATCGCAAAATATTTATACACACACGCGCAACCACACACACAAAACACCTGAAAAATGCGCAATGCCTTTTTTCGATACACACACTGACACACTCTCATACTCACACCGTAAAAGAGAATATTTGACGTCATATTTCAAACCGTCCACTTTTTTCAGCGTTTTTTCTTCAGATTTCAAATTTTGAACAGACTGATAAACAAGGACTATCACTTGCTTTTCTCGTTATTCTGTGATAAAAATTTTTATCTCCTTACATATACTAAGAAATGCCCTGAAGATGATCTAATTAATAGATCGAAACACTTAATATACTACACACACACACACACACACACACACACACATATATATATATATATATATATATATATATATATATAGGAGCGATACAGATATATATTTAAAAATTTGTTTTGGGATGAAACAAAGAAATCACAGTGCTCAACCACAAATTTGTAGGAGCTTTATTTATTTGTTGAACTTTTTAAATATAATTTATTTTAAAAAATTCAACAAATATATATATATATATATATATATATATATATATATATATATATATATATATAAATCAAGTATGTCATAAAAAAAAACTACTTTGACTCTTGGCATTGATTTTGAGGATTGTTTAAGGACGGCTACGAATCTTTCAGCCTGAAGAAGACTCGTTTATGGTGACTGAATAAGGTTTCTGGCAATGTGCCCAGGCACTCCATTCTGAAGCCGGCTCTACGGTAGCGGCACAAGTCGGACGTCCTGGATATATTTTCTATATTCAAGCCTGGTCATGTGTGTAGAGTGTGTGGCACGGCTTGACTGTTACGAGCTGGTCTTTTGAGTCATATACGGCTCCATGGTGACAGACGAACACACGACCAACATATGTTTGAACGAACGAAATCCAGAGATTGAACGATAAGTCAACGCCTTTTTAGTCATTTTAAGCCGAATACTTTTTGTTAAACTCAGTTTTATTCTTGATATAATGAATATGTAAATACCTTGGTACCCCCTCACTATAATCTGATTGGACAGTGTCATGTATAAATAGGCGACACTGTGTTGGTCCTATACCTAATGCCTACAACCCGTCTTTCGGGACGGGGGTCCAGTGCGCTTCCGCCACTGGACCGGTGAGATGGTAAATTAATAGCATCGATCCCAGAGGGCCATCCCTCCAGGCAATACCTGCCCCCTTGACTTAAAGGGGCAGGGCTGGGTTTATTGCCCAGCGCCTGAGGCGCCCCCCTTGAGGGGGAATGCCTGACGGGATCGACGCAATTTTTCTCCCCGCCACCCATGAGTCTCGGCTTGTGGGTGGTCCCACATAAATAGGGCCTTCGTGCCTGACTCGGTACGCGTGGGGTACTGGGAAAATAAGCCTAATGCCTACAAGCTAACTGTACTCGCTAGACGACACCACGACTGCTCGGAGACGGATTGCTATTCGATGTACCAATTACTACTGCGATAATATACCAACGACCATCTTCAAGAATATATCCCTTAACCCGGATATATCAATTCTAAAACACATTTTTTTATTTAACCAATAGATGAGACCCAAACAGGTACTACCACCATATCCATTATTATTTTCATATTCACAACTATGCCAAAAATCTAATAATTTGTTTTGAACATAAGCACATTCGTTTTTCAATTTTTTGTCTCTTATTATTAGTAGAAACGTCGCTGTTTTATTTAGTTTCTGTTTTGTTTTTATTATTCGTTACACTCTTGGAACTGAGTTCGCATGTTTAACTTTCTTCGGTGTTTTAGACATTATCTTTAAGCGCAACGTGCACAACTTCCGTCAAAAAAAATAGATGAGGATTTCAATATTTTTATGAGATATTTCGACTCATTTGTATCGTAACAGAGTTGAAAAAAATTTCTTGACACCTTGTTTTCCTAAACACTTTAGACGATACAACTCGAAATTGCCTGTCAATGATGAGTTATGCTGGGGGGGGGGTAAGGCATGCCGTAGTTGTTGAAGAATTTCTTGTTGGGTTATTCATGGACAGGTAAAGGA
The DNA here is from genome assembly GCA_023376005.1 of Doryteuthis pealeii. Classification (NCBI taxonomy): domain Eukaryota; kingdom Metazoa; phylum Mollusca; class Cephalopoda; order Myopsida; family Loliginidae; genus Doryteuthis; species Doryteuthis pealeii. The sequence continues at coordinate 11,127,782 of CM042138.1, read as the reverse complement.
TTTAGAAGAGAGGGGGAGAGAGGAGGCAGGAAAAGAGGGAAAGATGAAGTGGGATGTAAATAGAGAGCAAGAGGAGAAAGAAGTAAACAGGGAATCAACGGAGAGAGAGAGAGACAGACAGACAGACAGAGAGAAGGGGAGAGAGTGGAGAGAAAAAGAGAGAGGCGTGTAGGTGTGTGTGTGTGTTCATGTGTGAGACAGGAATGAAAAACAGGGGAGAGATAAAAGCGGAGTATGATAAAGAGAGAGAGAGAGAGAGAGAGAGAGAGAGGAGAGAACGAGGAGAGAGAGAGAGAGAGAGCGAGAGCGAGAGAATGAAACGATGCAACAAGAGAGTGACAGGGGGGGGATGCAAAGAGGGAAAGATGAAGTGGGATGTAAATAGAAGAGCAAATAGGAGAAAAAGAAGTAAAACAGGAATCAACGGAGAAGGAGAGAGAGGAGACGAGAGAGAGGAGAGAGAGAGAGAAGGAAAGGGGCGTGTGTGATGTGTATTGAGTCGGAGAACAGAAATGGAAAACAGAAAAGAGATAAAGAGGAGTAAATAAAGAGAGAGAGAGAGAGAGAGAGAGAGAGAAATGAAAAGAGCGGCAACAAGAGAGAAGAGGAGAGATGGAGGGAGAGGGAGGGGACGATGAAAACAGGGAGAAAATGGCAGGGGTATGTAAATAGAGAACAAGAGGAGAGAGAAGTAATAGGAAACAACAGACGAGAGAAAGAGAGAGGAAAGAGAGAGAGAGATAGAGAGAGAGGGGGGGGGAAGATGCTGAGATTGAAAACGGGGACAGAACGATAGCGAGAAAAGAAACAATGGCGTGAGAGGGTAGAGAGAGAAACAGGGAACAGAGAGAGAGAGAGAGAGAGAGAGGGGGGAATTAAAACAGCGAAGAAGAGAAAGAAAAATTAAAACAAACAATAACATAGATAAAGGAAAACATTCCACAAGTGAAAGAGAGGAAATAAAAAGAATATAAGAGAGAATGATATTTAGAGAGAAATAAAAACGGAAAACACGAGAGAGTCAGGTAGATAGAGAGAGAAAGGGAGAGGAGAGACAGCAAGAGAGTTAGAAAGAGAAGAGAAGTAGAAAGTAGAGAGAGAGTAGAAAGAGAGAGAGAGAGGGTAGAAAGAGAGAGGCAGAGTTAGAAGATAATATATTATTATAATATAAAGGAGAGAGAGAGAAGAGGTAGAAAGAGAGAGAGGAGAGAGAGAGAGAGGAGAAAGAGAGAGAGGGGTAGAAAGAGAGAGGCAGAGTTAGAAAGATATATATATATATATATATATATATATATACGTTGAGAGAGGAGAGAGGGGGTAGAAAGAGAGAGAGAGAGAAGTAGAAAGAGAGAGAGAGAGGTAGAAAGATATATATATATAGAGAGAGAGAGGTAGAAAGAGATATGCAGAGGTAGAAAGATTATAATATATATATATATATATATATATAAGAGAGAGAGAGAGAGAGAGAGAGAGAGAGGAGAGAGAGAGAGAAGTGCAGATAGAATTTCAGTAGTCATTTGCTTTCATTATAAAATAATGCTAGAACACTTACATAAATAGAGAAAAAAAATAACTGAACTACACCGTATAGGTGATCAACATAGAAATCTTGAAATATGAGAAAATAAATGGAATAAATTCCTGGGTTGTTTTTTTATTGTTTTTTTTATTCTCTGATATTCCGAACACGTTTTCCACTGGCCTACAATAGAACTGAGGGATTTGAATCAGTCAAAAAATACTGTGTTCATAAAAGTGAAACGAAGGAATTTTGCCAACAGGCTACAAAAACGGAAGGAAAGATGAAAAATATTCATCAATCTAGGAGATGTCGTTTACTCGCAAATATCGAAGAAAAATTATGGAAATATTAGAAAGTCTTTAGTATTCTAATATTTTCCTTTCTTGTTCTTCATCATCATTAACGGGGATATTAAAGAAATATTCAGGATACATTTGAAATTGCGCACTAGAATCAATTAGCCGAATAGTGTACTCATGAAAATACAGGTAGTTGACTATTCTACATATTAGAACGCAGGTAGTTGAATCACAAAACACTAAATCACGGTTAGTTTAACACTCTACATACCAGAATACTTAGAAGCAATATCCAGGATACTTTTGAAACTGGATACTAGAACACAGTTAGTTGACTACTCCATTTACTAGAACACAGGTAGTTGAATACTCAACTTAGAGTAGAACACAGTTGAATACTCAACTGACTAGAACACAGGCAGTTGAAGACTCAACTTAGTAGAACACATTTAGTTGAATACTCAACTTATTAGAACACAGATAGTTGAATACTCAACTTATTAGACACGCAGGTAGTTGAATACTCAACTGACTAGAGCACAGATAGTTGAATGCTCAACTTTTTAGAACACAGATAGTTGAATGCTCAACTTATTAGAACACAGATAGTTGAACACTCAACTGACTAGAACACAGATAGTTGAATACTCAACTTTTTAGAACACATGTAGTTGAATACTCAACTTATTATAACACAGGTAGTTGAATACTCAACTTATTATAACACAGGTAGTTCAATACTCAACTTATTAGAACACGGGTAGTTGAATAACAACTTATTAGAACACGGGTAGTTGAATAACAACTTATTAGAACACGGGTAGTTTAATACTCAACTCATCAGAACACAGGTAGTTGAATACACAACTTATTAGAACACAGATAGTTTAATACTCAACTCATCAGAACACAGGTAGTTGAATACACAACTTATTAGAACACAGGTAGTTGAATACTTAAATTATTAGAACACAAGTAGTTGAATACTCAACTTATTAGAACACAGTTAGTTGAATACCCAACTTATTAGAACACAGGTAGTTGATTACTCAACTTAGTAGAACTCAGTTAGTAGAATACCCAACTTATTAGACACGCAGGTAGTTGAATACTCAACTTATTAGAACACAGTTGAATACTCAACTTACTAGAACACAGTTGAATACTCAACTTATTAGAACACAGTTGAATACTCAACTTACTAGAACACAGATAGTTGAAGACTCAACTTATTAGAACACAGATAGTTGAAGACTCAACTTAGTAGGTAGTACACATGTCTTACGTTTGTATAGGCCTTATCTGCCCATAAATTAAGATTGGAGATTAATTAGTTTCTCTACTTGCATTAGAAGTTTCTTGTGTTTTTTTGATGTTTAGAAATTTTGTGAACGACTTTCGTATTTCTACGAGCAGGATTTGTGAGCTGCAATACAAAGACAATTCAAACATTTATCTGTAAAAAATTAACAAGAGTCGTAACGCAGGTTCCGTTTGAACGACATGTGGCGGAAACAAATTCAGCTGTCAAGGAAGAAAAAATCGAAGGAACAACAAAAGCCGAAGTTTTTATTCTTTTAAGACATGGCTAAAACAGAAATGGTGCCATAAGAATATTGAGAAATTTCTAAATTCATAAACGTCATCCAAACAATTCAAAGACTTCATCACGGAATAAAAGGTTTTTACTCAGTAATAATAATAACTAGTAGGACCTGCTGATATACGACAGTATCATAATTGGATCATTACAACCTTTGATTTGTTTACTTAAGAGTTATTGCAGAAAATATCAATATATAAAAAAGATAATAATCTTGATTTCATTGCCACTCTCCATCCAGTCAGCAAATTGGATGTTTCTTTGTTCGAGCCATATAGGCATTTTGACTCGGGTTCTCTATTTTCTATGATTAAAATACAATGCCGACGAAATCCTCCATTACAATATTTCTCTTATTTTTTTTAGATGAGCCTTGAGAGAAAGTAAAATCAAGATTACAATTATTTGGATTATTCGGACTATTGTCCCATTTTTATTGTAATCTGTAGAATGTTTTGGCCGATGTGCCCTCCGGCCTTCTTCAGGTATTTCTTGTCGGTCTCGGGAGCCTTCTCGAACTCGGAAAATTACGACAAAAAGTTTACCGAGTTCGAAAAGAAGGTTCCCGAATTTGAGAAGGCTCCCGAGTGCGACAAGAAATACCTGGAGGGCACATCGGCCAAGACATTGTACAGATTACAATAAAAATGAGGACACTAATCCGAATAATCCAAATAATAGTAATCTTGATTTTACTTTCTCTCACTGTGTCTGTCTCTGTCTGTCTGTATGTCAGCCTGTCTGTCTCTGTCTATATGGCTGTCGTCTCTCTCTCTCTCTCTCTCTCTCTCTCTATATATATATATTTCTAACTTCCCTTTTTTTCATATTTTCATTGTATTTGATTGAAACATATTAACGTTATCGCTTTAGTACGCCCACACCCTCTCTCTATTTCCCCTATTCTGTTTATTTCTTTTGTTCTTATTTAAATCTTTTCTGTGTAGTATTCCTTTTTCTTATATTTCTTTATAATAAAAACGGAATGGTCCATTATTTAGATTAGGTGACGACACTCATAAGAAATAAGAATTTCGCAGATACGCAACACCAGGATTTACATTTTTGTATTTCATTTTGGACGATTTGGACGGTCACATTTTTAACCAAAAGTGTTGCAAGATTATAACGGATGGACGATTTAGGAACAGGATATTAATAATTAGATAAATGAATAGAGAGTTCTGATTTTGATAAAAAGTGATAGATAGATAGATAGATAGATAATACATATATACATACATACATACATATATTCTATCAGAGTCAATGGTGTTGGGGATTGTCAGATTTTGCCTATAAGAAAGAAACAGATTGAAATGAGTTGACTGGGATAGATAGATAGATAGACTGGTTAATTAGATAGATAGATAGATAGATATAATGGTGCTTGGTTACTGTCAGATTCTTTTCTCTAGAATCATCAGGCCAAGAAGGATATATATATATATATATATATATATATATATATACATACATACATACATAAACACACACATATATATATATCGTGTATTCCTAGGGAAGTAAGTGATATTTAACTCGCGGGAACCCTGTATGATAATTTGGCTAAACAAACGGTTGATATGCTTACGTAAGAGCTGATAGTTGCCGCTCATCCCACTTATGAGGGCTTGACACAAGGACATTTTTGTGGGCCCACCCAAAAGCCGAAGCTTGTGGGTGGTTAGTGGAAAAAATTGTGTCGATCCCGTCGGCATTCCCTTTGAGAGGGGGCGCCTCAGGCACTGGGCAATAAACCCAGCCCTGCCCCTTTAAGTCAAGGGGCAGGTACTGCCTGAGGGTATAGCCCCCTGGGATCGACGCTATTATTTATGTCTCAACAAGTCCAGCGGTTGAAGCTCGCTGGACCCCCGGCTTTAACCGGAAAAGCAGAGCTGTTTACGTAAGAGCTAAATAGTAGTATAATAATCTCCGGCAAAATACTCTCTTTATTGTTCTATTTTCTATTCTTTTTCACCTATTTTTTCTAACTTTCATTTTCTTTCTTTCTTATGATAGCATGACATGGGCAACGACTCATCGTAACAGTCAATTTTTTCACCTATACGATAACACAGTGAGTAGGAAGCGCGTGGTGTAATGGTTAGATTCATGGGAAATGGACTCGTCACCCAGAGTTCAAATCCTGGACGTGGTAATTGCATTTCACTTAGCGTTAATACCCTGGGAAAGGAATGAATCCTACTCTCCTTCCAGCTATGGGCTAAATAGTAGGGCAGACTGGACTCTTTAACCTTGGTTAGGCAACCGGTCTAGGAGAAGGAAAACTCTGAATTCAAACCTTTTGAACTCCGCTTAAGAAATTGACATTGTGTCACATCCTGCTCGTGCGGAGCGGTTGGTAAATATATATACGATAATCCGGTCACTAATGTGAGGTTTATATTGGCGAGAATCTCAGTTACCAAACACCATTGCCTCTATTTATACACAAGTGCTGACTTATATATATATATATAATATATATATATATATATATAGGGTTTCACGCTAAAAACGCCAAGATATAGGGTTTCACGCTAAAAAAGGCAAGAAACAGGCGATATCCCGCGCCGACTGTCACAGATGCAGACTACGCTGATGACCTTGCACTTGCAGATACACTATCACAGGCCGAGTCACTACTAGCATGGAGAAGACAGCAAAGAATACTACGTGAACTCTGATAAAACTGATTTCATGAGTTTCAAAAAGAAAGGAGACATCTCCACATTAGATGGTAAGCCTCTTAAGCAAGTAGAACAATTCACATACCTAGGTAGCAATATCTCATACACAGAAAGCGATGTTAATACACGAATAGGAAAGGCTTGGGCGGCCACAAACCAATTATCAGTCATATGGAAATCCGATCCCACTTAAAAGTTAAAGCGACAATTCTTCCAGGCTCTACTTATATCAGTACTGCTGAATGACTTCACCACCTGACCCTAACGAAGCGCCTTGAGAATAAGCTAGATGGGACCTGCACAAGAATGCTGCGTGCGGTCTTGAACAAGTCGTGGAAACAGCACCTAAAAAGGAAGCAGATGTATGGCCACCTACCCCCCCCCCATCTCACAAACCATCCGAGTGAGACGGACGAGGCATGCTGGACACTGTTGGAGAAGCAAGGGCGAACTCATAAGCGATGTTCTCCTGTGGAAGCCAACACATGGACATGCTAGTGTGGGCCGGCCACCAACGACCTACATTGACCAACTCTGCAAGGATACATATAAGTGTGTGTGTGTGTGTGTAAATTATTTATTATCATTATGTTAGTGTGTATAGTGTGTGTGTGTGTGTGTGTGTGTGTGTGTGTGTGTGTGTGTGTGTTAGTATACAGCGTTTGGTTACTGACATTTTTTCGCCTATGCGAAGGTGTCAGTTACCCAGTGCGTTTGACTTCATGTCTTCGCTACCCTAACTTAGACATACATGCTCTATAAATTATATAGCGCTCTCTTTACAGAAGGAAGGAGAGACAACAGCAGTCCCAGTGAGCATCACTATTTCTGTGCAATCAGTGCACTAGAGACTGCAATTCGAAAATTGGCTTGCTCAGCTACACGCGCAGAAGAGGACAAAAAGAAAAAAAAGGACACTGGGCTATGGTTTTTACTAGACGGAAAGATGTCAACAATATATATAACTGTGACCAGTAAAATTCATCTGTAGTTCTATATTTCGAAACCCATCTTAGAATATCATACTAATTTTTTTATTCCGATGAATGTTTTTTTTTTTCATTCCCTTCTTAAAAGCTGACGATGACGCCAGAACGATTATCAATTTAACGTTGATTAAATTATTTGATCTTTTCTGAGAAGAGACCAAAAGGATACGTAGGCGTATCAGCAACAATTAAGAAGCTGGCGGGAGTTAGCCAGATTTCGTTGGAAGAAAATTAAAAGTTCAGGCGAGAAACTTTAAAAAACACTATTTACTGACAACCTTTCGAGCTTAGGTAATGATTTTATATTCTATTTCAATCTCTGATGATAAATATATAAGACGCCCAGTCGCCGAACTGTAGAATATGCTGACTGGAAATTCAATCTCTCTGACAAGATAAAGCGACAATTTGTCCAAGTCGTGTTAGCATCAGCGCTACTGTTTGGCTGCACTTTTGGGGTCATAACAAAGCGCCTAGTTAATAAGTTGGATGCGATGCTGTACAAGAATGCGATGCGTCATCTTAAACAAATAGTAAAACAACACCCCATGAGGAAGCTGCTGTTCGGCCACTTGCCCTATTACCCAAACTACCGAGTGAGATGAACATAATATGCTGGACTATGATGGAGAAGCTGGGACGAACTCATAAGAGACATTCTCCAGTGGAAATCAGCAAATCGGCAATGCAGGCCGCCCAGAAAAGACTGACATTGACTAGCTCTGCGCGGACACTGGATGCGACGCAGAGGACATCTCGAAGGCAATAAATGATAAGGATGGTTGGCGAGAGATTGTCATGGATATCCGTGCTACTAGTGCAACAATGCATGATGATCCCATGTAGGGCGGTATCTCCAGCCTAGACAAAAAAGCGTTATCCAGGGTATGAAATTAAACTGCATTTTATGGTGACGCTCCAATTCATGAGATCTAGCAAAGGTGGATTACCTCGTCATTTACATTACTCCGAGGTTAGTTAGGGTTCCGTTTATGCGTCACATATAACTGGTTGAAAAGTATTCGTATTAGAATATTTGATATCATCTATCTGAATTATTTGTTTTAATAACATATATGTGCAGCTATAATTGTTTAATAATGATTATACATACTTACTGAAACTACGTAACGTATGAAAACATGATCTTTATTGAAAATAATTACTTGAAACCATGTAGTTTATTTGTAATGAACAGGAATTCTTAAATACGTACAGCTGCGTGCAAATTATTTATATTATATATGAATACTTGATGTCATATAACTACCTGAAAACAACACTTATTATACAACTACTCAAATATACAATGAAAATAATTCCCTTTACACCAACATTTTCACGGTGGGCCGGAAAATTGAAAAATTAACGAGCGCGGGCCACATTATTATTGTGTTCAATACTTGCTAGTCAGAACGAAAGTTCTGAGAAAAATATGTAAATAAAACTTTATATTATGGATATTGAAAATATACAGTTTACCCTTTCCAAAAATGTTTGTCTCATAACTTTTGACCTATTCGTTGCTTCACAGTAGATCTTTGAAAATTACCTGAGTTTTTCAAGCAGTCGTAACAAGTGAAAATTCGAGATAGCGTAATTAACAAGTGAAATGCTCTCACACACGAAATTTTGTAACCTACCTACATTAGTCAAGTCCATAAAGATATGATAAGCTTAATATGATATTTAAATTTAAATAGTATCAGAACGTCTTGCATTCCATACGTTTTAATTCAAGTACCGTCGGTGAGCATGTTAAAATGCGTCCGCGGGCCATAGTTTGCTAACCTGAGCCTTAATATATAGGCTTAAAATGACCCCATACAGACTTAAATGCCACTAAAATCAATCAGTAATATTAATATATATTTTTAAGGAGGCAGAGCTCATTATGGATGGTTTGACATACACGGAGCCTGAGTAATCTGCAGAGAACAAACTAAGGTTACTTGCTTGCTGAATCTTCTCATCAGAAGTAGAATATGACGGGCGTCTTATTCCCTCTGCGGGCGTCACGCTGTCTGATTTCAATTAAATATTTTGAAAATTTAAATTACAAGGTGTGTCAAGAAAGAATAGCGGTTTTTGTACTTTTTGACACACCTTGCATATTGGAAAAATTAACGTTCCATTCATTGTCCATTTCTATCTTGGTAAATACAGCTTCAATCTCGAGGACCTACGCAACCAATTTCCATTCTTTTCCGAGCTTTTTGAGATGACGAATGATGGACGAATGATGACGAATGTGGATATGGTTATCGATACGCATTCAATAAAAGCGAGGACTATTCTTCATGAAATAGATTTTAACACATCGGCAATTGTTATTGTTTTTGTTGATTTGTTATATTTGTTTTACGGCATATCAATCTGTTTCGGGTCATTTAATACTAAATCCAGTCATTTTGATATCAGATTGCTGACAGTAACTGCTGTTGTTTAATTGGTCACCCATCTAATTATTGAACAGACTTATCACTGCTTAACTTCTGTGACCTAATGGGAACCGATCCTTTCCACGTGACCTGACCATCAACTATTTTTGTTGAATAAAATTTGTTGATAAATAGCTTCAATTATTCACCAACCCAATATGCGAACTGCATACCCTTACGATTTCAGTAAAATTTAAACAAAATATATTTCTAAGTAAAAAAAAAAAAAATTCTTTTAACCCGTTGAAGATCACATATATTCAGTACTCTTGCATATAGCTCGAATTTTGAATATCAAAATTTGTAGCAAAAGAAAAGCTAACATCCAGCGGTAATAATTTTATTATTTGTTTTAGATTTATTTTTGCTTAAAGACAAATATAATAGGAAAGAGTAGGCTTCAAATAATAATATCAAGATTTTCCTGACCTTGTGCTAAGGGTCGACAAATACATAGAACCGAGTGCCCATAGAGTATGTATATTTGCACGTGTTCAAATTAGAAAAATGTATTGAAAAAGATAAAAAGAGGAAGATAATGCAGGCGAAATCTTTCAACTGAT
>CM042138.1:11095169-11110169 GCA_023376005.1 Doryteuthis pealeii | reverse complement strand
CAAACTAGCGCTAGACCAAGGAAATTGTTTTGGCCTCTTAGGTGAACCTCCACAAAAATGATCAAATCCTTTCCTTTCCGCTCAGTTCCTTATGTTCCTTATCCACCGAGTACGCAGGGCCGTTATCGAACCAGTAACCTTATGGTTACTATGCGACTGAGCAAAATCGATGCGCATGTATATATTGAAAATAAAATGCTTGATTATGGGTGTAAGATCTGTAATGTTTGTTATAGAATACAATTAATTCAATATGTGATTGTTACCATTGATTTCAAAGCATCGTGTTAGCCACTTATCATCAAGACGACGCGCTTGTAAAATAATATGCAAGGAATTTCAATTCATTTATTTATGTGCGATTCCAAAACAGCTCATACTTATAGAAATTAATTAATATTCGCTGCATAATTTTGCTCAGGCGTGTTGTCTTGATGATACGTAGCTAAATTGTTGTTTTGAAACCAATGGTAACGATCGCACCTTATATGTATTGTACACTATATGGATGTATACTCAAAAAGACATGGCTCCATAACCCATAAAACGTAGTGTTTAGATGATCTTTTTATACTATTTTGAATTTCTGCCTTTTAAAAATTTTAGTTTTTATTCACTCTATCTACTTCCATAATAAAACTCGTTTGTCCCAAGCTCCTTCAGTTAAAATTATCCTGATGAGCCCTTTAGGTGAAACCTATTTAGGTAAGTTCTGATCCCCTTAGGTATATATATATATATATATATATATATATATATATATATATATAATATATATATATGCATATATATACAGCTCAAATAAAGATTCACTCTGATGAACGTCGAATTTTCTTTGTGTACGGAAATTTTTTTTTATTTTTTCTATTATCATTATTTCATTTCATATGTTTGTTTAATGATAATAATAGTTTGAATAATGCACACATAGATAAACTCCTGACCGAAACACATGTGTAAGTGATATTGATTAAAATTATCCTTTATTATCCATTCTTTACTCTCTTTCCTTTATTTATTCTTTCAACATATATATATATATATATATATATATATATATATTATATATATATATATATATTATTTATATTTTTGCTGGAAGGCAATTATAATGCATGTATCGTATAAAATTCGATATTATAGAAAATAATCTTGACAAGTGAATCCCGCAAAGGATGGCTCGCTATGCAGAACACCGTACAGACTGTTTCAACTTTATTAAGTCTCTTCAGAGATGGTGGGTTGCTTCTCAGAATAATACGATACTATAGGAAGGTGTTTCACAAATTTTACAAGATAGTGAAATAAATATATTTCGTGAAACGATTGCTTTTTGCGTCATCTAGAAGAAAAGTAAATTATTGTTAAAAAGAAATCCGTTTATATAATTGGATAGATATATGGTTAAATCTTTATAGGGTTATAGCACCGGCCGATCAGCTGTATTTTGGCTTCATTTCAATTTAGTGTGTTGTTACAATTCAATTTAAAAATCGAATAGCGGTGACTGTTTTAAATAGGGGTTATTTAAGACCGCTAAGAGAAATACACAGATAGATAGATAGATAGAGAGAGAGACAGACAGACAGACAGACAGACAGACAGACAGAGACAGAGAAAGACAGACAGACAGACACAGGGACATAGATAGAGAGACGTTGTGTGTGTGTGTATGTCTGTGTGTGTGAGAGAGAGTTAGACAGACAGACAGACAGACAGACAGACAGAGACATAGATAGAGAGACGTTATGTGTGTGTGTGTATGTGTGTGTATGAGAGATAGAGAGAGAGAGAAAGAGAGAAAGAGAGACATACATACAGACAGAGACAGAGATATAGATAGAGAGACATTAAGTGTGTGTGTATGCATGTATGTGTGTGTGTGAGAGAGAGAGAGACAGACAGACAGACAGACAGACAGACATAGATAGAGAGACGTTATGTGTGTGTGTGTGTATGTGAGATAGAGAGATAGAGAGAGAGAGAGAGAGAGAGAGAGAGAGAGAGAGGGATAGGGAGACAGACGGACAGACAGAGACATAGACATAGATAGAGAGACGTTACGTGTGTGTGTGTGTGTGTGTGAGAGAGAGAGAGAGAGAGAGAGAGAGAGAGATTGTGTGTGTGTGTGTGTGCGTGTGTGTGTTTACGTGTGATAGGGAGTAAACTAAAGATTTACAGACATTTTGTATAAATGTATATCGATGCTTATGGGATAAGCAAGTACATGCCGGGATAGCTCAGTTAGTAAAACGTTCGGCTAGAAACCACAAGGTTACTAGTTCGAAACCGGCCCTCGCCAACTCAGCGTATGAGTAGCACAGTGATCTGTGCGGTAAAGTAAGGAGATGATGGTAGGTGTGACGCTCCACCTCAGATGAAAAAAAGCGTCTCCTTAGTCTGGCACTAGAGAAAACGGGATATACTCCCTCGCTGATTAGCTGATACCGACTTTAGGCCACCCCGACGACTTTACTTTTTTTTACGTGTATTTACTCGTACATGAGAAGGATTTGAATCATGGTCGATTTTTTTTAGCGAAGTTGTGTTTAACAGGTCTAAATTCAAAATATCCTTTCTGCTAGACTTATTTCATCATAAAGGTTAAAGAGCCCAGCCCACCTTATTATTTGCCCGTAACTGGAGGGAGAATAGTTTGATTCACAACGTTAGCACTATGTGAAATGTAAACGGTAGAGATACCCAAATTTGTCGGCTGCTAGCTTTTTAAAAACTAATTAAAATTAATTAAATCTATTATTTAAGGTCAAACTTTTGTCTAAAATGATAAGTAGTAACATAATGACGACCATTAAAAAAAAAAAATATCATTACATATGCAGTTTATTTTTGATAGATCTAAAACAATTTATTTTTGTCAATTTCGACGCAATCCGCCATTCTGCCTCTTTTTCAATGGTTTTAGGCGCTTGTTTTTAAAACATAAGAGCGGGGTCAAAAATAAGTGACCTGAAAAAAATGAGAAAGTTTTGTAATAAAATAAGTAATGCATTATAAAGATCATTAATTGATACATAAACACTGAAAATTTCATTAAAATCCGATAATTCTCTGATATTTTGGTAAATTATTTTCCCTAGGTGGGGGGGGCTGAAGTCATTTTGTCAAAAATGCAATTTAGTCTCATTTTGGGTATCACTAGTAAACGGCATTGATCAGGTATTCCTGTAAGTGATACCAACAAAATGGATTTGAGTGATGACACTATGAGACATAAATTTGTTTTTTCACTGTATAGTATCCGCACTGTCGGTGGGGATGTAGAATACACTGACTGCACCTGTTCAATGGGATAAGACCCCCCCGCTCTCAGCAATGGTACCACCTGTTAGCCGATCCGTGATGATTAAGGCTGATTCCTCGTGGCTGAACCGTCCATGAAATACACCATTCCACTTGAGCCCTTACTTAGACTAGACAGGTGGTTACAGAAGTCTCCTCCGATCAATCGGCTCGTCATGTCAAGACATAGCATCTGTATCGTTGTCTCAACGCTTTGGCTTTATAGCAAAATCCAAACACTTTTAATCATATATATATATATATATATATATATATATATATTTACCAACCATGAGCAGGATGTGACACAATGTCAATTTCTTAAGCGGTGTTCAACAGGTTTGAATTCAGAGTTTTCCTTCTTCTAGACCGGTTGCCTAACCAAGATTAAAGAGCTCAGTCTGCCCAACTATTTACCCATAGCTGGAAGGAGAGTAGGATTCATACCTTTCCTAAGGGTATTAGCGCAAAGTGAAATGCAATGACCACTTCCAGGATTTGAACTCGGGGCGACGAGTCCATTTCCCATGACTTTAACCATTACACCACGCGCTTCCTACTTTTATCATATATGTATGCTAAAATATCATATATGTATGCTAAAAGGCGGCAGCTGTGGGTCTAAGTGTCCTGGGTATGACGTTAAAGTGCATCTAGAGGGGAAGTCCCAAATATAGAGCTCTAGGGAATGTGGACTACCTCTTCATTTCCATTGATCCCAGATCCATTCTTACTCGGATAAACAGAGAAAAGATGAGAGATGTATTGGTATTAATATAATAGAGGAATAATTGTTATTATTTCTATTATTCAGACTATTGTCCTCATCTTCATTGCTATCTCTACAACGTTTCGTCCGAGGTGACCTCCGGCCTTCTTCATGTATTTCTCGTTGGACTCGGAAACCGTCCTGTCGTAAGCCAATTGGACACGTAGCCTAGTGGATAAAGGAGTTAGATTAAGACAGTTCTAATTGACAGTTATCTTTAGACTACAGGTTCAATCCTGGTCAGGGGCAGCAGTAACATAGAATAATAATTAACACAGCTTAACACCTGTACCCCAGCTATGGTTAGCGGAATGGGAACATGATAACTGAATAAAGGGTATGGTTCAAAGTTCTGTTATGCCTCCCGATTACGACAAGAAGGTTCCCGAGTTCGAAAAGAAGGTGCCCGAGTCCGACAAGAAATACCTGAAGAAGGCCGGAGGGCATATCAGCCGAAACGTTGTACAGATAACAATAAAGATGAGGATAGTAGTCTGGATGATACAAATAATACTAATTATCAAGCCTCATCTAAAAAATTCAGAGATATAGTAATAATTGTTGTTTCTACTTTTGTACATATACATTCGACTTTCTTTAGATCATGTTGAGGATACGTTCACGCCATAGATAATAAGAGGACAAAAACAAAAAGATAAAGTTGAGAAAATCAAGAGATAGAGAGATAAGTTGAGAGCTGTACACTATCATTAGTATTAGATAGGAATAATTGATGTTGTGACCCGAGTACATGTACTTTCGACCCTGTTTGGTTCTTGTCGAAGATGTGAGTACGACCACGCCATAGATTATAGGAGGAGAAAACAAAAAGAGATAAAATGGGTAAACCCAATAGAAAAAGAGAAACTATGAGAACCGTACTGTTAGTGAGATTCATTCATATGCCAGTACAATAATAGATATTAGATATAATCCAATTCAGCGCCGTAGGCTGGGGCGTTTTATTCAATTGTATATTCAATTATATATGTATATGTTAACAGCCGGTTTTAGCTCAGTCGGTACAGCACCTGGCTAGGAATCACATTTTCTGGTTCGATCCAGATCCCCGCAAACTATTCAGCGCATGAATAGCACAGCTCGGGTAATCTGATGTGTGGCAAAGTGGAGAGCTGGCGGTAGGTATGGTGCTCTACCCCAGACGCAAAAACAATCTCTATCTGGTCTGGCACTAGTTGAAAAGGGAATATACTCCCTCGCTGTCCGGTTGATACCGACAATAGGCCACTCGGCTAACTTTAACTATTTTACTTATGTACAAATATTAGCTCCTTTTAGCTCAGTCGATAGTGCGTCTGACTAGGAGCCACAAGGTTCCAGGTTCAATACCGACCCTCGTCAACTCAGCGCATGAGTAGCACAAGGATCTGTGCGGTAAAGTGGATATACTTCCTCGCTGTCTTTCTCATGTAGTTTTTTACTTATAATATTTCATACGGCGTAATTTTGTGTTTCTTTTTGATATAGCAATTTCGTTCTTTGGTCTCTCAATTATCGATCTCCGTTAAATCATCTTGTGGCGAGCGTTAACACTATAAATATTAAGAGGGGTGAGAAGGGTCGCACCTGGACACGCATCTTCACTTCCAATGATGGTCAATAATCGAATATTAATCAAAGAGGATCGATGCAATTTTTTTTTCATAGTGTAATCAATTTGATTGATAGCCATATCAGTGTCATGCGCAGTCCATTCACTTAACGGAAATATCTGCTTATAGAAAACCGTATTTAGCGTATTTCACTAATAGCTTTTTGTCATAAAATTGAAAACTAATCCGATAACATATCCCATAAACTTGTCGCTATTGAATCAAGCCTGCTTAAGCATTTCCTTCTTCTATTAATTTTTTTACTCTTGTTTTTACTCCTCCATTGTCGTTATCATTTATTCTCGTGAAAGAGAGAAATCGTGGAGAAATGAATTAATTCAATTTTCTAGGTAATGCGAACGGATGATTCTCGCCGAAACCGCGCACAGAAATATCTTATATTTTCTTTTTGTATTTCATTACCATTTGTATTTCATCGCATTCGTGTTGTTATTTTTATATCTGCGCTAAATTTAATCTGTCGTAGTTTCGTGAAAGCTAAGTGACACCGCCCACCTTCTTTCTTATCCTCCACGCATTTTCTAAGTAACCTTTAATTTTTCTAGTCGTTTCTTTATCCAGATTTATCGAATTATGCAAGAAATACTTAGTGAAACTAAAAGATATGAAAAAAAAACTGGTTGAAATTGCAGGACCTTGTCAGGAAGTTGATAAACTTATGGAACGTGAAGATGACACTGATATCAATCATAGTTGAAGCCCTCAGAACAATACCTAAGAACTTGAAAAAGAGGCTATAGGTAAACTAGAAGCGGCTATTCAGCATCATCTGGGTAGAGATGGAGCAAAGAAATATTGTGTATTAATTTGTGTACTTTTGAGGACATTTGAAGTAGAATTCAATGCTATTTCTATGTATGTTTTAACTTTTAAATGTATTTGAATATAAAACAAATCTTCATAATTCTTGCACAAAAAGCAAGAACCGTTGAAATTTAATGTGCATATATATATATATATATATATATATATATATATATATATATATATATATATATACTTTGTCGTTAATTGTTTTATTTTCATATTTTCACCCGGGCATACATGCATATACCCCCAACTGCCCCTTATATATGTATAGGTTGAAATCTGAGGCTAACGACGTAACTGACTTCGGCTAGAATACTTCAAAGAATCCTCGTGGCGCAGTGGCTAAAGTGCTGGACTGTGACATTTTAGTACGCGAGTTTGCGCTATTACATTCACTTTGCGACGGCATAAAACCCTTCATCCCTCCGAGTAAGTTTTAAATAGTCCAGCCACTGGTCTTCTATAACGATGCCTTTGTCATTAAATAACCCACGAAGGTTTATATGCCATTGAACTAAACCAACCTTATCGAAGAGGGAAAGCAATACAAAAGTCAAGAGGTACTAACGGGTGTGAAATAAATAAAGTAGCTGGTGAATCGGCCTATTGTCGGCATCAGCCGGACAGTAATCCTCTTTTCTCTAGCTCGGGACCGGGTTTTGCGTCTGAGTTGGAGCGCCAAATCAACTCTCCACATCACCACACGCCAAATCAGCTCTCCAAATCACCACACGCATCTAACTTTTGATACACATGCGCTGTTGACACGGGCCGGTATCAAACCCTGAGACTTGCGATTCCCAGGCACAGGATAAATAAATAAATTATGTAAGTAACCGGTGAATCGGCCTATTGTCGGCATCAACCGGTCAGCAAGGGAATCTATCCACTTTTCATTAGGTCGAGACCGGATTTTGCGTATGAGTATGAGCGCAAAACCTACTATCAGCTGTCCACACCAAGACACGTATCTAACCTATGATACACATGCGCTGAGTTGACAGGGGCCGGTATCGAACACGGAGTTTTGCCATTCCTAGGCGCAGGATCTACCATAGAGCTAAACAAAAAATATGAGAAATAAATAGTCGAGAGAAGATGAAGTAGATGAAATACTGTTAAATTTTTAAATGCCATCCTTGGTCAGTTAAAAAGGGCTTAAAGTAAGTAAGTCCTGAGTTGTGGAATCCTTAGGTAAGTGAATAAGTCCTATCCTGCGTAGTGTTAAAGGTCCAGTGATCCAATCCTATGTCCGTCGTCCACGAAAGCCGCAGTAGTTATGAGAAGTTATGGCTAGTACACTCGGGTAATATATCAGCAGAAGAGTACTGCCAGTGATTGGCCAATAGTTTAATCACATGGTACTCGGTGAGTCTATAAATAGAAGTGGGCTTCTAACACACGCCTTATACCCAAAAAAGGGAGGAAGGTAGGAAGTGCGTGGTGTAATCGTTAAAGTCATGGGAAATGGACTCGTCGACCAGAGTTCGAATCCTGGACGTGGTAATTGCATTTCACTTAGCGCTAATACCTATGGGAAAGGTATGAATCCTACTCTCCCTCCAGCTATGGGTAAATAGTAGGGCAGACTGGGCTCTTTAACCTTGGTTAGGTAACCGATCTAGGAGAAGGAAAACTCTGAATTCAAACCTGCTGAACTCTGCTTAAGAAATTGATCTTGTGTCGCATCTTGCTCGTGCGGGTGGGGGGGTAAATATATATACCCAAAAAATCTCAGCAGATACAAGTGATGAAGAGGAAGATGGACGTCAAATCAGGAAGCGGTAAAAAATGCCGATAAACATGGCGGGAATTCCTTAGACATAAATAAGGAAATGGTTGTGATGCTAATCGGAAAAAGATCACCCATAGATTGTGATATTGGTGATTCTGTTGCACTTCTGGATTTAAACGATGAGATATATCTTGAATAGACTTATTGGGATTATTAGTCTCATTTGGTTACCGGGACCTTTAAATCTTATGCATATTGATCGGAAATGGGTCTCTATTGAAACCGGCCGAGCTGAATATGTTAAGATATCGAAGATTGGTGAATTGAGATTTAATGAGAGACTGGATTTGTTATTGGTGTGAGAGTTGGAGTGGAAGCAAGAGGGAAAAGATAAGAGAAAAGTGGGGAAATAAGCTTGCTTAAAACACACATGAAAGAGAATAAAAATCCCTGTAAGCATTGAAAGTTGTTACATACTCATTGGGAAAAAGTTACTTGGAGGAGGCGAATGCATAACAGTTATCATCGTATATATGGAATTGGCGAGCCGGGTTTAAATAACTGTAGTGAAAATGACGGCCATGGCGAACAACCAGCTATCTTCGATGAGTCAGCCCGTCTTCGTCGTTCAAAAAGACAACGAGTGGCGTGCGGCATATGTAGGCGGCGACAGTCCGACGCTATCTCTAATCCATTTGACTACAAAAACGGGTAGTCACGGCGCAACCTCCTGATTATTGTAGATCGCATTTTATTGGGTGAGATTATTAATTGCATAAGAAAAGTGTTTAAAACAATAATAGTAAAGTGTTTACTCCCCGTTTGGCGATTGTCTTTTACAGTGGAGAGAAGAACGGGTGGACTTAAGTTTTTGAGTCGACTAACGAGCGAGTGTTACTTTTTAAGTGGAAAGATTCAGCTGAAAGACCCAATGGGGTTTTGTGCTTCATATAATAACCAAAAAAATACCCAGTATTCAAGAGAGGTGATATTTGCGTAAATGGTATGCACAGTGGTTGGAGAGCCGCTGTGAGCGTCTTAAGTAGATAAATAGTTAAATTCATTGAAGTTTTTATAGTGTCTGTGTTTCATGGTGTAATTTATTAACAACTAAATAGTGACAAACAAATGCTTATTTGAACATTTGAAAATAAATCATTTATATTGGCGCTCGTAGTGTAATGGTAACCCTTGTAGAAAATAGAAATGTGTGTATATACAAACATTCATACGCACACACACACACACACACACACACACACATATATATATATATATATATATATATATATATGTGTGTGTGTGTGTGTGTATGTGTGTGTAAAAATGGAATTGGAATTGAATCCGACGATATGAGGAAGTATGAGTAAAGAAAAGAAAGTACAGAATGGATAATAAAAGATGAATTAAATCAATATCACTTACACATGTGTTTCGCTTAGTTTATCTATGTGTACACGATTCAAACTATTATTATTATTAAATAAACAAATGAAATGAAATAATAATAATAGAAAAATGTAAAAATATTCCGTACACAGAGAAAATTCGACCTTCATTAGAGTGAAATTGTGTAAGTGATATTGATTAAATTCATCTTTTATTATCCATTCTGTACTTTCTTTTCTTTATTTATTCTTCCTTCCTCATATATATATATATATATATATATATATAATATATATATATATAAAGAGTGTGTGTGTGTGCGTGTATGCTTGGATTCGCATGGTGTAATAGGTATCGTCATAGGAAATGGAGACGGCGAAACGAGTCCATACCCTGGACCAGGCTATTTTAATTTCATATAACCCTTGGAAAACGGTATGCATCCAATTATTCTCCCCCTATCTATGGGTAAATATTAGGGTAGAATGGGCTCTTTAACGTTGAACAGGCAACCTGTTCAATGCCGCTTAAGAAAATGGCTTTGTTTTACATCTTAATCATGTGAAAGGGTTGGTAAATATATATATATATATATATATTATGTGAGGGTAACATTTTATTTTAGCCCTAACTAAGGCAAGATGGGCGGTCAGAGAGCGTCAGTTGGCATTGCAAGCTCATTAAGGCTTATTAATTGTCATTTTATTGAAGGGCTTACCCTCAAATTTCAAACCCTTTGCAACAGTAATAACTCAAAGGGATAAGCCTATGACGTTCACGGAATTCAAAGTAAGTCTCCGTAGTTATGAAGAAACAGAAAGTATGTACTCTGGGAATCCGAACATGGAACTATACAACTGAGGACCCAATTTAAATAGGGTAAAACCAACCCCCCGCTATGAGGGCAGATCAACTAGATATACCAACTGCCAGAATTATCAGGACAGACCTTGGAAGGGTAACAAGGATTCGCCATTAAAAGCAAATATAACATGTTATATTTGTAATAAAAACGGCCACATGTCCTACGACTGTAGATATCAAAAGAAAGGGGGGTGGCGTTTTTTCATATAAGGCGTGTGTTAAATGCCCACTCTTATTTATAGACTCGGCGATCATCATGTGACCATATCCTTGGCCAATCACTGGCAGTACTCTGCTGTTGATATTGTTATTTATACCGGCTGTTCTGGTCATACCTACGCACAATGCTTTGAACCTTCGTGGACGACGGAACATAGGATTATATCACTGGACCTTTGACACTACGTAGGATTCCATAACTCAGGAATTATTCACTTACCAAAGGATTCTATAGCTCAGGACTTACTTTAAGTTCTTTTTCAACTGGCCAATGATGGAGGTCAGAAACTTAACACCCCGCTCAGTCGGTTGTTCACGTCCATCTCTAGCCTATATGATTGTCCCAACCCCTTTTTCCTTTTATCATATATGTGCGATAAGGCCGTAGCTAAGTGTCTTAGTGTCTTGTGTATGACGTTAAACTATCTGGTGCTTCCATTCTTCGAGATTTGAGGAAGATTTGAGAAATGTGGAGTTCCCCTTCATCAGCATTACTTCCAGGACTACATCCGACCAGGAGTGGTAGAACTAGTTTGGGTCCCATCTATGGATTAAATAGAAATATGTGTTTAAAAAAATTGAGTTTTTAAAAATTGAGTACCCATCAAGAATAAATAGAACAAAACGTCTTAAGCATAAAATAAACCAACAAGGGCTGACACGCCGTAAAATCCAACCGACCAATCGACTATCCATCCAACAGTCTTGAAAGACGTGCTGCTGCGAGGTTGATCTCTTTTCGCGAAAAAAATGGGCTAAATAAAAACTTGATCAAGAAATAAATGTCTTTTAGTTCATTCAATTAATTGCAATGACTAAATAGCCCAAACCAATCCCTTAGTTAAGAAGAGGAAATAGAAGACAAGAACCTTGCAACTAAGCAACAAGATGGCGGCTAGAGAAGAGGAGGAAACAGCCAGACAAAATAGTAATGAACTTAGCAAGAAGCAAGTAAGATCTCCCAACCAAGTAAGTCTCTAATCTCTCTCTCTCTCTCTCTCTATATATATATATATATATATATATATATATATATATATAAGAAATGGATATAAAGTAACCTACTCGAGTTTCATCATCTGAATCGTCAGGGTTACATCCGCTGAATTAATCGAGTTTTCGATTAATATCAGTTGATACCACGTATGTCTGTTGGAATGGATCTTATCGTTACCGTATAACGATAAAATCTATTCCAACAGACATACGTGGTATCAACTGATATTAATCAAAAACTCGATTAATTCAGC
The DNA here is from genome assembly GCA_023376005.1 of Doryteuthis pealeii. NCBI lineage: Eukaryota > Metazoa > Mollusca > Cephalopoda > Myopsida > Loliginidae > Doryteuthis > Doryteuthis pealeii. Next base: position 11,098,196 of record CM042138.1, on the reverse strand, counting down.
GGACGTAACCCTGACGATTCAGATGATGAAACTCGAGTAGGTTACTTTATATCCATTTCTTAAATACATTTTGCTCTACATTGTATTGAGCACTTTGTATTTGTTTTTTCACGGTCTTAACCCCTGGATTATGTGCGCTCCCACCGATCGTACCCGTACAAACCGGTAAGCCACTACTCATATATATATATATATATATATATATATATATATATATCCTAAGAACTCTCTCAGAACTAATACTCTTTCACTCACCGTTTATATACCCGATGTACGATGTCAAAGTGAAAATGTTACGTTATGAATACTAGCACCAGTGTGCGCAAGTATATAAGTCTTAAGAGTGCTATATAAAATTATATATAGAATTGCTTTTAATACGTTTTTGAATAACATGATAGTATTAGAAATCAGTAACAACAAATACTGATATATTAAACCCAGTTCTCTTAAAATCATGATGTGATATTATTTCTTAGAAATACACATATTTCAGGATTTTTAATGTATTAATAATATGGGCAGTTTTGAGGCAAATCTAACTCAACTAGACCTTAACGGAGATATCATTAATAAATAAGATGCTAATTAAGATTAGATAATGACTATTTTATAATCGTTGAGAATATAATCAAATAACTAAGGAAATCGTGACGTCAATGGTGACATAGTTTTGGTTACAGATACACAATTAGATAATTCCATTATAATAAAATATCTCACCGACCAAAACAGATTTCGTTTTTACTTGATGTTTTTCTCATCTTTCGAGCTAAATCTGAAATTGAATTCACACCACTACAGGTTATCAACTAGATTGAACCTGACACCCTAATGACACGCATTATCCATAGACCCATGCTGTCCTCCTTCCACACGTGTCGACAATTGTCTATAAACAAATGAAAATGAGACTCGCCTGACCAGACAGCACGGCGTCAGTCTTCCACGGTTCAACAGCTTCATTTCCTAGCCTGGGGAATGGACAGTAATGGTGATGTTATACAAACAATAGTACTCTTATAGATCAATGACAGCGATGCCCCAGTCTAAAGTAGAGTACTAGTATCATTTGTATTATTCGGACTATTGTCCTCATCTTCATTGTTATCTGTACAGTGTTTCGGTCGATGTGCCCCCGGCCTTCTTCAGGTATTTCTTGTTGGACTCGAGAAGCTTTATCCACTAGGCTATGTGTACAATTGGATAAAGGACGTAGGTTAACATAGTTCTAAGTGACAGTTATATCTATACTGCAGTTTCAATCCTGGTCAGGGGCAGCAGTAATATAGAATAATAATTGACACAGCTTAACACCTGTACCTCAACTATGGTTAGCGGAATGAGAAAAAGATACACCCGTGGACTAAATAAAGGGTTAGGTTCAAAGTTCTGTGATGGCTTCCGATTACGACAAGAAGTGTTCCCGACTTCGAAAAGAAGGTGCCCGAGTCCGACAGGAAATACCTGAAGAAGGCCGGAGTGCACATCGACCGAAACGTTGTACAGATAACACTGAAGATGAGGATAATAGTCAGAATAATACAAATAATACTAATTATCAAGCCTCATCTCAGAAATTCAGAGAAATGATGCTGAGTATGTTGTATAGTATTTTCACTGACGCATGAAGCAGCACCAGCATCAATTTCGGATGGAATTTGATTATTTATCTATTTCGTTCATCGTTAAGGGAGTTATATATTGCCGGGGTTCCTATTCCTTTCTCACTTGTAGTGTTCTCATTCCGCTAATCATAGCTGGGATACAGGTGTTAAGCTGTGTTAATTATTATTCTATGTTACTGCTGCCTCTGACCAGGATTGAACCCGCAGTCTAGAGATAACTGTCACTTAGAACTGTCTTAACCTAACTCCTTTATCCAATTGGACACATAGACTAGTGGATAAAGGTTCCCGAGTCCGACAATAAATACCTGAAGAAGGCCGTGGGGCACATCGACCGAAACGTTGTACAGAAAACAATGAAGATGAGGACAATAGTCCGAATAATATAAATAATACTAATACTCTGCTAATAAACAAACATATCGATATGATCTATTGGCACTACCATTCAAGGTCAGAGTGGACCTGGAAGTAATTATTACAATGGTCGAGAACTCCACACTTCACAGAGTTTCAGAATCGGAGCCTCATTTCTAGATGCAGATAAATGTCTTACCCAAGACACTCCTTTTTAGTGGGGTTGTAGCATAACTATTGTGGTCTACGGGGAATTTGGGGATTGAAAAGCAAACGTTAATCGGGTTTCTGGAGAGAGAGAGAAGAAAAATAAATTTGAACAAAGTGAGGTTAAATTTTGGAACGGTAAAAACTCAACGGTGAGGGGGATCCATTGACCGACTAATGACCCCGGAACTAGAGTTTAAAAAAATAAAAACGGAAGTCACGTTTTCTGCGGAGGAGAGTAAGTGGAACTGACCTTCCCCCACCCCGGGACCAAAAACGGAAGTAAAGCAAATTCGGCCTCTTTCTCACCGGAACAGAGGAGGGTCGGACGCATTTGTTAGGGGTCCGTGGTGACATATCTAGGGTTGCAACGAACAGCGTGCATGAACGTAATTTAAGATAGAACAGCTTGACCTTATTCTCTCAGTCTCCATCTCTCTGACAAAGAACCCACGAGCCTAGAAAGAAATAAACCCCTACGCGACTATATATATTTACCAACCCTTCCGCACGAGCAGGATGTGACACAATGTCAATTTCTTAAGCGGAGTTTAACAGGTTTGAATTCAGAGTTTTCCTCTTCCTAGACCGGTTGCTTAACCAAGGTTAAAGAGCCCAGTCTGCCCTACTATTTATCCATAACTGGAGGGAGAGTAGGATTCATAGCTTTCCCAATGGTATTAGCGCTAAGTGAAATGCAATTATCACATCCAGGATTTTAACTCGGGGCGACGAGTCTATTTCCCATGACTTTAACGATTACACCACGCGCTTTCCTCCGTCACTATAAGACTTCGTATGTTGTTCATTGGAGCTAACAATGCTACTACTACTA
>CM042138.1:11045169-11090169 GCA_023376005.1 Doryteuthis pealeii | reverse complement strand
GAGCAAAGTAATTTATAATAAAAAAAAGGCTTAGATTTAGTCCATTTCCACCCGTGGGTATCTGAGCACCTTTCGAGTTCCCTCAGATCACTTTCTTTATTGAAACTGATACACAAATAAATGCAACCTATATTCATACAATCTCCCCTGATCCCAGTGACGTTATCAGGTTTAAATATAAGCTGAATTTATTCTTTTGCCAGTTTCAATTTAAAAAAAAGTGATCTGAGGAAACTCGGAGGGTGCTCAGATACCCACGGGTGGACCATAATCGCTCAATACCCAGTCTCTAAGCTTCTTTTAAAATCGAAATATTGATCAATATCAGCTATGATTATATTATAAATTGTTTTCTTCTTTAACAGCATTGTGTGATGTTTTCATTCCACCTTTTCTTACTCATATATATATATATATATATAGTCATCCACAGAGACGTGTTTCGACATATCAAGTCTCTTCAGTGTGGATAGACATTTGTAAGCTACCTACAACCGGGATTGAAATCCGATCGTTTGGGTGTCAGTCCGTCACCTTAACCATCACCTACAGAATGCGAAGGGGATTTTAACTGTTTTAATACACACATCGCTTTGTATGTAAATGCCGTCATAGAGTGCTCCGTCCCTTATATAGGAGAATGTTGCATTTACGCTTTTAGGAAATCCCCTCCAGAGTGCTCAACCCTAGGGGGGCATATATACCCCAAAAAGATTTGGCATTAAATAACCCACAAGGTTTAATCCAAACCAAACCAATAAGAATCCTTTCACTTTTGATCCAACCTGATCCAATATTTCATATTGGACGTTACGTTCTTCATCGAATTTAAATCGTTTCTCCATCCATTCCATCGTATATGAATTAAGAATATATGATTGATTTTGTATTTATTTATTTATGTATTTCCCGTTCGGAAAATCTATTTCGTTATCTTTAAATGATAATTTAAAGCGCTGGGGAAAGGAACACACAGCAAGTATCTCAGGGCAAGACAAATGCAATATTATTTGCGCTAGGAATTGGCAATATTATGTAACACAATGGCTCCCTCGTTTTTACAAGACGAAACTGTTACGAACAAAAAAAAAGAAAAAAAGAAGAAATATCCTTTCCCAGAATGCAATGATCTAAGCACGAAGGACTAGCGTGAGATGACTATTGGGAACAATAATCTAGAAGTGAATGGTATTCGACCTAAGTGTTGAAGTATGCGGCAAAGTTACAAACGGAACAGGATATCAATTATTTCAGTGAAGTTTGCTAATGTAAAGATATTGCAATCTCATCAATTATATGTTTGAAGTAATGTAATAAAGGAAACAGGATGGATTTACACCTAAGTGATATTGGAACGATCAGAAATAATTCATTCATATCTGTTCTCTCATGTGCCTTCATGTGTGATTTTCTCTCTTCTTATTACTCCTGCTGTCTCTCCATGTCTCATCATGTATATATTATAGATAATGTGTGTGCTATATCTAAAACTAAACAGTGTTCAATATCATTGATAGAGCGGTTGTGTCTAAGTTAACTTCGCGTAGACATGGAGTCAGTAGCGCCTGGATACTGATATTTTCTTGCCTATACAATGTTCAGACTATCAGTAATCAGGTGCCGTTGACTCCATGCCCCCACTACGTTTTTCCTTTACATTTAAACTGATATGCACGCCTAATTCATTTAGTTATAATTAATTAACGAAATTAGGTATGACTTTAATTAAGCACATAATCTCCCACAAATTGTCGGCCTTTGCCATTTCAAACACATTTTTTGACTACTTCATATCTAATATCTATATATATATATATATATATATATATATATATATATATATATATATATATATATGTGTGTGTGTGTGTGTGTGTATGTATTGGCAGCAAGTTATTTTTCAGTCATGAAAGAGTGCTCCGTGTTATTCAATAGCACATGCCTGAAATATAAATATAAATTATATATATATATATATAATATATATATATATATATATATATATATATATTGTGGAGATAGATGGATTTAGTAGAATCCGACAATATGGGGTAGGTAAAAGGATGGTGAACAAGAAATGAAAACCCAAAACAAATCTAAGAGTTGATACGTTTGGTCCGAATTGAATAAAAATCATTTGACCGATGATGTTCGTATGAATTCGGACGAAACGTATCAACTCTCTGATTTGTTTTGAGGTTTCATTTCTTTTTCACCATCCTTTTATCTACCCCATATTGTCGGATTCTACTACATCCATCCTATAGGTAATAGGTAACCAGTCTAGGAGAAGGAAAACACTGATTTCAGTCCAGTCGTTGATTGGGTTTGTGACATTCCTTATGCACCAATTTCCTATCGGCTGTGCCAAAAAGTGCGGATGGTCCGACACAAGTCTTCACCGCTATGAATAAACACGGTGTAAGTTGTTTATGGATGAACTCTCATGCGTCGAAATCGACGAGAGAGTCCATTTTTTCTTTTACAGGAGCTAGCTTAATTGCCACCCGAATTGGCGGCTTTTAATCTTGTCATAGACATGTGTGAATGAGTCGAACACATGGATGCTATAATATATATACGCATGCAACGAGTTCAACTGATGTTAAGAATGGATCCAAAAAGATAAACCAAGATATTCTTTCTCAACTCTTTCGCTGTCAAAAACAAAACAACGAGAGAATTAAGAAAAAAACAAAACAATCTTCTTTCGATAACTACAAACCAATACGTGCTCAGAGAAAAAAGATTAGACTAAGAGGCGATATAGGGAGGTCGTTTACCGTTAGCGAGATGTACTGCATCACACAATAAGATAAAACCGGTAGTTATACTAAGTATTTTTGATTGTGTTAGTTTTGGGTCATTGCACTTAGAAAAGGAACACCTTTGTATTATATCTAAGGATGAGTGTAGAAAAGCAATTAGATGCGAAAGAAACGGACAAAATTAAAAGATGTCTTTACAAAATTATAGTTTGTAAGGACAGATGAAGATAGAGAAAGTATATGCCTCATTCTCGTCATCAAGTAATGCAACAGCACAGGTCTCTTTGGGTTTTCCCTCTATCTTTCCCTATCAGCCATTTCACTTGATAACTCCTCGAGACGGCCCCCAGTATCCATAGATAGCTGATAAATGCTAAAGTGTTACTGATATCTATTCATACAATTTGTCTGAATTTTTAGATGAGGTTTGATAATTTGTATCGTTTGGATTTTTCGGGATGTTGTCCTCTCGTTATTGTTATATATATTTACCAACCCTTCCGCGCGAGCAGGATGTGACACTAGGTCAATTTCTTAAGCGGAGTTTAACAGGTTTGAATTCAGAGTTTTCCTTCTCCTAGACCGGTTGCCTAACCACGGTTAAAGAGCCCAGTCTGCCCTACTATTTACCCATAGCTGGAGGGAGAGTAGAATTCATACCTTTCCCAAGTGTATTAGCGCTAAGTGAAATGCAATTACCACGTCCAGGATTTGAACTCGGGGCGACGAATCCATTTCCTATGACTTTAACCATTACTCCACGCACTTCCTCGTTATTGTTATATGCGGATATAAGGGCTGAGTTAATAATGTTTGGTTGGTTGGGTTTTACGGCATGTAACTCCTTGGGTTATTTTATGCCGAATACTTCTATTGGTAAAAAAAAATGTTTAATGCTAACAAAGTTTTGAAATAATTTCATTTTTAATGTATAATACAATTTTGTTTATAAATAACCCATAGATGGGACCCTAACAGGTACTACCACTCCGGGTGGGGTGGACCAGGAAGCAATGGTGATGAAGGGGTGCCCCACATTTCCCAAACCTCCAAAACTGGAACCTCACCATCAGATTAAGGTTTAAAGTCATTCCCAGGACATGTATACCCGTAGACACCGCCTTCTAGCACCCATATGATAAAAAGGGATTGGGGCTTGGCATAAGGGTAATAGGGTTGGGAAAATCATATAGGTGCTAGAGCTTGACGTGACCAGCCGATTGGTCGGGAGGGGGCCTCTCGACGACCGCCGTCTAGCCCCAGATAGGACCAAAGTGGAGTATTGCAAGTCATTGACTGCTCATTCACCTGGGTTCTATCCTTAAGCATCACGGGTCGCCACCCACGGCCAGCAGGTGGTCCTATTGGGGGAGTCTTATCCCTCTACAGAGGTGCAGTCGGTGCATTCTAACGCCGCACCGACAGGGTGGGAGGTAATACCGTTGTAATGACAATCATCATTCTTTTGTAAGTTCAATCCTGGACCAGGGCAATAATAACATAGACTACTTAAAATAGCTTAACACTTGTACCCAGCCATGTTTAACAGAATGAGAACAGTCTTCCCCGGTGGCTTGAATAAAAGGTTCAGTTCAAAGTTCCGTGAACAACATGGATACTCCCTAATTCAACAAAAAAGGTTCTCGTGTTCAAAAAGGTTCCTAAGTCGACAAAAAAAAGCTGAAGAGGCCGGAGGGCACATCGGGCGAGAAGTTTTGTATATAACATTAAAGATGAGGGCAACAGTCCGAAAAATCCAAATAATACAAATTATCTCTCGATGTACATTTTTCTTATCATGAGTAGAGGAAGAGTATTTTCCTGACTGAACTTTTTGATCCTGTCAGTTAATCTATGATTCACCTAGTCACATTTTTCAGGTGAACTCTGCGGATGATTCTCTTTTGGATTCATCCGCCTTGCTGGATTTGAAAATACGTCACTGCTTACGTCCCCTTTTTTTAATGAATTAAGTAAGAATATTAATGAGTGTCTAATCTATAGTCAGTATCATTACTGCATAAAATATTAAAATTCTATGACAAATCAATTAATTGTAAAATTTTCACCAATATTTCGATAATCATTCACCTTTAGATAAATATATATTAAAAAAAATTTTTGTAATTTTTGAGGAAGTGCGTCCCGGTCTCCTGCCTCAAAAATTGCTACTCGGTGACTATTAAAATAACAACCCAGCTCAGTCTATTCGGTAATTTATGAGGAAGTACACCCCGGTCTCCTGCCTCAAATATTGCTACCCGCTGACTATTAAAATAACGACCCAGCTCAATCTATTCAAAACTATCCATCTTCATATCTATCTATCTATTTATCTATCTCAATTTGTTCATATTTATCTATATTACTTTAAATACTAAGTTTTTTTATTCATGTTTGTTTAATGTCTTGTTTTTAGTTTAGATAAACAAGAATTACGACAAAAAAAAAGAAGCGACCCCCCCCCCAAATACATTTACTTGTCGAAAATATCAATCTATCTCCATTTGTTCATACTATCTATATTATTTTGTTTGTTTATCTATCTATCTATCTCAGTCTATTCCAAACAATATATCCATCTTCATGAATTACGACAAATTACGATAAATAAACAAGAATTAAGACGAGCTGGGTTTGTTATTTTGATAATCACCGGGTAGCAATTTTTGAGGCAGGAGACCGGGACGCACTTTGTGGTAGTTAACAGACAAACACGGTCAGACTTTCAGAAGCTTTATTCTACATAGAATACAGTTGGCTTTTGTTACCAGTTTATATAGTAACTTTAGAAGGGGAGGGGGAGGTAACTCAGTTACCTATTACACACTTCCTCATGAATTACCTTTTGTATTCTAAAATATATCAGAGAATATATTTTTTACTAGGCCAACCTCCGCACTTTGTCTAATTTCATGAAATCCGAAAATATATATTTTACTCATACGATTTTTAAAAAATTCTCTAAAAATAAGAGTCTGAATAATTGAATCAAATGTTTTTAGAAACGTTTTGAAAACAAAACAAATATATCAGTGAAGTGAGGTGAATATCAGAATAAGAAGTAAGTAAGTCATTTAAAAAAAATACTAAACGTTTTATTTGGTTGGTTGCATTTTATGGTATGTCAACCTAGGTTTTGTCATTTTATTCATTTTTTTCAAACTCATGTTTTTTCTATTTAACCCATAAATGGGACCATAACAGGGGAACTTATAAAAAATTGAGTAACCATTAAGAATTAATTTATTTAAAAGTTTTGTCGGCATTAAATGACCCACTGAAGTTGATATGCCGTAAAACGTAACAAACCAAACCAAACAAATAATTTACTGGTATATGGAATTAAATTCAGGCCTTGGTACTCGACCCGTAACAGTTCAACATAAATACTTAATACCATATACCAGTTAAAAATGGGAACAGGCGGTTCATATAAGGAAATACTTCTGGTTCTTTAACCATGTGGGTAAAATCATGAGCGTCGATCCCAGGGGGCCATACCCTCAGGCAACACTGCCCCCTCGATTTAAAGGGGCAGGGCTGGGTTTATTGCCCAGTGCCTGAGGCGCCCCGCTTGAGGGGGAATGCCGAGGGGATAGACGCAATTTTTAAACCGCCACCAATGAGTCTCGGCTTGTAGGTGGTTCCACGTTAATAGGGCATTGTGCCTGACTTTGTACAAGTGGGGTACGAGGATAATATCAGTTCATATAAGAAAATATATCAGTTAGTAAGTAAATTCGTCGGGGTGGCCTAAAGTCGGTATCAACTATTCAGCGAGGGAGTCTATCCCCTTTTTCACAAGCGCTCGACCAAGGAGATTGTTCTGCGCCTAAGGTGAGCGCCACACCTACCATCAGTTCCTTACTTTACGCACATATCACTGTGCTTCTCATACGCTGAATTCGCGAGGGCCGCTATCAAACTAGAAAACTCGTGGTTTCTAGCCGAACGCTTTACCGACTGAGCTAACCCGGCCCTAACCATAAGAAATAATGAGCAAGTAAAATAGATTACAAAAAAGTCGTCATTTTTTTAAAGTTTAAAATCGACATAAATCCGCCGATTTTTGAATTGGAAGCTCAAATTTTGGGGGATTGTCTAATTTTACGATAGTCCACACCTGGACAAAATTTCAGAAAGATAGAAGTGAGAAACTTTAACAAATTTTAACAAAATTTTGTAGCTTCGGATACTGACTGGGATATTGATCTTGCTATGGAAAATTCAGAAATCATCAATAACTTAAAATTGGTTGACTTTAATTCTTTACTGATAGCAATTTTAGATTCCTCTGGCAAAAATGCTTCTATAAACCAATTTTTAGGATTGGTGAAGCACTCAAATTCATTTTAGAGTCAAAAATAGATTACAAAAGTCGTCATTTTTCGTGACCCCCTCAAATTTGGAGAGCTTAAACTCGACATAACTCCGCCAAGTCTTGAATTGGAAACTCTTATTTTGGGGAATGTTTAACTTCAACATAGTCCACGCCTGTACTTCGGAAAAATTGAAAGGTGTGGATGAGATGTCCTGGATGATTTTACATGGAATAACCCAACACTGGTTAAAAATGAGATTGTCCAAATCGTCCAAGATGAAATATAACTCCAGAATGTCTGTTGTTGCTTATCCACCGAATTCTTATTTATCAAGAGTGATGTCGCCTCAGCCAAATAATGGACATTCTTTTTTTATTATAAAGAAAGAAACGGAAGAAAAATGACTTGCTACACAGAAAAATATAATAAGCAAGACGGAAAGAAAGTAAGAAAGAGAATAGAGGAAAAATAGAGAGAGTGGGTGAGCGTGTGAAAGCGATAGCACTGTTATAACACTAATCTGTTTCAATGGAACATATTGAAAAGTGGAAAGAATGAAAGACAGAAAAAAAGTTAGAGAGAGTTAAATCAAGATTATTATACATTTTAACATTGAACAATTTAGCAATAGCTCCTAATGTTATCAAACGTTGTAATAATTAAAATATCATACTCTGGCGGAGGGAGCACATGGAAGCGATAACGCTAATCTGTTTCAATCTTAAGTAATATTATCAAACGTTGTAATAATAAAATTATCATACTCTGGGGGGGGCACATGGAAGCGATAACGCTAATTTGTTTCAATCGAATATAAAGAAGAAGATAGAAATGAAAGGAAAAAGAGTTGGAGAGATTTAAATGAAAATTATTATACTTTTTACGTACTGAACTATTTTGCAATATCTCTTAAGTAAACAAAACGAATTATCATGCAGTGTTTTATATACAGGTCCTGCTAGTCATTCATAAAATATCTACATGGAGCTTATTACTTATTGAACAATTTTCTTTGGACATTTTTACTTTATTACATTGAAACAAAATGGATCAGTTGGTACAAATTACGAAGTCGTTATGTGAGTCGATGCAACAACAACAAAAGTTGCACGAAGAACGCAATCAAATTGTTCATACACAGTTAGAACAAATACAAAGCCAACTATCAAAACAACAGGAGAACTTCAACAAACTACTAACAAATCAAGTAGTTCAAGAAAGAGGATCAAGGATCTTCTCGGAGGAAGGAATTGTGTGACGGAGAACTAAAAAGAGCCAGACTTTGTCTTGCCTGCCGGGATCGAACCCGCGTCCGCCCGCATGCAAAAACAAATGCAATCTAGGTACTGGACGGACGCGAGGTTCGACATGTGCCCGGATGTTTGGTTTTTGTGTGTACTTAAAATAACCAAATCGAGTGAGGAGGACGGTGTTTTTTAGAAGAGAAGATTGAAAGCTGAGGACTGAGATTATTTGAAGTTTTCTTTACAGTTGGGAGAGAATTAGAGTAATATAACTTTTGAATTTTTTTGGCCCCCCCCTTTCGAAAGAAATTGCAACTCTCTGTCAGAATTTCACTATGACCCCGACAACGGTATGCTATAGGGGATATGAGTCTATCTTTTCAAAACGATGTCAACTGTGGTCCGACGAAGAAAAAGTGAGATTTTTACTTCAGAAATTGAGTTCTAAAGAAAACACGAAATATACAAATTTGATACAACCTAATAAACCAAAGGAAATTTCGTTTAAAACATTGTCGAAAATCTTCGACGAATGTCATAGCCTTTTTCATACACGATATAAGTGTTTAAATATCGTCAAACTGGAAAATGAGGATTTCGTTTCTTATGCCGGTACAGTTAACTCGCAATGTGAACTGTTTAAAATAAACGAAATATCAAAAGACATGTTCAAATGTTTAATCTTCGTGCAAGGGTTAACTGCACCAAAAGACAAATACATTTTGAAGTATTTAGTAATAGCTCTTAAGTAATGTTTTCAAACGTCGTAATAATTAAATTATCATACTCTGGTATATCCACGGGTCCTGCTAGTTAAGATTTATTATTCTTATTAGTGTCAATATTTATCCCTATTACATGCTGATTTTGAAATGATCACGATGTTCATAAGCGGAACGTGTGGAGTGCAAACCATTTAATAAAACTCCCATCTATGTGTTAAATAGGTCGAAAATTACTTAGACAACCTAGTGAATTTCGCTTAAAATGGACCTTTTGTCACATCCTACTTGTGAGAAAGAGTTGGCAAATAAATACATATTGAACTATTTCGCAATAGGCATTTGGCCCCTATATTTTTACGGAATGTGGAATTGAATAAATTAAAATAATTAAGTTTTCTCAAGTAACTAGTTTTACAATTGTATGTCATGAGTTTAAAATTAGGTAAACAAAAGATGATCGAAATAATATTAGTTTGGAAATCTTTTAGAAACAATAGATAATTGTTTACAATGTAGGTAATCTAAGGACAAAAGATTGTTTACATTGTAAACAATTATCTATTGTTTCTAAAATATTTCCAAACTAATATTATTTCGATTATCTTTTGTTTACCTAATTCTAAACTCATGACATACAATTGTAAAACTAGTTATTGAGAAAACTTAATTATTTTTAGAAATTACAGTTATTTGCCATTTCATTCATAAAGGAGGAGAAGAAGAAGAGAAAAAAAAAGGAGAAAAAGAAATAAGAGAGAAATTATGAAAACATAATACGTCCATTTCTGATACGAAACTCTGATGATGAAGTTTATGCTTCGAAATCGATAGACAAAAATACATCTTTTTGTTTTTATTTTTCATACGCATTGTATTGGCCTTCAAAATATTAATATATTATAACATACTTAACAATGCTTCAAGCAAATTACCAATTGCTTTTAATTATTTTAATTTATTCAATTCCACATGCCGTAAAAATATAGGGGCCAAAACCTATAGTTGTAATAATCAAATAATCATACTGTGGTATAACCACAGGTCCTGCTATTTTTATTACACTAAATTGCAGCGACATAAATTCTATGTTGAACGAAAACTACGCAAGAGAAATACACGGAGAGTTGGGAATGCGAATTCTTGTGAAATCAGGTCGTGCTAAAGTTGAAAGCAAATTCGATTGATAAATAGAGTGAGAAGATCACGATAAGAACAGTGTATGAGCGGGAAATTGTATGCTAGGCATAGCATTATGGCCGGGTTTATCAATGGAGGACTGTGACACGGAAGCCAACTGCTAGTTACGTTACAGAAATCTATGAAATAGTGATAACTCTAATTAACATACGCATATACGTGTATATGCGAATATATATATATATATATATATATATATTGTATTATATATTATATTATACATATATATATATATGTATAAATGCATATATATATATATATATATATATATATATATATAGATAGATAGATAGATAGATAGATAGATATGTGTATATATATATATATATATAGATATGATATGATATGATGTAATTGCTAGTACTGTTTATCGATAATCATATATATATATACAGAAACGAACGCTGAAAATTTTGAAAAAATCAGAAGCATTATATATACTCATTATCCACAGAAAATTTAATAACCAGTCCCAGATATAATGTTTTTTCATTTGACACATCTATGTCGCTCACTAACTTATCGACACAGTACTGTCAGCACATACATCATATCATAATATTTCATATATAATTATCTATTTTATATATTTATATATAATTTTATATATATATTTTAATTAATTGTTAGCGAGAGAAAGTTTCATCGTTACCTGATCTCTTTTGGCTTATATTATTTATTTGTCTCTTTGTTATCCTTTACCTATTGAACTATTTAGCAATAGCTCTTAAGTATACATATCAAACTTGTAGTAATTAGATTTCATACTGTAGTATATCCACAGATCCTGCAAGATTCTATATAATCTATACATATATGATGGCCAGTTGGTATGTATGTATGTATAACCGGAACAAACTACAAAAATAAAACAATTAAAGATGAGGTAAATATATCTACACCTTAAACATCACCGGTTAGTGCTTTTCGTACAAAAATTATAAATATTTGATTTGCATCCGAAGATATTTAAAAAAACTAAAGTATACTGTCGAAAATATTTCGACCATGAGGGGGTAAGGAAAAGAAAAAGAGACAAGGGCATGGAGTCCGTGGTCTGCTGTTATCCGGTTCTTGCGAAACAATGCCTGTTTCGCGACCCTCTGGCTCTAACAAGGGCCGATTAACTATCCAAGGTTAACAAATTGAAGGGTAACAAATAATCGATCTCAAGTCAACTGGTCAGGTAACAAACGAGCAGTATGGCTTGAAAATACGAATATATTTGTCGCATATCCCTATGCGTATGGACTGGGCACAAGGCCTCGTTTTAACGGGCCCACCCACAAGCCGAAGCTCATAGGTGGGAAAGAACAAAAATTGCGTCGTTGCATGGGGGGATAGCCCCCTGGGATCGACGCTATTATTAAACTCTCGACAAGTCCAGCGGCCGAAGCTCGCTGAACCCCCGGTGTTAACCGGAAAACCGAGTGTGCAATGAGTTCATAAAAAAAAGATACTGGCTTGAAAATACGAAACTAGAATCTGTCATCTGTCATTTATTTATACAAAAAGAAGACCCGCTCACATCAGGTAGCAAGGTATAAAATCTCCGTCATGCGCAGATCTCGCCTTCAGTACTTCGTAATGGACACCGCCACTCCAGCCGACGCCATCCACGTGAGGCCCCCTCAATATTTTTCCACAATACATAGGAATAGCATTGAAATTCTACGTAAAAATGTTCAGTAGTTGTAAATCTCAAAAGTAAACAAATCAACACAAAACTTCTACCAAGTCGACGCTGGGCAGCCAATTCTAATCTCTGAATATGATAATGTACTCGTTAGCCGCATTATGCATCGGAACATCTTCTGTGACAGTCATCTTCCTTCGCTGTCATTTCTTCGCCATGCGTCATATTTTGAATGTGTGAAAGAAAACTGCCTCAACCTATAAATATGCGATCATCCATTTTCTTTTCCTTCAAAATGGTATCTCTTTTAATTTATTAATTGCTCTGAAGCAGTTGCTGTTGTTGTTGTTGTATTGTACTGTAAAACAAAAGATGTTATTCAGCAATGAATAACAATTGTAGATGCTTTTAAAAAACAACAACAACCCTAGCAACGGTTTTTAATATTTTCGCAATGTTTCCTTCTTAAATTCCTGGTTTTTGTTATGCTTCATATTTGCATTATTTCATCTTCGTTTTCGGTTATTTCATATCGGCATTCACCTGCGTCTTCCTCTCTTTCTGTGTAATTAGTTTCTTTTGTCTATGAAATAGATGCATTGCTCTTGGTTGACTTTTACTTTTAAACTTTATTTGCATATTGCATATAACAATTGGAAATACTGTTCAATTAATTTGCGTACGAATACTTTTGATAGTCCACTGTTTTGGTATTTTTATAATTACTTTGAAATAATTCATCATCAGATGAATCCTTGGTTAAAAAAAAATGATTTATTATATAAAAATTATATTATCCATAATTATTTTAAATTCAAATTAATTATGCATTTACAAATGATATGGAAATCTACAATCAAATCAAAACACAACTGGACCAAAACCAAATCCTGGTCACGGTCAATGTTGTATACTCTCTTTACTTCTATTATTCTTCTGCTCATCTTTGGTATCTTAGTTCTTCTTCTAGCGTCTGGACTTCGTCTTGGGACTTCGTGTCTGGTCTTCCATTGGGGATTTTTCTTTATCAGAAGCCCTGTGTCATTGATAGTTTTTAGATAATAACCCAAGACTTCGATTTGCTTTAGATCATATTTTATTCCGAAATCCCCACCAGACTATTTGCGCAGATTGAGTCGGCCATGCGCTTAACACAACTTACCTCCATCGTGGTTTGGCCGATACTGATACTAAACTCTCTTTCTAATCTAAACCGGAAGAGGGTCTTCTCCACCGATACTCACGGTACCCACCGGAAGGAGGGTCAGGATGAGGTCAAGCCGAGTCACTCAATCCTTCAAAGCCGCCGGCTGCAACTTATAACAGCCATTTTGGTTTCTACACTTCTGTAAATAAGTGTTAGGGTACTAACAATTATGTAACTCAAGGACCTCCAAGCAGCATGAACTCAACTTGACTTATTGACAGAAATATGATTAGATCTTAGAAAAAACATAAATTACATCTTCTAAAATAAAAAAAATTCAAAATGCCGTAAATAACGCAATGAATTACCTACCCGTTTAAATCTAAACAGAGCCTGAGTTTACAGTGGTTTGAAAATTGTGTTTATACACACGACAGTATAAATGAGGACAACTGTCCGATATATCAAAATGATTCATATTAAGCCTCATCTCATAAATACATACAAATAATTCACGTGCGTCTCTATATATCTATGAATTGACTTGTTACCTGACACTGATATTCATATTCAGTGTTCAATATGTGGAAGATACTAGTTAAAGGTTAGTTTGTAGCAGTCCCACAGAAGTAAGTAATGAATAGAAAAAAATATGCGTCTATAGTTGCGGTAGATATTCATACTTTAACATTATTTTATATCCACCATTTTTCTCTGTCAAAGACTCTACTACTACTACTACTACTACTACTACTACTACTACCAATAATAATAATAATAATAATAATAATAATAATAATAATATTTTTCAATTGTTTCACTACGTTCGTTCTTTGAACTCCTTCGCGTCCTTGTACTTTAAATCATATACAATTACTTCTTCATCATCTTTTTTTTCTACACCTTCTTCTATACGACTACTACTACTACTACTAATAATAATAATAATAATAATAATAATATATAATAATAATAATAATAATAATAATTTTCCATCTACTTTTTCTTCAACGTCTTTTACTTCAACTTCTTCATTTTATTCTTTTTCTATTTCATTATCTTCTCCCTTTTTTGCCCCTTCTTCTAGATTACTACACCTACCATTATTACTACTACTACTACTACTTCATATCATTTTCTTTCTTATTATTAGCCGCTATTTTTCAACTTCTTCTACATCATCATCATCTTCATGTTCCTCCTCCTTGACCTTCTTCTATTCCAGCATCTTCTTCGTTTTCAATTTCTTCTTTGCCGTCCTCTTCACTTTCCTCTTCTTTTGATTAATTGCTCTGTCATTGCTTCCCCGGCGCTACTACTACTACTACTACTACTACTACTAATAATAATAATAATAATAATAATAATAATAATAATAATAATAAAATTAGATGAAGAATTGAGACAACAGGAATGTTGAAATCATCTGGAATACTCAGAAGAATCTCGGAGACCTGAGTTGACTTGTTGTCACTCAAACTCCATTGAAAAAGTGATAATAATAATAATAATAATAATAATAATAATAATAATAATAATTGTCACTCATTCACTATGTTCTTTTTATTCAACACCCTTTTCTTCAACGTATTTCTGCTCCATCTTCTTCACCTAATTTTATTCTCATTCACCTTTTTTGTTCATTCTTCTTCTTCTTCTTCTTCTTCTTCTTCTTCTTCTTCTTCTTCTTCTTCTTCTTCTTCTTCTTCTTCTTCTTCTTCTTCTTCTTCTTCACTTACTCCGTTATTGCATGTCTTGAACTACAACAACTATTACTACTACTGCTACTTTATCTTTTTCGCTGTTTCACCGTGTTCTTCATTTTCATTCTCCCCTTTTTTCTTTTCCTTCACCTTTTTCATTATTAATGTTTCTTCTTCTTCTTCTTCTTCTTCTTCTTCTTCTTCTTCTTCTTCTTCTTCTTCTTCTTCTTCTTCTTCTTCTTCTTCTTCTCCACCCTTCTTTCTCTTTTTTGCCTACTGTCATGTACACGCAATCACACATATTTACACAGAATTCCTTTATCCGTACACCGCGTTACTTTTCTTTCTTATTAATCCCAACCCCTTTTGGACAAATGTTCGCTTTGCATACGCACTGACAAGTCTGTATGACCTTTGACCCCGCAGATCCAGTACGAGAAGAAAAGAAAAGAGTGGAAATCGACAAGATTCAAAGCGAGGCATAATTTTAGCTACAAAAGGTCACAGGTCAAACGTGAAGTATCCGTGAATTTCAATTGGCGTCTATTAACATCTTTCCCATTGCTGGGCGAGCTCATGCCAAAACCATGTGTTTTAACCGTCCGAAAATGGACACGTTCATTCATTCGCTTCTTCGCAATTTCATTCAGAGATTTGCAAACATCAACCTCGTGTTATCGTACACATTGATTCGCTGTATGTTATCGGCCTCGTTCCATTCTCGGCTCTATGTTCTCGGTGGCTGTATTGTTGCTGCATTTATTGTTATTTTGCATTTGATTATCGCCCGGATGTACTGATGACAAAAAGGCTCGTCAGAGTTTGAAAGATCTTTGCAAGGATACTTGTTTGCCTTACAATAAAAGAAGAATGTAATTTGAAATATCAAATATGTGCATTAAATTTACAATTATTAAGTGGCGTGTTGGAATATGTTGTTATATAAAGTGTGCTACTATGCACCACTTAAATGTATAGACTAAGCGAGATCACGTGGTTTAAACCTCAGCAAATCAACAGCTTGAATAAGTGACTGGTTGGCTACTTAATCACTGATACTGAGAGACGATCATTTGCAATCATTGACGAAAGACTTGCAATACTGAGGAACATCAAGGAACAACCAAAGGATTTTTTTACCAAGGATTTCCACGAGAAGCGCTCTTGCTTGAAGCCTAATGGATGGCCCATAAAATCTTATACCATAGTAAAGATTAAATGTTTCCAGTGATCATCTTTAACAATATTCATCAAGATGAAATAGTTAATAATTTTGATATTTTGGATTGTTGTACTCATTTTTATTGAGGTATTATAAACACAACGATCAGTCCCTATAACGTTGGACTTGTTTAGGTGTTTCTTAATTGCATTAAAATAAAGTCATCATCTGATGATTTATCGTCTTCAAATAATAATGATGACATTATTTTAAGTTTAAAAAACTCGCCTTAACAAATTAACCTTGTGTCACATCCTGCTTGTGCAGAGGGGTTGGTATATATATAAAGTCGTCGGGTGGCCTAAAGTCGGTATCAGCCAATCAGCGAGGGAATCTATCCCCTTTTCATTAGCGCTCGACGAAGAAGATTGTTTTTTCCCTATATATAATATATATATATATATATATATATATATATATATATATATATATATTAGATCAGCTCCGTCTAAATGGAAAATAGAAAAGCAGACTGGGTCATTTATGCTTGGTTATGCAATCAATATGAGAGAAGGAAAACTCAAAATTTAAAACTTCGTTAAATCGCTTAGAAATTTACATTAAACCAGATCCTGTCTGTATCGAATAGTTAGGTAAATACATAGTTTCGCAATTTCAATCTCCATGTGAGCTAGTATTTTCACAGTTTAGGAGGATAAATAGGAGCTACTCTCAAAGTAGTTTGGACTTATGAGAAGAGAGTCGATTTTGTTTGAATTCAGAATGTTCCATTGCTGAGAGAGATTGACTTACCATGGGTGAATAACCTAGTCTGGCATTCTATTTATCCATAACTAGAGTGAGAATTGTTGGATTCATACCTTTCCCAAGAGTACTAGCGCTATGTGAAATGCAAACAGTCACGTCAAGCATTTGAACTGGTCTTGCCGTTTCCCTTACCTACGACGATAACAATACGATTTTCAAGAACGGATATGTACGTTTACGACTATTAGGGTTTCAAAATTGATAATTTAAATGAGATATCTAAAAACTTGATATCAAAACATTTATAATGTTTTGACATCAAGTTTTTAACATATACCAAATTATACACATATGCCAAATTATAGACGTTAGTGTATGTGTCTGGGTTAAATTATTTAGTCCTTTTTTCTCAAAATAATAATTCAAATAAACAAATCTAGAATTTTGTTTACTTTACCTAATATTTTCTTTCTTTTGAGATCGCTTTGCTTTAAGGTAACTTAACCGCAGTGCTTGTTTACATGAATGGGGAACACCATGGATCGTAAATACTATAAGGCAAGCTTTCATTGATGCGTTTCCGTTACCAGGGGAAGCTTTATTAATCGTAACAACTGTCCTATGAACTGCGTGGTTTGCAGAAGTTCAAATGAAGCCTATAAATTATTGTTCTATTCCGTGTCTCAATAACCTCTTAGATTTTACTGTTGATAGTATTATTATTATTATTATTATTATTATTATTATTATTATTATTATTATATTTGCCCCTTTTGAGTTTTCACATCAGCGTTAGCTGATGGCCTTTCACTGGAGTCTGAGTGACAACAAGTCTCCTCAGGTCTCCAGGACTCTTCTGAGTATTCTGGTAGATTGCAGCAGTGCAGTGTTTTGAATGGTTTCAACCCTTCCTCTGATTTCCAAACTTTCCAAACCCTTTTCCAATCCTTTTGGGACTGTTCCAAGTGCACCAACTACAATTGGTAGCTTCACCCTGTGATCTGCTGGCACTGCAAAATCCACCAGTTGGCAAGCTCTTTCTTTTTTGTTAATCAACACTAGGTCTGGTCTTCTTGCTGGGATAAGATGATCCGTTTTTATTTCAAAGTCCCAGAGCTTTTTATGCGTTTCGTTCTCAAGAACAGATTCTGGTTTATGCATATACCATTTTTTGTATGGTCAAATTTAAATTTTTTGCATAATTCCCAGTGGATCACCTTCCCAACCCAATCGTGTCTAGTTTTGTAGATTAGTTATTATTATTATTATTATTATTATTATTATTATGTTTTTCACTCCTGCTGTAGCTGGTGGTTCACTGGAGGCTGAGTGAGAGCAAGTCTCCACAGGTCTCCAGGACTTTTCTGAGTACTCAAGCCGATCTAAACAATGATGTAGTTTGAATTGTCTCGGTTCTTCCTCTGATTTCCAATTCTCGCAATTTTTTTTCCAGACCGTTCCAGGGGCACAAATTACAATCGATACGACCTTCTCCTTAATCTTCCAAAGTTTTCCCAGTACTCTGGCAATTCCAAATATTCGTCTATCTTTTTGTTTTCTTTCACTTTCACTCAGTGGTCGGCCGGGATGAATTATAAAGGAAGAGACAATAAATTTTAAAGAAAAGAAGAAAGGCTAAAAAAATGTGAAGAACAAATGATGAAAATACAAGAAAAGGTACAAATGCAGAATAGCGCGCAAGAGATAATACCATTAAAATCTAATTTTAGGAATAAATAACATTAGATTACGCAAACACCCGAAATAGCCTATCATTACCCTAACACTGACCGTAACACTAACCTTAACCCTAACACTAGCTCTGACCCTGACACTCCTTACCCTAACACTAACCATAACCCTTACCGTAACCCTAACCCTAGCCTCTCAAAGGTTTCGGGAATTTCCGTGAAATGTAATGATGTAAAGCATTTTTACGTAATCTAATGATATTAACTTTTGCGCGCTATTCTGCATTAGTACCGAAGAGCTAAAGAATAAAACAAAAGAAAGAAAATAAATAAGAGCAGATATTTATCAGTCTTTAATAAATCAATTAAAGCGAAAGGAAAGCAGGAACGAATGAAAAAAGGAATGAAGGAAGGGAAAAATGAGTGAAGGAAGGAAGAAAAAAAGAATTATAGACTATTTTGCAGAGAGGGGGGAGATGTCCATGTAATTAATTGGATTTATGGAAAATAAAAAAAGATGGCTTCCGGGAGATTTGAATAGAACTGATGATGAAGAATTGACAATATTTGATAAGAAACAGAACATTCGACTGATAGTGTTAAGACAAAATGTATAAATAGTACGGGAAACAGTGTGTGTACGTGTTCCATCATTATATTCATCTCTGAAAATTGCCTCGACAGAAAAAGACATCGTAGCTTTGATAATAGAAAACGCACTCTGCCTCTAGAAATGGTGTTTTACTTAGATTAATCGACTGTTCTACTCTTAGTTAATAATTGAAAACCCCAATATTTCATTGTGGAACAAGATATATGAAGGGCTGCTGAAAAGTTCTCGGCCTGACAAAACAGGAATTCCCCTAAAGCCACGAAACTAACATCCAATACAACATATTCAGGGGCGTGGTGTATTTTTTATTATATAGATCACTAATTGGGCAGACCGGGCTCTTTAACCTTGGTTAGGCAACCGGTCTAGGAGAAGGAAAGCTCTGAATTCAAACTGTTGAACTCCGCTTAAGAAATTGACCTTGTGCCACATCCTGCTCGTGCGGAGGGCTTGGTAAATATATATATATATATATATATATATATATATATATATATATATATATATATATAGATCACTAATTAGAACTGAGCCTATTCTAGTAGTGACCACCCCAAGCGGATTTAACGGGTTTGAAATCAAAGTTTTCCTTCTCCTAGATGAGTTGCCTAACCAAATTTAAAGAGCCCAGTCAGCTTTACTATATACCCATATCTGGAGGGAGAGTAGTTGGATTCATACCTTTCCTAAGAGTATTAGCGCTATGTGAACAGTAGCTTCGTCCAGGATTTGAACTCGGGTCGACAAGTCCATTTCCTACGACTCTAACCATTACCCCTCACACCTCCAACGAATGGTTACCGTCGTAAAAAAAGGGACTCGACTCGACGAGTTTAAATCCTGGACGAGACTGTTTGCCTTACACCTAACGCTAATACTCTTGGGAAAGGTATGAACCCAATTATTCTCCCTCCAGATATGAGTAATGTGTAGGGAAGACTGGGCTCAAGGAGAAGGAAAACTCTAAATTCATACCTGTTTGATTCCGCGTAAGAAATTTACATTGTGTCATATCCTTCGCTTGTAGAGGGTTTGGTAAATATATATACCACATACTCATAGGAATCGTGTGGTGTAATGGTTAAAGTCACGGGAAATGGACTCGTTGACCCGAGTTCAAATCCTGGACGTGGTAATTGCATTTCATTTAGCGCTAATACCCTTGGGAAAGGTATGAATCCTACTCTCCCTCTAGCTATGGGTAAATAGTAGGGCAAACTGGGCTCTTTAACCTTGGTTAGGCAACCGGTCTAGGAGAAAGAAAACTCTGAATTCAAACCTACTGAACTCAGCTTAAAAAATTGACCTTGTGTCGCATGCTGCTCGTGCGGAGTGGTTGGTAAATATATATATATATATATATATATATATATATATATATATATATATATACGCAACGCTCTTATATGCAACGCTCTTCTAAGGAATGGAGCACTTTGTGACGGCTTTACACGCAAAGCGATGTGTGTATTAAACAGAAATCCCCTTCCCATTCTGTAAGTGAAGACAGCCTAATGGTTAAGGTGCCGGACTGACACCCAACGATCGATTCAATTCCGGCTGTAGGTAGCTTACAAAATGTCTAGCCACACTGAGGAGACTTGATAAGTCGAAACACGTGTCTGTGGATGACCCTATATATATATATACAACATACTCATGTGGAGGCGACCATTTTGTACTGGTTATAGTTGCAAGTAATGTACACATAGACACGAGTTCAAATCCTGGACGACGCTGTTTGCATTTCACATAGTGCTAAAACACTTAGTGCGTCAGTCTCAAAGGCAAACTTGGAAAAGTTATGCATCCAACTAATCTCCTTTAAATTATGGGTAAATAGTAGGGCAGACTGGGCTCTTTGACTTTGGTATATAAATCTATAAACCCCACCGCATGATCGGGATGTGACCCAAGGTCAGTTTTTTAAGCGGAGTTTAACAGGTTTGAATTCAGAGTTTTCCTTCTCCTAGACTGGTTACATCGTCATGGCAAAAACATTAAAAAAACAAAGGGTTTTAACATCGAAAAGGTCCACCATACTAAACAGCAAAACTATCCCTCGCATCATTCTATACAATAACACTTCATATATACAAATGAATTGAACATTCATTTGTATCATCATTCATTGTATTATTTCCCTTCGATTATTATTTAGCATTTTTGATATTATCCAGAACTATCATCTTTAATACCATCTATCTCGATCTAAAACTTACAAGAATTTATTCACATTTAATTTCAACTTATTTGTACAAGAAAAAAAAAAGGATGTAAGAGCATATATACAAATCTACACGGGATCGGGGGGAATAAAATTAATAGGTAGTTCTTATGTTAAATGGGCGAGCAATTGAACAGATACAAATATCAAACCTATCAATATTACATGAAATACACAGCAAACAATAGGAATTCACAGAATACAACAGAAATATGATACATTTCGCTTTTTAACTCACTGTGCCATCGGAATTCGTCAAAAAGTTATTTTCAAAAGACAGTTATTCATTTCAAAACGAAAGCTTGATACATTTGCTGTCTTCATCTTTCAAACTGTAATTCCATTCTATTGCTTTATATGTAAGCTCTTAGCCTGTGTGTAAGCAAAATCAAGCTTATATAGTACCGTATAAATAGTTCACATTTATTCGGAAAAAAACATTTATATTTTTTTAAGGGAAAATAGTATAATAATTTCACTAATAATTTTATAACACACAAAAAACAAAAATAATGGTAATTTTTATTCTTGAGAAATAAATCCATCGAATTATTAAACTACTGTATAAACAATTGAACTGTTCTATTTTTACATACGATTGATCTATACAAAAGATTCCTCTATATTCATACAAGATTATTCTAATCCATATTCACTAATGCTTACTTAAACTATTGAAACGTTACAGAGAATCTGATTAAAGAAGACGTTTATTCTCCTCACTTAAGTTTTCCCGAGTGCGATTATGGCGAATATACACATAAAGTTAAGTCCTTAATATTTTCATCATAGAATTTCTACGAGGGTAATCACAAGAGTAAGGCCTTCAAAGCGGTAGCAACACAGGGAAACTGTTCGTTCGGTTATTGGCAATAATGTTGTGTTTATGTAATATTTTTTTTCTGGGTGACAAGTTCACGGCCAGGTACAGGTGCAGATGATTCGTGTGTGGGCACAGGAAATGCGCGGGTGTCAAACATGGGCCCGAAAACAAAAACAGGATATTTCCTGGAACGCATTGAACCGAATTTGACACCCTGAAAAGACTGATGAAAACTGACAATGCGTAGGCACAGAAAATGTGTAGGTGTAACCTATAACCATTAAAAACAAACTGTGTGGGCGAGAAGGTATGTCTACAGGAAAAATGTGTAGGTGCCACGATCAAAGATGTTGAATTAAATAATTATTTTTTAAAGCTTAGAAATCTAGGTTGAGCAGATCGAGATCGATCGCCATCAGAACTCCCGAAGGCACCTGTGTATGTGCAGTTCTTTACAAGTACCTACACACACACACATACATACATATATATATATATATATATATATATATATATATATATAGGTGACTTAACCGAACTTGCATGGATGAAAAATTTGATCAGAACAATTTATGCACAGATGCAGATGAGTTTTTCAGGGAGGAAGGGTCTGTCTTTTTTCTCTTTTTCACTTTTGTTTTGGCGATGGGCTCGGTGCTATGTAGATAAGGCTTGCTAAGATACTTTCATGGAATGTGACCAAATGTTGTTTATTTTTCAATATAGTCCCGCTGCGGTACACACACTACTTCCACCGTTGTCTCAGAGCTTAGATCCTATTGGTAGATAATCTTTGCCGATATGATGTCATCATATGAATTTATCAGCCTATGGTCTTTTCAGCCCACACTCGGTGTTTTACAGAATAATTATTGTGTTGCATGGTTGTTGTCGGATTCAGTGACGGTATATAACATTTGTTGTATATTCACCAGCGCCTGTGGCGGTACCTATCACTGCGTGCATTTTGATACCATGCTTAGTATTGGCTTGGCATTTCTTTCTAATGGAGCTCTCGATTGATGCTACCGCCAATTTGAAAGTCTACATTAAACGTATATCGATTACACACTTAGAAACCTTTAAGAAAAACGTTTATACTAGCACAAAAGAGATATTAGATTAGGTTATTTGACCAACGGAATATATGATTTTCCCGATAATATTTCTCTCATAGCAAACACCTAATCATTTTTTTTAACAAATAGGTGCTAGAAGGCAGTGGCTGATGGTCTTGGTATCCTGTATATAATGTTAAAATGCATATAGTGTAGAAGTTCAAATTTTGGAGTTCTAAGGTGTGTGAGTGTGATGTACCCCTTCATTGTCATTACTCCCAGGTCACTCTGACCCGAAGTGGTAGTACCTGTTAGGATCCCGTCTATAAGTTAAATTATGAGTTTTTAAAATTGGTGTTTATGAAATTTAAATGCCCCCTTCACACAATCGAAGAATAAAAACATAGCATTATATATACATGTGTTACGTGTTCGTTGTCGGGTCCGGTGGCCGTATATTACATTTGGTGTGCATTCACCAACGCCTGTGCCTGTGCCTATCTCTAAAACAAAACTTCTTCGGCATAAAATAACCCAATGATTGACGTGCCGTAAAATTCCAACCAACCAGCCAACCAACCAATATATATTCCCAAAGTGTCTATGCAGTTTTTAAAAAAATGCATTTATACAAACAATAGGGTTTCTTTCTTGTATGTCAACCGAGAGTGTCAATGGCGTTACAGTGGAAATATCTACAAATTGTCCGTGCTCTATATGGTTGGCCATAGTCATCCAGTAATATAAACGAATCATCATTAGAATGTGGTACGACGTCATTTCTTCCTTATATCATTGGCTACTGATATTGACTGGCTCTATCGCAAGATCGATATTGCATGATGGCTCCACTGCCAAATGGGGTCTCTTTCTGGAATACTTAATTGTTTATATGCAGTCCTCCTAGGATACCACTTTCAAGCCCTGCCATTAATCATATGCATCTGAAAACGAACCTCGCAGGACCAGCACGTCTTCTTCAAAAACCGGACTTCAAACCCGGCTGCCATTGGAAGCGTTTCGTCATCCATATAGAAATGTGGATTTGTCACCGTATACGGTTCTATGACGCCAGGCCAACGGTCTCTAGCCTTGTCTTAACGTTATTAAGGAATATTATTGGATTGAAATTGTATTCTTCTCAGCTTATATCTCACATGGTATGGTCTTGTATTCCAAACAACTGATTACTGTATGAATTATGTATCTGAATTTTTGAGATGAGGTTTGTTAATTTGTATTATTTGTATTATTTGAACTATTGTCCTCAACTTTATGGTTTACAAAACTTTTCGGTCGATATGACTTTCAGCCTTCTTCAGGTGGTTCTTGTCGACCTCAGAAATCTTCTCTTTAAACACGGGAACCTTATTGTCGAACTTAAGAGCTGTTGCTAAATAGGTCAATATATAAAAAGTACAAGGATCTTGATTTAACTCTCTCTCAATCTTTTTTTCTTTTCTTTCTTTCTTTTAGGAAATTAGGGTTATCACTCCACGTGTCTAGTTCCACTGTCTATCTTTCCTCTGTTCTCTTTCGTTCTTTCTTTCTTATCATATTATTTCTGTGTAGCTCATCATTTTTGTTCCCTTTCATTCTTTATAATGAAAACGGAACGGTAATTTACTTAGTAGAGTTGAAAACACACATAAGAAGTAATAATTCGGTGAATAAGCAACACAATATAATCAGGATTTATATTTTTGCATTTTATCTTAGATGATTTGGAAGGTCTCACTTTTAAGCAGATTGTTTGTAAAATGATATCGGCCGAACAATTAAGGAACCCGAGTATAAATATGTCGATATATATTTATATATATTTACCAAACCCCTCCGTACGAGCAGGATGTGACACAAGGTCAATTTCTTAGGCGGAATTTAACAGGTTTAAATTCAGAGTTTTCCTTCTCCTAGACCGGTTACCTGGCCACGGTTAAAGAGCCCAGTCTGCCCTACTATTTATCCATAGCTGGAGTGAGAGTAGGATTCATACCTTTCGCAAGGGTATTAGTGCAAAGTGAAATGCAATTACCACACCCAGGATTTGAACTCGGGGCGACGAGTCCATTTCCCATGACTTTAACCATTACACCACGCGCTCCCTACATCTCGATATATATTTATATGTATGTGTGTGTGTGCAGTGTGAATAATTTTTTAAATTGTATACTCTCTCTCTCTCTCTCTCTCTCTCTCTCTCTCCTCTCCTCTCTCTCTCTCTCTCTCTCTGTATATCTACCCTCTTTCCGAAGCATAACAATAAATACTTGTGTATTCTGAATAAGACCTGCAGATATTGAAAAACTTGGCAGTTCATATTTAGGAAACAATATTATCCTTTGCCTGCTGTCTATCAATGTCAGTGAGCATATTGCTTCACATTGATATAGAATGCATTTTCCTCTCTCTTTGTAATTCTTTTTTCATGGTAACTGTTTTTCATACTCCCTCAAACATATTTACGTCTCGTTTGATGGAGAATTTCAAGGAATTAGAGTTTAGTGGGGAAAAACGAATAACAATAAAAGAAATAATTGTTTACGACCTTTTTTTATTATTCCTCCTGGCTATTCAGGCGAAAATAAAACACAGAATAACTGTTGAAAGGGATTTTTCTAGGGAAACATTTACTTAGTTTTTTTTTATCGATACAATTAAAGCATGAGGGCTCGATCAAAATAACAAATCAAAAATAAGGTAGTCTCATCTACTTACAACCCGTTCAAAATGTACACTCTATAAAAGGCATTGAGAGGTTTGTTTCCCCCTCTCTCTCTCTCTCTCTCTCTCTCTCTCTCTCTCTCTCTCTCTCTTTCTATCTATCTATCTATCCATCTATCTATCTACATAGCTAGCTATTTCTTCGATACACACACTCACACACTCTCATACTCACACCGTAAAAGAGAATATTTTACGTCATATTTCAAACCATCCGCTTTTTTTAGCGTCCTTTCTTCAGATTTCAAATTTTGAACAGAATGATAAACAAGGATTATCACTTGCTTTTCTCGTTATTCTGTGATAAACATTTTTATCACCTTCCATATACCAACAAATGCCCTGAAGATGATCTAATTGATAGATCGAAACACTGCAGCGTCGGCCAATAAACTTACCACGCAACTTATTTAAACCTGTGTTTTTTCAATTTTCTTAATATACTACATACCGTCGGATTCACTTCCTTTTCTTCACATAGCTAGCTATATATAAACTATGTATATCTTTCTATCCATCTATTTATGAATGGGGCCACCTGTTGGCCGTGGGTGGCGTCCCGTGATGCTTAAGGATAGAACCCAGGTGGGTGAGGAGTTCATGACTTGCAATACTCCACTTTGGCCCTATCTTGGGGTAGACGGGCGGTCGGAGAGTTTCTCTCGGATCAATCGGTTGGTCATGTGAAGCCCTAGCACCTATATGATTTTCCCAACCCTATTGCCCTTATGGCAAGCCCCAACCCCTTTTTATCATATGGGTGCTAGAAGGCGGTGGCTGAGGACCTACATGTCATAGGAATGACGTTAAACTCTATCTGATGGTGAGGTTCCAGTTTTGGAGTTTTGGGGAATGTGGAGCACTCCTTCATCACCATTGCTCCCTGGTCCACTCTGACCCGGAGTGGTAGTACCTGTTAGGGTCCCATCTATGGGTTAAATAGAAAAACATGTGTTTATGAACAAAAAGGTATTATCCATTAAGAATTGATTTATTTCAAAACTTTATCGGCATTAAATGACCCACTGAGGTTGATATGCCAGAAAACCAAACCAAACCAAACCAAATCGATTTATATATATATATCTATATATGTATATATGACTGTTTTAATATGCATATCTGCTTATTTGTCTTAGTTTATCTCTGTCTGTATATATGTCTGTCTCTCCCTCCCCCTCTCTTTGTCTCTCTCTCTCTCTCTCTATATATATATATATATATATATATATATATATATATATATAGGCATATATATGTATAATTAATGGGCCCTCTGCCCCCATCTCACAAACCATTCGGTTGAGACGGACAAGGCATGCTGGACACTGCTGGAGAAGCAAAGACGAACTCATAAGCAACGTTCTCCTGTGCAAGCCAACACACGGACATGCTAGTGTAGGCCGCCCACCATGGACCTACATTGACCAACTATTCGAAGATGCTGGATGCTGCGCAGGGGACCTCCCTGGGATAATGAATGATAGGGAAGGTTGGCGAGAGAATTGTCATGGATATCCGTGCTAATTGCGCGACATTATATAATATATATATATATATATATATATATATATATACACATTAAATTAAACAATGCTGGAACTTTTTAATGCTTAATTGTGTTATTAATTAAGCAACAGCTCGTACTGTAAGCAACTTGAATTCTTTGTTTATCAAAATTACTTGATTCAGCATTAAATGACCCGAAAAATATATGCGAAAAAAAACAAACAAAAACTATTTATCTAGTTCTAAGTTTGAAAATCGACTAGGTACAAAACTCAGTATCTAATAGTCAAGGCTTCATGTCAGGGATCCCCTAACTCATATATATATATATATATATATATATATATATAATATATATATATATATATATAGAGGAGAGAGAGAGAGAGAGAGAGAGAGATATAATGGTATTTTTTTTCCGAGATGAAATAAGGAAAATAAAAGTACGCACTTACAAATGTAAGAGCTTTATTTATTAAATATAACTGTTTATACAAAGGTTTTAGTAGACATCTACCTAAGGTTTCAAGCTTTGCCTTCGTCAGGATACCTTTAATCCCTCTGGTGTGTCTGCAAAATCATTTTTTGCGGTTATGTTTTTGTGAAACTGTAATATTTCGGTTGAGTTCATGGACGCTGATGAATCCGAAAATATAAATCCAAAAATATATAGGCTCACAAAATTATCTCCCTTTGATTGTTTTAAAAAATATTATATATATATATATATATAATATATATAATATATATATATATATATATTCCATACAGTAGACACATCATATGCACAAATAAATGTATAATTCAGTATTATTTCACCTTCCCACATAATCAAGCATTTATAATATGAATCCGAGCTATCGCTCTCTGAATACATCTTAATAATAATTGCTCCCTATGTTTCATAATCCAAACTTCGTTCATTTGCTGTAAAACCCAGTATTGAAATATCTATTTCTCCCGAGAGTACGGGCACTTCAGTTAAAATACTCTGATCTTCTTTTCTTTTCTCAGATAAATATGAAACTAACTTGTACGAGGGGCGTTCAATAAGTCATCTAGAGGTGAGGTTCATATTCTTGAGTTCTGGGTGCGAAGTACCTCTTCATTGCCATTACTCCCAAGTTCACTCTTACCCGGATTGGGAGTACCTGTTAGGGTCCCTTTTATCACGCCATCTGGGCTCACTCATGAGTAATGAAGAATCTTGTGGTTATGGTAACACGTGACTTATTAGTTAATTTTGTAGAAATACAAGACAAAACGTGACCCGTTGGGTCACCCATTCAGCTCTGGGTAGATAATTGAGATTAGAGAAAAGGGAGTAAGCAAAGCGAATAAAATGAAAAAGAAATACGACTGGACGAAACCTTAAAATCATTTTGTAAGCTCTCTAAGAAAGGGAATGTTTGACCTCATTTAAGCTACGGGTTGCTGGTTCTGAGATTTAACATAGAATACATTAGAATTCTCCCCTCTCTCCTCTCTCCCTCTCTCTCTCTCTCTCTCTCTCTCTCTCTCTCTCTCTCTCTCTCTCTACACCCAGTTGTTTGATCTAGCTGAAATTTTGCATGTGCAATTATTATATCTCTATAGTTTAAGCGGCAAATTACAATGAACTAATTGTGGTTTCTGATTGACAGGTGTTTGAACTGAGTCAAGTGTGAAATGGAGCCTGTTGAGTGTCGAGCAGTGATCCGGTTTTTGTATTTGAAAGGACGCACACCACGGGAGACTTTTGATGAAATGAAAGTAACTTATGGTGATGATGCCCCATCATATGACCTTATAATACGCTGGCATCGTGAATTCAAACATGGTCGGAACTCTGTGGAAACAGCTCCCAGATCTGGTCGAAAGGAAAGCGTTTCCCAGATGATGCAGCTTTGATTTCTAAAGTCACGTCGCGGTTGGAGGACCAACATCGGGTGTTCTACAAAAACGGTCCCCAGAGTTGCATCAAACGATGGGAGAAATGCGTTAGACTGGGTGGTTCCTACATAGAAAAAGACTAATAACCGTTGCTCTACTGCTATGGGAAGTGGGTCAGGGGCATTTACTTATTGAACGTCCCTTGTATAAGGTCAGTGGTGCTACTCAGAGGTTTTCTTCTGCGAGGATCATTGCGAGATATATGGGGGAAATCTTTTTTTTCGATTCAACGGGAAATCTTGTTTACACCTTTTGTGAATAGGAAGTTTCTACTTCCAAAGGAAACATCCTCAGTGATAACATTTGGAAAACATGTGGGTTGGAAGCGGTAGAGATTTTTTTTGCATCGTTTGTTGTTAGTTTTTCTTTCAAAGAGAGAGATGATTCGAGTAACGTGTGAAGGGGGATTTGCAACTATTCTCAAGGACGTAAATGTGTGACACAGTTGTATTGTATGGTATTAGCATATAAGTGGGACTACACGTCCGCGCGTAAGTATTTAAGTTTCGATGTAATGAAATATATCTATTAATAATGGAGATTCGCTTCCGGTTTTTGTCTGTAACAAAAACTGCATCACTGCTTACGTCACATTACCCAACACATAATCCAACGTCATAACATAGAATATATATACTCAAAATGTGAGCATGCAACGTTAGACAACCCTCATTGTTTCAATAAATAGATGCCCGGCGTTATATATTTATATATAGTTTTATTCTAATATAATATTTAAAGTTATCGGAACTGTTTCCATTTCAAATTGTCTTTCTTTTTTTCTTTTTTTTTACTCCTTTAATAAATTTGACGATTTTAAATACTTATGGTACACACTCTACGCGTAAGTATTTAAGTTTCAATGTAATGAAATATATCTATTAATAATGGAGATCTCTATTAATAATGGAGATTCGCTTCCAGTTTTTGTCTGTAACAAAAACCACGTCACTGCTTACGTCACATTACCCAAAATCGTCATAACAAAGAATAAATGCACCCAACATTTGAACATACAACATTAGACAGTCCTCATTGTTTTTTTTAAACAAGTTTTAATAAATACATGACTAGTATTATATAGTATTATATACTAGTATTATATAGTATTATATAGTATTATATATAGTATATATAGTATTATATAGTATTATATATAGTATTATATAGTATTATATTACTAGTATTATATACTTTGTTTTATTTTAATACATATTTAAAGTTTACATTTCAAATTGTTTTATTTTTTAACCCTTTGAGGAATTTGATGATTTTACTTACTTAGGGTACAAACTCGCTGACATTGAATTTTTAACTCCCACTCCTCAGGCAATATGTTTCAAAAATCTATTTTTACATCGCCTGGAGGGTGTTTTTTTATTTTGTACTAGTAATAATAAATAAAATACAATGTGTACATGAATAAACGCTCGGCCGAAACACGTGTTGGTAATTCATTTAACTAATTTTATCTATTCAACCTTTTATTTCCGTTATTTATTTATCCTTTCAACATATTGTTGGATTCACTTTTGTTTTCCAACTTATATATATATATATATATATATATATATATATATATATATATATATATATATGTGTGTGTGCGTGTGTGTGTGTGTGTGTGTGTGTGTAAGAATAGACACAAAAAATACATACACACATATATATGCGTGTGTGTGTATGTATGTATCAATTCTTTTTCATCCTCCTTCTCCTCCTCCTCTCTCAATCTCTCTCTATCTCACTCCCTCTCTCTCTCTCTCTCTCTCTATCTCACTCCCTCTCACTCTCTCTCCTTCCTTTTGATCTCTATTTCCCTCATTCATTATATCTATCTATCTCACTTCGTTTAAATCTATCATATCTGAATCTGTTTATATATATATATATATATATATATATATATATATGTGAATGTCCCTACCTCCTTCTCTTCATCTTTTTTGCTGACTCACTCACTCAATTATTCCCACTATCCATGGTAGAAC
The DNA here is from genome assembly GCA_023376005.1 of Doryteuthis pealeii. Lineage (NCBI taxonomy): Eukaryota > Metazoa > Mollusca > Cephalopoda > Myopsida > Loliginidae > Doryteuthis > Doryteuthis pealeii. The sequence goes on along the minus strand of CM042138.1, from coordinate 11,058,926 downwards.
AGTATGTATATGAGTGCGGCGTATGTGTGTCGATGGGTGTGTACGTATGCTATTCGTTTTTTTTTTTTTTTCATTTTAAATCAGGTATATTTTTCTTAAAAGGATATCAGTTCTCGAAAAGTTTGCATCTAGTTATTAAATAATAGGGCACTTTCCTCCTCTTTTTATCCTCCACTGGAGACGTTGAAAAGTCAGCAAGTTATATCTCTTTTTTTCAGCAGTGCATTTCAGAGATCGTTGAAGTTCTAAGACTTCAACTTGAAGTCGGTTATTCAACATGTTCTAAGTGAATGCGTGATTGATCGTGATAAGAATCGGTCGATTAACTTATTTAAAGTTGACTCTCATTGGCGAAGACACAGCGCCAAAATATTCTGATTAGAGTGACACCTATACATTTGAAACTGATGGAAAATAAGTGTATGTATATGTCTGTGTGTGTATGTGACAAAAGAGAGAGAGAAGAGAGAGAGAGAGAGAGAGAGAAGATAGAGAGAGAGAGAGAGAGAGAGAGAGAAACAATTGCTTTCAGATGAATAATAAAATTGAGGCATTAATGTGAGAGAGGTACTTCAATTTCCGTGTGAAACAACATGCATATTTTGATCTCTTGTTTTATATTCGACCTTGACAAGCAAACACATCTTCGGTAACTAAGTTTTATTCATAATTTTCTTTTTCTTTTTTGGTTTTGAAAATTTTCCTAAATTCATTTATCGACTTGCTTTCAACTTAGATTTTTTAAAGGATTTTCAAATTATAATTTCCTTGTTTCTTTTTGTTTTTATTTCTCGCTCTCTCTCCTTTACACAAGATTTCGTTACTCTTTGAAAAATCTCATTTTCGTCTCTGAATCATTTTCCACTATGCCTTCGCTTTATCTTTTTTTTTTTCATTTGTTTTTATTTATTCTTTATGCTAACCATTCTTTCATTGATGACGTTTTCTGATATCAATATCGGCACTTGATGCTTTGTCTTTTTCATAGTTTCATGTTTCTATTATCGTATTACTATAGCATTTCTCTGAATGTTTGAGATGAGGCTTGATGATTAGTATTATCTGCATTATTCAGACTATTGTCCCCATCTTCATTGTTATTTGTACAACGTTTCGGCCGATATGCCCTCCGACCTTCTTCAGGTATTTCTTTTCGGACTCGGGAACCTTGTCGGACTCGGGAACCTTCTTTCAGACTCGGGAACCTTCTTTTCGAACTCGGGAACTTTCTTGTCGTAATCGGGAGCCATCACGGAACTTCAAACCTAACCCTTTACTCAGTTCTCGGGGGTATCCTGTTCTCATTCCACTAACCATAGCTGGGGTAGGAGTTGTGATACTTATTTTTTCTAGGTTACTGCCTCTACTCAGGATTGAACCCGGAATACAGAGATAACTTTCAATTAGAACTGTCTTAACCTAACTACCTTATCCATTGGCCATGGGTCCAATTGGACCTGAAGAAGGCCGGAGGGCATATCGGCCGAAACGTTGTACAAATAACAATGAAGATGTAGACAATAGTCCGAATAACGCAGATAATACTAGTATAGCATTTATTCTAACGTTGATTCAACAGATGAATGAATTAAAACTTAGTTAACTTCTAAAGTTTTATTGGGCAATAAATCAAGGATGATGATGATCATCATCATGTCGCGCAATAATCCTGATTATCTGGTATTGCTTGACCACCGATTTCTTATTTCTCAGGGGTATCGTCATCTCAACTAAACAATTTACTATTCCATTTTTCTCATAAAAAACGAAAGGTAAGAGAATGTACATGCTACGTATAAATAATGAAAGAGAGAAATAGAGTTGGCAAAATATGGATAAGGGGTTGAGCCCACTGAATCGATAACGCTAAATTGTTTCAATCGAACATCATAAAAAGATGAAAAGAAGGCTAGAAAGAAAAAAAGAGCGAGCGAGCGAGCGAGCGAGAGAGAGAGAGAGAGAGAGAGAGAGAGAGAGAGAGAGAGAGAGGAGAGAGAGAGAGAGAGAGAGAGAGAGAGAGAGAGAGAGAAAATCAAGATTCTAATACTTTTTATATATTGAACTATTTTCAATAGATCTTAAATAAACATATCAAATGTTGTAATTATTAAACCATTGTACTATGGTATATCAACAGGTCCTGCTTATTGAAAGGCTAATACTAGCAAATAAATGAATTAGAATTAGTTCAATTCTAAGGGTTTATCGTGTAACAAAACAATGAGTGGGAGAATTTAATTTAATTTGTGAAACGAAGCAGGCAAGGACTTGTCTCGCATATAGGTCAGGATGTATGTGAGGTATTGCCAAGATGGCCAAGATGGCCAAGAAAAAATACGTATTGTTTTCCTTTACTGCTGAGAAAAATGATTTTTCTCTCGTGGAATAGGACGTGATATTAAGGATATTCATGAGAGTCAACTAGTTCATTCATATGATTATTTGTTCATACTGATCGGTCAGAATAACCAATCAGAAACGAGCCATAGTAATATAAACGCAGCATCGCGTGAGACAGGGGTTGAAGTCTGGCTTCGAAGCAAAGCGATATAAGAAACTAGTGACAAATCGAAATTGTTTAAATACAATCAAGGGAAAAATTCTGTTGCCCACAAAACAGACACTATAAATGTCCTTTCCATATATAGTCAAATTTATCAGACCTACCAGTCTGATGGAGAGGGAAATTAAGGATATCTGTTATCTTCTGTTTGAGTTTATGCTCTAGTTGAATTATAGTGGAACTGGTTATTGGGTATCTGTTGAATATGGGCACCGCAATTTCTGGGTGGGTCACGTTATTGCTACATCCAATCACAGAAAGGCTCTTCCTTAACTCGCCATAGAGAAGTACGTGTATTTTATTGACCGAGCACTGTTTTTTTTCTGTTTTCCTTATTCTGTTATATATTTTCTTATTAATTATGTCTGAAATATTTTTATGATACAGCGAAAGTCGTTTTGTCACAGGCTGCTGAAACTGTCCAGCATTTTACTGGCACGGGTACAAACCCGATTAGCCAAGACGAAATATAAATCTAATAGAGAAGACATTTGCCTCCTCGACAAAGCACAACTGCTTTGATTTACTGGAGAAAGAAATATTGTGTAAGGCATTTCATATCGGAAGACCTAAAACCTAACCCTTTTTTTTACTCATAATATATATATATATATATATATATATATATATATATATATATATTATATATATATATATATTTTGAAAAAATAGGGACATACTTTAATTGATCAGCAAAAAATTAAAAAAGTTTTTTTTCCGAAAGAGAAAAGGAAAGAAAAAGAAACTTAAGGGCCATTTCGACCGGTGCTTTGTCAAAAGAAACGACCGGTAGATCGTTTAAAAGTCACGATGTAAATTAATTGGGTAAAACAGAGATTGAATCAAGCAAATAGTGGGGTAACATGAAGGAGAAAAATAAACAATAACAGGATCCCAGCATAAAGCCAACCTACATGTGTGCAAATATCGTAATATATATATATATATATATATATATATATATATATATATATTATTATTATTATTATTATTATTATTATTATTATTTATATTTTTGCTTAAAGGCAATTACAATGCGTATATCGTATAAAATTCGATAATCATAGAAAATAATCGTGACAAGTGAATTTCGCAAATGATTATGCGATGCTAGACCATCGTACAGTCTGTTTCAACTTTATTAAGTCTCATCAGCGATGTATTATCATTGACGGGTTGATTTCGCAGGGATTGTACGATGTGGACTATTGGCCGAGTGGAAAAGTCAAAGACTTTGCCTGCTGGACTACCGGTTTCGATTTCTGTCGGAGGGAAATCGTTAGTATACATCGCTGATGAGACTTAATAAAGTTGAAACAGACAGTACGATGTTCTAGCATCGCATAATCATTTGTGAAATTCACTTGTCATGGTTATTTTCTATAATTATCGAATTTTTTTACGATATAGGCATTGTAATTGCCTACAAGCAAAAATATAAATAATAATATATACTTTATCCAACAATGCTTCTAAAAAACAAACATCCAAAAATTATTATATATATATATATATATATATATAATATATATAATCAAAATACATATATGATTGACATAATGAATTTTTGAGATGAGGCTTGATAATTAGTATTCGGATTTTGTTCTGGTCTTCATTGTTATCTGTACAATGTTTCGGACGATGTGCATCCGGCCTTCTTCAGGTATTTCTTGTGGGATCCGGGAACCTTCTCGGACTCAGGAAACATCTCGGACTCGGGAATCTTCTTGTCGTAATCGAGAGCCATCACGGAACTTCGAATCTAACCGTTTATTTAGTCCTCTAGGGTATCCTCTTCTCATCCGCTACATCTAGTGTACAGGTGATAAGCTGTGTTAATTATTATTCTATGTTAATGTTGCCCCTGACCAGGATTGAACCTGCAATCTAGAGATAACTGTCACTTTGATCAGTTTTAACCTAACTACTTTCTCCAGTACGCTAGGTGTCCAAGTGGGAATTTTGGGAACTTATAAACCTAATGCATTGTTTTGTCTAGAATATCATGTATGATTTTTTCCCTAAACACATATTGTTTTTTTTACGACAGGAAGTTTCCTGAGTCCGAGATGGTTCCCGAGTCCGACAAGAAATACCTGAAGAAGGCCCGAGGGCACCTCGGCCGAAACGTTGTACAGATAATGAAAATGAGAAAAATAGCCCGAATAATACAAATGATCCTAATATATGTGTGTGTGTGTGTGTGATTTAGCTGTTTCGGTTGAACGTTCACCTCAAAATCACAAGTTTCTGGGTTCCATACCGACCCTCGTTCACTCAGCGTTTGAGTAGCTAGGCTTCTGTGCGGTAAAGTAAGGAACAAGTCTGTAGGTGTGGCGCCTCACCTCAAGCGAAGAAAATAATCACACTCGCTGTCCGGCTAACACCGACAATAGGCCACTCCGCCTACTTTAATTTTACACACACACACACACACACACACACACACACACACACATATATATATATATATATATATATATATATATATATATATAATACCTTTAGCTACCTTTTCTTAGCAAATAATCTTTATTACCACAATGTTTGGTAATTATATATGTTTATAAAAAAAATGATTTTTTGCCAAGAACATGAATTTCAATCATGATTGTTCATTAATATATAGATACACACGTAACATATACATTCACACATACATACATAATACACATATACAAATATGTAGATCAGTTTGCACACCCACAGACACAAACACAGACACGCACACACACACATATATATATATATATATATATATATATGTGTGTGTGTGTGTGTGTGTGTGTGTGTGTGCGCGTGCACATACATAAATATATGCATACACAGATATATCCACCTACGTATACACATGCATGCCCAACCATTCATATGCACCTATATGCAGTTATATATATATATATATTATATATATATATATTCAAGTAATTTTAGATTGATCATCGAGTTCATTTGTATTTTTCTGAAGTATTTCCTGTATCTTGCTTAACATTTCACACATCACCGAATATAAATGAACCAGGAAATTAAGAAAATAACCTTCAATCAGTTTCATATTCTTTAAGGAAAATATCTCCTGTCTTTAGAGATTCAGAATTGTGGATATCACCATATATATGTATATATAGGTGCGTGTTGGTGTAATGGACACAACTAATATCCTTTGGAAACCTATGACTCTAACTATTCTGCATAGCTATGGGTAAATAGTAGGCTGGACTGGGCTCTTTAACCATGCCTGGGTAACCAGACTAGAGGAAAGGGAACTCTGAATTTAAACTCCAATTTAGAAATTGACCTTTTGTCACATCCTGCTCGTGCACAGTGATTTGGTATACACACACACACACATACATATATATATATATATAATTCAATGTCGGATAGGTTAATAAATTTTTCCTTATCGTTGGGAAGCTATATTGAACCGTAATAGAGAGAATTAAGTTTTTGTGAATTTTTAAACGGTGTTTGAGTTTATTTTCATTGTAGATTTTTTTCCAGTTGATATGTGAATTCACATTCCACAAAAAAACTTAATTCTCTCTATTTCGGTTCAATATACCTTCCCAACAATAAGGATATATATATATATATATATATATATATATATATATATATATATATATATATATGTATATATATATTAATGTAAAATATATGTAAATAATGTTTTCTTTCTATGAGCTCAATATCATAGATAGAGCCAACAGAATACGGAATACAGATGATGTTTAAAATCACCTTTCTTTTTAAAACCGATTTTCCCAAAACATAGTCTTCTTTCTGCCCTTCCCTCTTGTGTCTCTCTCTCCCCCTCTCTCTCTCTAACATTTTCACTCTCACTCACATTCTCCATCAAATAAGAGGAAATACATAAAGTAGATCTACTATAAGTTCCTAACTGCATCAGACAGTCCCACAGGGTGACAACAATCCAATAATGTCCGCTAGAGCGCTTTGGGATAGTGGTAATGATACGACGACCCCGAAACGATGCCTGAAGTCCTCATCTGATGAAGGTATTGTTGGAAGCGTATTGCTGTACAAACCATAGGTATTGCATTACTTTATATATATATATATATATATATATATATATATATATATATATATATAGTGATAACTCTAATTAACATACGCATATACGTGTATATGTGAATATATATATATATATATATATATATATATATATATATATATTTATGTGTGTGGTGTGTGTGTGTGTTGTGTGTGTGTGTGTGAGATGAAAAAATGTTATAAGACACATAGGAATATTTTTGTACCATTTCTTCTATTGTCCTCAGCCAGCCTTGATCTTAAGTCATCGTCAATAACTTTTCAGTCTACTCTAATATATTATATATATATATATATATATATATATATATATATATATATATGTGTGTGTGTGTGTGTGTGTATATATATATATATATAAGAAATAACAAAAGACTTAGAGATTTAGCATTGTAGTCTATTTCAGAGAGCTTAGACAAACTTAGTAAGGAGCATAAAATATAATCCAAAAGTCCAGAGAAAAAAATCTTCCTTACGACACAAGAGTTTTTTTTTTTAATATTTATGCTCCTTATTATGTTGAGCACTCTGGAAATTAACCACTGAAGATCTTTAAATATATGATGAGTCGGGAGAGTTAGACACTTTGTCTAAGCTCCCTGAAATAGACTATAACGCTAAATCTCTAAGTCTTTTGTTATTTCTGTACTTATGTATTTGCTCCGTGACTCTAACATTAAGAGCACACATTGAGCTCTCAGACTGCGACAGGTTTTTTAAAAATAAAACTCTTGTGTCGTAAGGAAGATTTCTTCTCTGGTCTTTTGGATTATATATATATATATATATATATATATATACATACAGTTTCGTGCATGTGCGTGTTCCCGTATGTGAATCTTTATGAATGCTCTCCCCATCTTGTCGATGCATCAAATGATTTATATCTAATTAATTAAAACATTTCATTTTGTAATAATCAAATGTTCGTTTTTTTTCTTCTGAGCGTAGAGCATTTAAACTGGGTCGATCATAGTCTGACCATCATGGAATGAGGATTTTTTTTTCAACATAGTCTTTTTAGCAGTCCCTATATTTCTGCTATCGGTGTTGCAGAACTTTTATCCGATTGATCAAAAAATTCAACCGGAACTTTATTAATGTTGTTCTGTGAGCAATAAAAATAGGTTATGGTTAATTTTTTATCTTTGTTTATATCAGTGCTATTTACTTTTAGTTGGTAGCATATATATATATATATATATATATATATATATATATATATATATATATATATATGTGTGTGTGTGTGTGTGTGTGTGTGTGTATGTGTGTGTAAGATGAAAATGGAAATAAATCCCACAATATGTTGAAAGGATAAATAAATGAAGGAAAGAAAATATTCATTGGATAAAATTGATTTAACTTGAGTTACATCACGTGTTTCGGCCGGAAGTTTGTACACATGTATTCTATTTATTATTATTTTAAGTATGAAATAATAAAAAAATAATAGAAAATTTAAAAAATAATAGAAAATTTAAAAATTATATATATATATATATATATATATATACATATATATATATATATATATATGTGTGTGTGTGTGTGTGTGTGTGTGTGTGTGTGTGTGTGTGTTTCTTACTCGTTTAATATAACCCTTGTTTTGGCACGGTATTTAGGATTCAGTATGTTTAGATTTTGTGCTGTTTATCTACAATATGGGTTGGTCATAATTTACCCGCCAAAATTTTGTGTGCTTTATCATGTTCCTATGTCATTTGACGAAAGGAAAACATGCTGTAATATAAATGCAACCCCGGAGACAACATCTGATTAGATATACCCAATGAGTGCAGTGTCTTTCTTCGTAAAAACATATTGATCCTTTTTGAGTCAAAAGGTTAATCTCTCCGTGTACACATCATTCCCAAAAGTCTATGAAGACGCCAGCACTTTCATTTCTAATAAAATCTCTCATGTATCATATCAAGAATGTTTACTAAATTTTCTTATTTGTCTATGTTCCGTTTGTATTCAAGTGTTTTGAACACGGTTTAAAATTGACCTTTTTGAGTCAGGTCAGGGCAAGACAGGTAATCTTTCTTACCTGCTAACAGCACCATGTAAAATAGTACTACTTGTTCAATGGTCGGGTTGTCGGCGGTATAATGTTCCCCCTCATGTATGCTTTGGGTTATTTGGTGACGTGGGTTTGTGGACACCCAACATCGCTAAGGACAAGGGTGATAGGCTCTAGGGGAGCCAAAGGTCAGCCACATCAATAGTAGTAGGGTTTGGTGACTTACTACTCATATAAATCCCCAAATGAGGGAGATGGGGTTCCTTATCCTTGGACAGCAATCCATCTACTCATGGTAAAGTCTGTTATAAAACCTTCATTGACTAGCGGCTATAGCTAATTCAAAGGAAAGTCTAGGGAAGTAAACCCCAAAATCAAATCCGGAGCTGGAGTCCCTAAGGAGGTGTGAGGCTGAAGTTAATTTCTATCCAGCAAGTCCTGCGACACTATACTTGCCAAACTGAAATTTTTTGGGGGGTGGTGCCTCTCCTTTGGACCACAACGGTAGTGTGGAGAGAGGCGTCCTGCTGTCTAGGTGATAACTCATCCTCCATATCTACTCGCCCAGACTACGTAGTTCCACTTGTCTCTAGTAGACGGATGGATGTCAATGAAAATGGACTTTTTACCACATCCTGTCCGTGGAGAGGTTTAGGAAAATAATTATTGGTTTCTTTATGTTACTTAATGCTTTGATAAACTTACGCAGTTCACGTGGGTATTGTGATGTAAGCAATGATGTAGTTTCGGTTAGAGACAGAAATACAGTCTACATTTTAATAAGATATACATACATGTGTGTGCGTGTAAGGTAGTATGTTTATCTAATTTTTATCAGGTTAGAAACAACAAATATTTGTGGATGAAGACCGATTGATTTTTTATATTTTTTGTTTCTTTTGTTTTACGTCATATCAAACACGGTGGATCATTTAATGCCGGCAAAGATTTGAAAAAATCGTAGCGATAGTTTGGAAGACAATTTTTTAAACTCAGTTTTTTTCTCTCGATCAAATGAAGACCCTATGCGATTGCCTTATGGCACAAATATTATAAAAAGGGAAATAGGGCTGGGACAACCTTATAGTTGCTAGGGCTTGACATGATCATCCGATTGAACGGAGGAGGCTTCTCTAACCACCCGTCTAGCCTAGGTAACGGCCAAAGTGGTGTGCTGCATCTCATGGACTGTTCAGCCACCAGGATTCTGTCCTTAAGTATCATGGGTCACCACCCACGGCACACATGTGGCCCCATTTGGGGGATGATTCTTACCCCTCTGATGAAGTGCAGTCGGTGTACTCTAAAGCCCCTGCCGACAGGACTGATTGATTTTTTGACGTTATTTAATGCCGTGTAGCATAGTCTATACGAAGAGGAAATTAATTCACCACGATAAATGTACGTTATTAAAAGATTACCAGCTGTTTTGTACCTTTGTGCTTATTCACTATGACAGTGATGAAGCCAAGATTTATTGCTTCCTTTTTGTTTTTTAATAAACGGAAGTCGTGAAATTGGGATTATTGAACTTTACCACGTGATTGATGAAACGGACATTATTGTTGATGTTGAGATCATAGGTGAAATAGGTAAAGAGACTGATATCCAAAGCTCAATTCATTTTAATCTCATGTTGAGTTTCAGCTAATAAAGTACAATGTAAAAGTAAAGTCGTCGCAGGGCCTAAAGTCGGTATAGCCAGTTGAGTTCTTCTAAGGGCTTCTGTTGGGCTTTGCTTATGTTGAATCAAATCAGTAATGCATAGAATAAATCTTATCTATTAACACTGTATCTATAAAAATCTAGGTCAAATTTGCCTCAAAACAGGCCATGTTATTAATGCATTTAAAATCCTGCTATATGTATTATATATTATTAAGAAATAAAGTTTTACCTAATATATGGTGTGATTTATTTGCATAGGCAGTAACATCTCCTCCACAGAAAACGACGTTAATGCACGTATAGGAAGAGCATGGGCCGCTATAAATAGATTGTCGGTCATATGGAAATCCAATCACACAGACAAGTTAAAGAGACAGTTCTTCTTGGCCATTGTCGTATCAGTGCTGCTGTATGGCTGCACCACCTGGACCCTAACTAAGCGACTAGAGAATAAATTAGATGGGAGCTGCACAAGAATGCTGCGGGTGATCTTGAACAAGACGTGGAAACAACACCCCACAAGAAAACAGCTGTACGGTCACCTGCCACATATCACCCAAACCATCAGAGTAAGACGGACAAGACACGCGGGACACTGCTGGAGAAGCAAGGACGAAATCATAAGCGACGTCCTACTGTGGAAGCCAGCACATGGACACACCAGTGTGGGCCGACCAGCAAAGACATACATTGATCAGCTCTGTGCAGATACAGGATGCTGCATAGAGGACCTCCCGAGAATGATGAGCGATAGGGACGGATGGAGAGAGATTGTCATGGATATCCGTGCTGTCAGCGCGACATGATGATGATGATGATGAATGATTTAATATAGAAACCAATTAAAATATAATTAGAATAAGTGTAATCTTTTTATATACGTTCTTATTTAATTTCGTTAATCTTTCTAATTTATATTAAATACTTATGCCCTGGAAACTTATGACTGGAAAAAAAGTCAATTATATAGTTCTCCTGTATAATATGCGCTTAGTTCTTGGGCTGCAAAATAGTGTGTCTTGTACACAAATAATTAAGGTAGTTATTTAAAAAAAAGATATATATATATATATATATATATATATATATATAATATATATATATATATATATATGATACATTTTATTGTCTGATCAAGCTTCTTTATTTAGCCCATGTTTTTCATGACACCATATATTGTAACACTGGTTCACTACCTATCCCCGCCACGAGTAGCACATATTGGGTACTCTATTTGTTTTTGTTTGTTTTGTTTGGTGGCATATCAACCTCGGTGGGTCATTTAATGCCGACAAAGTTGTGAAATAAATTCATTTTTAATGGATAATACAATTTTCGTTTATAAACTCATGTTTTCTATTTAACCCATAGATGGGACCATAACAGGTACTACCAGTCCGGATCAGAGTGGACAAGGGAGCAATGGTGATGAAGGGGTGCTCCATATTCCCCAAACCTCCAAAACTGGAACCTCACCATCAGATAGAGTTTAACGTCATTCCTAGGACAAGTATAACCGCAGCCACCGCCTTCTAGCACTCATGTGTTTAAAAAACGGGTTGGTGCCTGCCATAAGGGTAATAGGGTTGGGGCAATCATATAGGTGCTGGGTAATTTAATCTGTGCAGTAAAATGAGGAGCTGACAGTACGTGTGGCGCAGAAAGGGGGATAATACATACAAGGCAATCAATCAAGTAATAAACCCTGATGACTTCTAAATGACCCGTTTAGAACAATATATTTAACAATCTTTCAAAACCAATAATAGGTGTTCGATACATTGAAGAGGACGGACTTAGTTCAGTCGGTAGATTGTCCGGCTGGAAACCTCGAGGTTCCAGGCTCGTTTCCGGCGCTCGCCAATTCAGCGAGTAGCACAGGGATATGTGCGGTAAAGTGAGGAGTTGATGGTAGGAGTGGCGCTCCACCTCAGACGCAAAAACAATCTCCTTGACGACTTTATTTTTATATATATATATCACTGAAGAGCTCTCTCTGATGTAATACTCTCTCATACTCTCGTTTATATAACCATTGTTTTATGTACGTTGTTTAATGGGTATACAACACCAGGAACCTTCCGATTTCTAGGTGGATACTCTACCGACTGAGCTAAACCGGCCCCTTTATTTATATCTTTTTTATTTAAGAGTTTTCTTTTTTGTATAGTATTTTTAGTAGATTTATTCGACTTATAAATGGATCCCTCCCAGATACTATCACCAGAACCGGAGCCTCATCACCAGCGGCTCTTTAGTCTCATATCTAAAACTAGCAGCGGCTACTCGGCGTCGCCAGGGTAGAGAGGGATTTTTTAAAGATAGACCTGCACATCCATTATTACTGAATCGTGAGTTGAAAAATCCCTAGGTAAAAAATAGACCTTGCATTAATCCAGCTACTCTGAAAAGAAATGTTAATGTCTACTATCTAAAATATTAAATGAAAAAAAATCCATACTGTTATCATTTAAATTTTATTCTTTAATTATCTTCACGAATATCTTATTATAATGGAGATTGTGTGTTTGTTTGTCTGTAACCGAAACTATATTACTATTCAAGTCACAATTCCCTTTGTTATTTACATCACATTCTCCATGATTTTATTTATATTTAAACCTCAATTATTAATAAAATTGTTTTACATTACTTACACTGTTGACCATATCTACATACAAATCACATGCAATTGAATTCATATATACAACAAAATAGAGGTTTACAGTGTGAATGGGAAGGCTAATTTGCATATTGATCTTAAAAATTTGATTTTAATAAATATATGCTTAGTATTATTGATTTCTAATTGTTTGGTTTTATCTTATTGAATATGAGCAAAAATCTCTTCAATAAATTTTAAAAGAAATCCCTAAACAAGAAGAAATAGCTGTAATATTATTCTTTACTTCCTATTTTAACTAAACAGTTTAATTAGGAAAATTTACCAATGAAAGACGGGAGTAACGGAAAATGATGGAAGAGTTAGTTTCAAAGTTGTTCTATTTTTCAATCATACCCCCTCTGTTCAAAATCTTTTTATCTACATTCTTATTCAGTTTCATTAGCCTTTTAATTTAATATGATATTTTATTATAAAATTTAACTTAAATACTTGCACCCGGAGGGTGCATATATTTGCTAGTAAATTTAATCTCCAATCTTCAAGCAAACTATATAATGCACTTATTCTAAAATACAAATACATTTATTAATATTACATTTAATTACAAATATTAATATTACATTTAATTACCCATTAATAAATAGTATTATTTGGATTATTCGGACTATTGTCCTCATCTTCATTGTTATATGTACAACGTTTTGACCAATGTGCCCTCCAGCCTTCTTCAGGTATTTATTGTTGGACTCAGGAAGTTTCTCGGACTCGGAAACCTTTTCAGTCTTGGGAACCTT